>JAMXBC010000009.1:90241919-90841919 GCA_024138005.1 Lumnitzera racemosa
TCATAATTTCATTTATTAAATCACCATTCATCAATTGTTTCAAATTTAACAAAATAGTCAAATATTACTTTTTACTATTTAAGGTCAGCTTCCACCTCCCATAACTTCTCTCTTTCTCATTCAATCTCAATCACTACAGAATAATTATACATACTTCAAATATGATTCAAAAATCAATTTCTAAGTGGGATTATTAAATGAAGTACCTTATTTCCACTAAAATTCACTATTTTAGGCATCATTTTAGACTCAATAATCAAATAAAAATATAAAAAATAATATCATGAAAAAATTTAACATAGAAGTTTAGTATTAACGTAGGATAATTTGTAGAAAAAAATTGAGATAGAAACTATATTGTTTACCTAGTTTTTTTCAACTTTTAAAATCATCCAATTCCTTAAGACCGTATATATTAACTATTAAATTTATACAAATTAATATTTTTCCTATATTCTATATACAAAAATATGTAAAAATTATTTTTTTTTCATATTTTCTAGATATATTTAATATTTTTAATAATTTTTACAAAATCAAACAAGAATGGACTCCTATCGGAAATTGGAGCTCCAACCACCAACGGCTACCCTCTCCTTGTTGATAACATTAGGCGGTGGTTGTAGCTCTTGGTGGTGGCAATCACACTCCAACAACTATCTAGGCCCATGTACTCCTAATTACTTAGATTACACCTTAATTATATAATATTTTCATATTGTCCTTCTTTAATTCCCCAAAACCAACATCTAATTTTCCTAAACCCTAACTTGCATATACTATCTAGTAGAGAGGTTTTTTGTGTTTTTAGGATTAGTTTCTTTATGCAATGAATTTTTTTCTCTCTCTCCTAAGCATATTCTTTTTAAATCTTGCACGATCTTATTTCACTATGATAGCACACTTATCTTAGTGGGTACACACACCCTAAAACTAAATTCCCAACTGCCCATGAATTTTTTTATAATTTTTTTAATGATTTGTTATTGATTTTCTTAAGTATTTTAGCCTTAAATGCACATATTAAGGTATTTTAGTTAAATATGGGTATACATATATACTTAAAAATTACACATGATGTATTCGTATATATTATATAAATTTTATTACATAAATGATTTCTCTCTAAAAATTTACCTACTAACGAAATATATTTTATGTGATTACGAAGAATAATACGTAATATTATTAAATTATACTATTTTATTATATTTTTAATATCGAAGTCCATAAAATCTTCTAATCTAATGTATCGAGCCTATTCATAAGTTTTTAAGTTAATCGAGTTAGTTTCACCAATACCTTAAATTTACTTGCTCAATTCTTATTTGCTGACTACGGGCTTGCATTTAATTTTCACTATTTTAGTTATATTATTTTTCTTTTATTATATTTCTAATATCCAAGTCCACTGGGTATTCTTATCTAGTATATCGAGTCTATTCATAAATTTTTAGGTTATTTAGATAAATTTTACTAACGGTCTAAACTATTCGTTCAAACAATTATGTAAAATTACAAGGCTCACACACAGTGAGACTGTTACTACTCCTCTTATTTGGGGCATAATACAAAATACGAGAAAAAACTATAAAGAATTTTCTTTTTGTTTTTTACAAAAATTACATATATTAACAGATAATGCTTGTCGAGACAAAAGAACAAAATTATAAAATCTACGATAACTACCGGTAATGATAATCTCGATGAGTTAATAGTATGTAACATAACTAAAAGTAAATGATACCGAAAAACCCGAACAAGAAAAAAGGAAAAAAAAAAAAGGACTTGAAGAAATTACTTTAAATTGAGGTATATTAGATCAAATCAGACAAAACTACTTAGTAGGTTGATCTTCTAGAGTAACAGAAACAGGTCGAGATATATATTGGCTAGGAAAATTATTTAAGATCGATAGTTTTGTTGAGATGTGGATGATAAATCTCTTCTTCAAGGCTCTAAAGGTGCAACTCAACCGTCTTCAAAGCGACTTGTACATTCTTACATAATTTAGAGTTACGTGTTTAAATTTCATTGTGCAGAAATCATAATATACCTTACGTTCGATTTGGAGATTTTGCCTTTGTCATTACATTATGTATTCAATGAAAATGATACCGATGAAACTAAATATAAATGAAAATTTTCATACTACTGTAAAATTAAATTTGAAGAAAGTTGAGTGACATATAAATCCCTAAAGTTATTTTACAACTTTGATGTAGATCCAATTCAAAATCAACACCATCCTTATTCAATTATTATATAAATAAAAAATGAAATATAAAAATAAAATCTTCACCAATTTTCATCTATTTACACGATTGCTTTAGTGATAATAAAAAACCTACGAATGAAAACATGATGTGTGAAGGAGACCTTTTAAGATTTATAAAGAGACAAAATTAACTTTGAGTTACACCATAATAAATAATCTTTGGAGGAATATAGAAAGTGCTTCAACTAAGATAGAAAGAAAAGATATAATGGGTGAGATGAGAAAGAATCAAATTCATTTTGACTTGAAATTTGAATTATTTTTTGGAATTGATATTACTGGAATTAGAAATGTATGGCTAATGACAAATGTAATAATTACTATAATTAATGACTTCAAATTAAAACTACCGGTGAGAATTTACGTTAATATAAATTTAAACATCATATTAGTTACAAATATAGTTACATAAAATGCCATTTGTAGTGTGAGGTGCAATTATGATATTTGACATTTATAACCCTAGTGAGATAACCAAATTGTGAAATTACAAATGGTAGATAGTAAGAAATAATAATATTATCAATTTACGATTTGAAAAAATAAAAAAAGAAACGAAAAGTATACATCCGCACTTTAATAATATATATAAAGGGAAAGTCTCATTTTTAGGATAACTTACCAAAATAAGCTTTTCCACAATCTTATGGTAATTATTAGTAACTATTCTTTTTTTATTATATTCTTGGTCTTTTTTTTATATTTAACTATTTTACTATTATTTTATATATAATTATTATTTTTTATTGTTACATGTATTTATTTTTGAAAAATATAAACTATGCTAAACTTTGACATAAATACTTAAAATCACTGGAATATATTTTAACAATTTCTAAACTTTAATCTCAATATAATTTTCTTAATTATTTGGTTAAACTAAAAATTAAAACATTTTATTTCATTAATTTATCAATATTTAAAAGTTTTAACGGAATAGGGCAGCCCCATATTTCCCTACCAACCCAAGGAAACTCCGAATAGTGCCTGACACAGAATTCAAGTAAGGAGTGGAACCGCCCGAGAGTTATAGGTAGTTCTTTATTTGCCTTTTTGCGCTTCCATATAAACTTGTTATAATTTTGATTTTTTTTAATTATGTTATAATTTAAGAAATTCAAACCATAATTCATCCAATTAAAAAAAAAATAATATTACTATATTATAATGGCCGACAATTTTGATAAAAATTTAAAAGTTATTTACGATTTTTTCCCTTTTCTAATTTAATTATCTATTTTTTTCCCCTATAATTTGGGCACCTTTGGCACGGACACACGTCACACGGCTAATCCAGTTTGGTACTAATTCCGTATCGTGTTGGGTTGAAAAAGACAACGAAATACGAGCAAATGATTTTCTCTTGAAAATAACCACAGCACAGGAACAAGAAGAAAGAAGAAAGAAGAAGAAATATACACGCTCTTCACTTTTACTAACAGAAACAGAAGCAAAAAGAACATGATGGCCAGTTGGGTTCAGTTCAGCAGCTCACACCTTCATCTTTCACTCTGTACCAAAAACGAGTCAAGGCCGATTCCGACTCAGTTTCAACCTCTAAACCGCTCCAACTTCTTTACTTCTACCAACCGTTTTCACTCTCTCGCCGGAAAATCTCGCCGGACCAAAACCTACTGCACTTATGACGATAATAACAATCGGAGACCCCAACAGCCACCATCACCGTCTCAACAATCCACCGGAATCCAACTTTACAGCGAGATTGAGAGGTTAAGATAGTAATTGAACTCTTCTCTTCTTTCGGAATCTCTATACACTGTTTTGCTTTGTGGCAGATGTTTCAGACATTTCTTTTTTTCTAAGTGTAATAATAGTATGGAAAATATTAGTGGATACCGGGCATCTGTTAAAAAACCAGATAAAGAAGGTTCATACGCTTACTCCTCCTGAATTATGTGTTATTATACTAGATTTTTGGATGGTTTTAGTAGTTATTGCTGTCCGGTTACGGGTGTTCTCATTGGACAGTTGGGAATCGGGAGCCGTCTAAAACTGATCGGTTTGAGCTTTTTTCAATCCGAGGTTATATAAAGTTAGGGAGCAGACTGTCGCCTGAGTGGCTAAGTCTCTGTTGTGAAAAATTTGTAATTCTGGGTAGCTTCTAAATCTTTCCTCTTTTATAGCAAACATAAGCAAATTAACAAGTAGCTGCGAAGTAGAGAAAGTAGCGTGTGATTGTATCGTGATCGCATCATGATCGAGTTCTGAGATACCCGAGTAAGTTTTCCTTGTACAAGCATATATATGTACTTGCATTTAGTGATTCCTTCATAAGTAAGTAAGTGACAGGTTGTGCCTGCTTCTGTGTTTACTAACCACAGCTTAGCCTGCTCCAAAACTCATGCATACTTGCCACATTCATTCAGCTAGTTTATTATGCCTTTTCTGTGCGTTTCATTTATGTAATGGTGTCGTTCCTTCACAGTGGATCAAGAACCAGGTGCCCATCTGATGATCCACTCTTGTTGATTTTGTCTCATAAAAGATAAAACAGAAGTGTTATTTGAGGCAAAATATGAGGAATAAATTTGCTATGTAGATTGGATGGTTAATATTGGATGATTCTGCACTCTTCTCTCATAGGACACCTTCTGTTTCTGCCTTCTACCTGGAAATATGCTTCTTTCTATTTTATAGTAATGTTATAGCCATTTGTTATTGGATCTAGTTAATAAAAATTGTATGAGAGATTCCATTTAGGCTGCCAGAGGTCATCATTGCAGTTTTCTGTTTTAAAATAATCATTATCCGATCTTGTGTCCTAGATGACTCTGCTACTATAGATTCATTTCCAAAGCATGTAGCAACACACATCATTATGCTTACAGACCTACAATTGATACACCATGTCAAGTTCAACTCACTAAGCATTGCATGTCTGTATGATTTGATTAAGTCACAGAAGTGGTTATCTGTTATACTGTATAACGAATCACCTTTTTATAAGTATCATTAGAGTCAAGTAAGTTTTTAAGTTCTCGTGGGTAGATCTCAGGAGTGTATGCTTTCTAGCATGCATTCTTTGAGAAAGATAAACTTAGCACATCCGATCATTGCTATTGCCTAAAGGGTATCCTTAAATACCAATTCGCGTGGTGTGCTTTCTCATGTCAAGGAGTATTAAGATGTTTTCAGCTTTTCCATAAGCTATCATGCTTCCTCTTTTTGCAGAAAAATCAGAATTCTGATTTTTTTTTTCTGGTAATTTATGATATGACTGTTTCTCGGGCTCTCCCGAATCGATCTTGTTTCCAAACAACTGATCTAGTTGTTCCTATATGCAGGGTACTTACTGAGACAGTTCGACAATCTCAAAATTCATGGGCTGGTTCTGGTGACTGGAATGAAATTGAGGTATCTCCTTGCCTTGTTTACAATTTATTTGTGCATCTTCTACTATCCATGTTTTCCTTACTGCAATGACTTGATAATAGCATGTTGCATAGTTTTCTTGCTATGTCAAATGATGAAACACAGCAACTTACAGTCCCAAGCTTCGAGAAGGTAGAAGATGCTGTGCAGTATTTTATTTGTTGAATTTAAAGAAAATGTTCCTGCACTTGTCATCGTCTGATAGTTTAATATGTGAGATTTTCCATCCTGAGAAAGTCTATACCAAGAGGCTTGGTTCAGAATTTAAAGAGACTGAACTTTAAGCAAGAAAGGATATAGTATATCATAAGTTAAATCTGGCTTTCTTTGCCTACTTTTATGACCACTTTATTCAGCAAAGGAGTCTTACACATTGCTGGTGACCTTGACCTCTATGTAGTGACCTTTGTTTCCTTATGGCAATTCATTCTAAGATTCAATTCACAAGTTACTCACAAATATATTGCAAAATTACAAATTGTCTAATTGAAACATCAGATTATACTATCAACTTCAATGGCCATTCTTTGGTTCTAAATGTATACAGGTGAACCATCATATATTAAATTGAACAATTGCTACATCACATGCGTTTAGTGAGGTTGTGCAAAGATCTGAACAGTGACAAAAACAGTGTGTAGCGTTTGTGCAGTGACATGAACAGTGTTTGTGCATACACTGTAATATGTTTTCTTTATTTAAATTGTTTATGTGTTTGTATTTAAATATGATGTCAATTGTGTGTTTATTTTATGTCCAGCGGTATTATGTTATCCTTAGTGTAATTTGATGCAGAATGTTGTGTCCTAGTCCAGTACAAGGGATGTGTACAGTATTTTGATGTAGTTTGTAAGGGTAGTTTTTCAAATAAGAGAAAAAAAACTTCCACTTGTTTGTGTATTTTAAAAGGCAAAAATGTAATGAGAAGAACAAGTCTTGTTTTCTAGAAAAAGAAATTTCAGATCTGAAGAGGTTCGGAGATCTTTCTATAATCAAGCCTTCCAAGAGATTGTGGGGTTTTCTCTAAACGAGCTCTAATACTAGAGATCATCCAGTTCTCTCAATTAATAAGCCCAAAAATGAATTATGAAAAATGATCTTATAACACCAATTCTTCGAAGGTGTGGAAAACTTGTCTCATTGATTGGTAAAGTTAGCACCACAACCATCTGATCTAAGGTTTATAGATAAGGCATGAGCTATTATAACTATAATTTCACATTCTCCTACACTTCTAGGCTAGGAGTTTGAGTAAAACCCATTTAGTGGACAACTTGATTAAGTGGGGGGTGCAATGACCAAACAAGGACTTTAACTCACACACTCTTACTATGATACCATGTTAAGGCTAACATTACAACGTTTTGATTTTAAAGTTTAGACTTATAAATATTTTTATGGGTAAGGTTAACTTGTAGATATTGGCCTATACTATTATCTTTATTATTCAACACCAAGAATATTTTCAACTTGCTGCATTTTTTCTATTTTAACATTATCTGAATGAAAACAGAGTTTCTTTTGACGTCTCTTATAGTGCAATTAAAAGAAGATGTAAGATTTTCATAAAGTTATTTTTGTGTCAATCATGACTAGTGGTGTAAGGTAATTGCGACTGCTATAAATGATGTGAATATTGTACAAGTAAGAGCTAGAGTTTCAGAGGTGAGCTTTTCTAGGCAGAGATGCAGGTATATAGACTTGTTAGGCATTGTTCCAAGGAATATAATTATGTCGGTTTCTGTCTATGCAAATATGTACTGGTGGAACCTTATCAAAAAGGTTATTTTCCAATGTCACAGGGTGCATGGGTTCTTAAACCACGAGACTTACAACCAAAGTCAGTTGTACATTTCATTGGTGGCATATTTGTGGGAGCTGCCCCCCAACTGACCTACCGGTTATTCCTTGAGCGCCTTGCTGAAAAGTAAGTATTTATGTGGAGTTGCTGGACTTATTTCTCTGTGGCTTATTTTGAAATATCTTCACTTTTGGGGGCATATCAGAGGGTTTCTTTTGTGGTGCCTTTACATTTGCAGATGACCATACACATTCTGGTCTTCGGTAATTATTTTTCACCTTAATAAACTTGCAAAAAGTTTGACTCTGGACATCTCAGTAGATCAAGCTTGTACAGAAAATGGCACAAAGTTGTGGTTTATTTCAGTGGCAGTATGCTGATTGTTTATGAAATTAGCATTAACTATTGTTCAAGGAAAAGCATCATTGAATTTTTTGCTGTGTTATAGGGGTATTTTAGTGATTGCGACTCCATATGCCAGTGGATTTGATCACTTCTTCATTGCAGATGAAGTGCAGTTCAAATTTGATCGGTGCCTTCGGTTCCTACAAGACACAGTGAGTTATAGTTTTGGTTTAGCAAAAACGTCCTGCCTTATCCATTTGCATTAAAGGAATTTTGTAAATTAGAAAACTCTAATATTCTTATATACAGGTTCACGATCTTCCTACTTTTGGCATTGGTCATTCTTTGGGATCTGTCATCCACCTTTTGATTGGTAACACTAGATTTATCTATCTATCTCCTGTTCCTTGCATCAATGAGGCTGACTGATCACAGCATGTTACACTCAAGTTGCTGACTTTTCAACAGGATCAAGATATGCTGTTCAAAGAAGTGGGAACGTCTTGATAGCATTCAATAATAAGGTATTTGTGGAACTAGCTTAAACTCTTCTAAGTTTTCAAGAGAGAGAACCAGCAGCTTTATAATTAAAAATACATCTTGATGCTGTCAAATCTTATACTGCTGAAGATTACTAATTTGCAAAGAACACTTGATTCATTATCACAGCTGAAGAAAAATTTTTGTGATAATTCGGCTATGATAATGAATTAAGTCTTCATTACTAGCTGAAGGAAAATTTTTATGATAATTGATGATTAAAAAAAAAATGATAATCGATCCTCAACAAAACCATCTTTTAAATTGGTGTTAGTTGCCATTTACTAGCAAAGGATCAAATTAATTGAAAAAGGTACCTCTTTTAGTGAGTACACAACTTTTAAATTTGTTGATTTTTTTCTTTTTGAATTTTGATGAGATATTTTCTTTTTCTTTTTCATTTTCTTCTCTTTTTTTTTTTTTTTTAATTTTTCCAGGAAGCAAGTTTGGCTATTCCTTTGTTCTCACCCATTCTTGTTCCAATGGCCCAAAGCCTTGGACCCTTTTTATCCCAAATTGCAGCATCACCAACAGTTCGAATGGGGGTAAGGGTTTTAATGCAATACTTTATCGAATTCAGATCAGGTCATATAGCTTATGGTGCTGGGCAAGAGAATGGTTGTGCTGTTTGAATTTCCTACCAAAATCATCAAAGCCAGCTGTCTTCTTATAGTTTTAAGACAAAGTATTATTCTTCAGCAATGCACTTGCAGGCTGAGATGACAATGAAGCAACTAGAGAACCTTAGCCCTCCCATTATGAAGCAAGTTCTGCCTTTAGTTGAGCAACTTCCTCCATTGTACATGGACTTAGTCAAGGGAAGGGAGGATTTTTCCCCAAAACCAGAAGAAACACAACGATTGGTATGTGAAATTAATAGTACCATCTCATATGCTATGTCGGAGTTAATTTCTCATCTATGTGCCATTGGAATTTTCTGTGCTGCAACTTTTCATTTCGTCCACAGCTTATACATACTTACTGAAACCAAAGTTAAAATAGAAAAAAGGCTCTTTTCTTCCTTCCTATCAAAAAGAAAAGCTTCAGTATGTTTTGAATGTTTTGTTCCTTATAATAGTGGTAGAATCATGTGGCAGCTCTTCATAGGGTCTTCCTTTGTGAAATTGTCCGTGCAAATGATACTTGAGACATTATTTGGCTTAAAGTCAACAAAAGAGATCCTTTAGGTGCTGAAACTCTTTAGCAAGATTCTTTAATGCTTCGAATATGATTTTACTTTATGGTTTTTCATACACCTCTTGTGCTATATTTTTGTATAGTTATTCATAACAATTGCTGTTATGGCATTTCTCAGATTAAGTCCTACTATGGGATTTCAAGGAATCTTTTAATAAAATTCAAGGACGATTCCATCGATGAGACCCCAACCCTTGCACAGGTGCTCAGCTCAGAATCAGCTATTAGCTCATTGCTGGATATGTCGATTCGCATGTTGCCAGGGGATCATGGGCTTCCACTTCAACAGGTATTTTTCTTGGTAAAATATATGAATGGCTCTATCCTGTTTATCGAAAGAATGTCAAGAACATGCATAGAGTACTATAATCATGCAGTTTTCTCTATATAGGAAACCTTAATGAAGGGCTGACTCATCTTAATCATATCGTCTTGTTAGGCTATTCCGGATGTCCCACCAGCAATGGCAGATGCAGTAAATCGTGGAAGTGAGTTTTTCGCGAATTTGACCGTGGGTACACCATGGGAAACAGCTGCCAAGGAGATGGGTAACACTTTTGGTTCTGATTCGAAGATCCTGCGTGCAAACACGTCCAAAGACCTATGGGTGCTTGTGGATGTTATTTCATCATGGATGGATTCAAACGCGGGTCCCAAACTTTTGAGGCCATAATAAGGATGATGAAAAGATATATACTGAGGGTCTTGGATGCCATGCTATTTCAAAAAGAGTAGTTCCTTTAAAGTTCCCTTCAGAGATTTCCTGAGCCGTGATTGTCATAATTGCTGTACATTGAAACACAGTACATAGCAAACGGATTGCGTACTATGTATTTTTAACTCTTTCTTTCTTTCCTTTTTTTTTTTTGTTAATACACATATATAGGTTATGTCAAAAGAGTGTTCAGCTCAGATGGAAGACTAGAGGAAGTGACAGTGACATACTACTGGGAAAACCTCGTCTTGTAGAGAAGAACAGAACGTAACCCATGATGATTATTATTTTTGGGTTTGGCAAATATCAGATACATGCGACTCCTGACCATCTTCATCGCTTCTTTGGTTTTTAGCCGACTATCATATTGAACAAAAAAAAGTACGCTCGTATCGCTTATTACGCAAGCTTGATTAACGTCAGTGGTTCCATTTAAGAAAAGAGATAGGTTATATATCCAAATCTAAGTTCATTTTATTGTGATATTCATTATCTCTGACAGTTTGTAACATTAAGGCAACGTTAATCTCCTCATCAATATCAATAATTATAAAAGCTTATAATACATGGGGTTTTTTTATCACTTATATAACTAATAATTAGATCATTTTACCATCTTGTTTTTATTTATTTTAAATCAATTTTGTCGTTTATTTCACATTTGATTTATACTTATTTAATTTTGAGTTATTAAAAAAATTATAAATTCAACCGTTTAGATTTTCAAAGATAAAAATGAATAGTGAGATGGGAGGTGAAATTGATCCCACTAAAATAAAAGACAGGATCATAAAATCTCATAAATTAATTAGCAATATCATAAATTAATTAGTAATATCGATCTATTATAATAATAATGTATTATTTCATAAGCTTTCTTTGTCAGCGTACCTTTTTTTAATGGTTATCTTCCAAATTAATAGTATTACTCATGACTCCTCAAAAGCCTTCAATGCCTATAAGAGGTACGCTTATGCGCTGAAGTTTCAAGATTGCAATATTTTATATTGCATATATGAAATGATGTGACCTTGTTATACAAAAGAATTGAAGAATCATAACTTCTTTTGGAACAACAACATTTCATTTAAATGTGAAATGACATTCAAATCGTAATATATGTTGATTTAATCAAATTATAATATTCATGCCAGATTTAGAATAAATTAGGAAGGTATACTAATTAATTGCAATAATTTTATTCATATATCTAATCAATAGAACATCTGTGCATAAAAACTAAAAAATTTAAAATAATAGGTAAAAGGAACTAAAGAACTATTATAAATAGGTTTGTATAATACCCGTAGTTTGTGCCAGCCTAGTCATACTCATAAATGATACGATCGACGTGGCATATTATGGATATGGGTCGACCTTTTAAGGGAAAGAGTATTTACTTAATTAATTGGGCCGACGTTTAGTTAATCATGGTAGCGAAAGATGGCTAGAATAAATTGGATTCGGACTGAACGACCTTTAAGCAAACGAATCCATACCTAATCGCCTTCTGGTTTTGGTTGCCCTTCTCTTCATACAACTCGTTCTATGTCTCAACTTGATCTTCGATTTTTGACTAAGGATTCAAGCATAAAATAAAGAGTGAATATTAGCCTTCGCTCATAAAACTTCCCCATCTACATATCCAATCCTCTTGTTCCCACCACCACCAACGAAATAGCGCAATAGTCACACTATGCACTAAGATACAACAACACCGGCACTTTGCAGGATGTCTAGAAACGTAATAAGCTTTAACTTGTAACGAAAATAAGCAAATCTAGAGCATCTGTGAGATATTATTCCAAAGTTCTTCACACCATCGGAAATCTTATCCGCATGGTGTAAAATTCTGGATTAACATACTCACCTACTTCTATATTTACAATAACTGAAAAGATGGACTCTCTTTGGCCAAGGAAAAGAGAGAGAGAGAGAGAGGAAAAGACGGACTAAAAGCCAATTCACAACAATGGAACAAGGTCGAAGCTCTCATATTCTGCCAAAAAAGCTATTCTTCATCATAAAGATACAAGCCAAGGCCAAACTGTGCACATGTCCTGCAGAAAGCTATTTCCTCTGCAGCGGTAACAAGATCTGTAGCTTGGTTGGTTGTAGGTGACACTGTCCCTGTTGCCTCCCGGTATGCCTGCATGGAAGACTAGGTTAATATCTTGGAAAGAAATATACTAATAGAGACATATCAACAGAGTGATGAATCACACGACACAAATATCCTTTCTGGAGAACATGTAATGGAAAAAGTGTTCCTCTCGTGTTCAAAATCTCTAGTTTGTGCTTCAAATAACTCACAGCCATGAGGATCACAAATGCAAGCAGGAAACCCCATGAGCTGCTTTATGTAATATCAGTAGCTTATGATCCTTGAAGATGGCAGTCATACACCACAAAAACTGACAACAGAAGAAAAACCATAATGGTAGAATCCAAGTACACATTCTTAGCAGTTCTTTTTCTCATATAAACCTCATTCCTTCATGTCATGCATGGACACAAAGCTCTTCTCAAACCAAGCCTCAATAAACATTTTGGTGTAAAGGTACTAATGTTATCCTTGGTGAATCTCTTTCCAAAAATTTACGTCAACATGCACGTAACCCTAAACATACCTCCGACTTGAAAGAATGTTCAGGCATGCCTGCCAGTTTTTCACACTACTCTATGGTCTGTCTCTATTGACATAGCTCTAAATCTCCCTCAAAGCAGGAGATTATTACTGCAAGAATCTTCTTCTTTGAAACATAAATGGAGGACAGATAGAACACAAACTCTCATCAAAGGGAAGAACATGATTGCTATAGATACAAGGTTTAATCTGGAGAAATCCTCTCTCATATACATCTTATGGAAATATCATCATTCAGAAACATGGGAAAACTTAATACTACTACACAGTTACCAAAAGGTCTTGCAAGTTGGAAGTAGAAAACACAACAGAGAAAAAAGTCAAGCTAATTAAAAAAAGGTAAGTAAACTTACTATGTGAGAATGAGATATATAAGTAATTGAATTATCATACGGCAGCAATAAATCAAAGATCAGGATGGGAGGTTGGAAATTGAGAGTCATTCATTTATCAGGGCCTGTTAATGATGAGAGCTAGAAAGATATCCTAATGGTTTTCTCTGGAATGAAATTTTACAACCATAAATCCTTAAGTAAGCTTTCATCATCACAGGGGAATTTGTAGGGATGCGACTCTTAAATAATTAGATTAGGGAAACAAAATATTTATCTTTGTCTTGCAACTTTATTTTCTAAATTGATTGTTATTTTTAAGAGATATTGTAGATTATCGTTATCTTCATTTTTGGAAAGGCACCAGCTTGTTAAACATACTAGTCCCTTAAGAAATAAAGCAGGCCAGAGTGATTTCCCCTTCTTTCAATATTTTATGAAATCAAAGTGTTCTCTCAGCCCTTAGACCTAACCATCATAGGTTCCATCAAGAGAGGATGGAATTTAAATTAAGGAAAAGCCATTATCACCAATTATTTCCCCACCAATCAGCTTGACTAGATCTAAAACTCAGGGACACAACAGTCTGGTGTAAGAGCCACTTGTCATGGGGGACTCCACAGGTTTGATTGAACAAGTAGTTGACGACCTTTATTTAAGAGATCCAAAAGGGAGAGAGAGCTGGAAGAGTTGTGGGGAGGATATCAAGTGGAGATGGCTGGGAAAATATCTATCACAGCATGCTTAGAGGAGATGTCAATTGCGGTCACCAAGTTCCGCCTCAGTGCAATGCCGACCCGCCCAAGCACTAGCAAGAGCAGCATAGAAGTGCCCAAACCCATCTACCAAGATCCACCAAATTGACCCAAATCTGTCGTGTGAAGACATGCCACCTGATTGCGTGTTAATGCATGTGACCAACCAGCACCACTGGTGTTGCAAGAGGAGCCACTCTGAATGGTTGCAAGAGATGACCGACAACCAGACCCAGTGAACCTTCCATGCCATGCACAACTTAGGTTCCCTTCAATGATTCAGCATATCCCCTCAACTAAACTAACAAATGAAAAACATATTTGCTAATAAAGGAACACAGGAGATCAATTGGGTTGGTTGGATTCATTTCACTCAAGCATTGATATTACAAGGTTTCAGAAGGAGCCGCATCACTGAGAAAATTTTGGGCATCTATGTGATTGGCAATATGGACCATTGTAACCAAGTAATCATTGGATGAATTGGTACAACAAAACCAGGTAAAAACAGTGAAGGAATGTCAAAGGAGGTTCTCGGAGTTGCCTGCTAGAGTGCTATATGTATTGCCTGAACAACAGGTTGCTACATTCATTGTGGTGTTATTAAAGGCGATAAAAGTATTGATATTGAGAGCACACCAAACATGGTCTTGGCAAAGAGTTTAGCTTATGCTATGAGAAGAAACTATTGATATTGGAAAAAAAGAAGCAAGTGCTGCTGGTACCAGTATAGAATTAAAACAACCCCTTGCATCTATCATTTGAGCAGGATGGAAATAGTAGAGCAGTATCCCAAGGGTCTATACTTCAATTGTGATGAGTAATTCACTTTGGATATCAATGCAAGAGACATGTTGTTGGAAATCAGGGACAGACATATTAGCAATGAAACACCAAAAGATTTAGAAATTGGGTAATTGCATTCCATCCTTCAAGCTTGAGGACAAGTTTGATGTTAAGCGGTGGTAATTTCAGGGATATGATTCTAGTGTAATTGGATCAGGAAAACAAAAGATTTATCATTATTTTGTTGCTTTATTTTACAGATTTATTGCCATCTTTAAGAGCCATTGTTGGATAGTCATTATTTTACTTTGATAATAATAATGTGCCACTGCCTTGAGAAATAAAAGGAGTAAGGACTTACTGTCTCTTCTACTAACAGATTATGAGATTGGTGTTCTGTATTAACGAGCCCTTAACCCTAACCATCATAGATTCTGCTAATAAAGGTTAGAATCTAAATATAGGGAAAGCAATTATCACCAATAATTTTGCCATTAATTGCCTCCTTGACTAGGTCCCACACCCAAGCACAATCAATTCTAGGTCTAGTAATTTGTGAAGCTGAATACTCCATACTAAAAACTGCACATATAGACTTGAATTGTCCCTCCATCCAACCCTTGTAGAAACTCATAGCTTCTAAGTCAAGCACTATTTCTCACTAGAAAACTAAAAGAAGGTGAGGGACCAGTAAATGATGGATCGGCACCCTTATGTACATTTAACTTCATCTGGACAAAAGTAAATAAACAAGCATTTGACGATGCCCCAAAAGTAGCTCAAAATCACAATTGAACATGGAAACTTTTATATTGGAGTATCTAATGGTAAAACAAACCAAGATCTAGTGCAGCTCATAAACATAAGGATAAGCTTATGAGAAACAATTTCATGGTCTGACAAAGCTAAAAGCAACTTTTGCAGCATTCTTTTAGGCATGTCAATGGAATCTGGGAACTTGCATCATCAGATATAGTGTTTAAGCTAATTCAGTACACCAGGAAAATCCTAGAGATTCCTTTTAATTGGATGGAGATATTTGATCTTCTAATTTCACCCACCCATCCATAAATAAGAGGAAGACGTAACAACCAAGCCTAAAAAACCAAAAAAAAAAAAAAAGAAGAAGAAGAAGAAGAAAAATGAAGAATCATATTCATCTGCCTATGTTTGCTCCTGCTTGCCATGCCTTTTTTCTTTCACTTTCTTATGAAACATACAAAATTTCATCAAATCATATATCTTCCTTGTGCCAGTGGTACAAACTTTATAAAGGTCCATGACAAACTAATTATTGAGTTTGACAACATTTTCACTAGCCATGCAAGCAGTAAAAGCATTACCATGGAATATGAGATCATACCTACCTAAGCAAAGCTTGCTAATATCAATCTGAATTTTAGATATTTTAGCTTCACATAACTATGATCTCAATTCATTGCTGTTCATTCCCCAATGATTCTTTTTATATCCATTGCTGAACATGATATAAGAGCACAGCCATATACAACATAACGTCACCTTAACAACATTATTATGCAAATGATTCAAAGTTTTCTTGCTTTACCTATCAGTTGAATGATCAACATTGCAAATTCAGAACTATTCACATTAACTAATTCTCAGAAATGCATATACAGTCTAAGCGTGGACCTGATAATCTCTAAGGAAAATGATAATGATGCTTCCTACATACTGGCACTCGAAACCACTGCAAATTGTGATTTATCTTAAATTGGAAAAAGAAACTAATAGAAGATCTTCACCTCTCCATCAGAACCTCTAATAGTGACGCGATAAACCACAGTCACGCTTCCGTTTTCAGAATATATTACATCACGCACTTCTCCACACCATCCTGCATAAATGGCATTAGCAACTAGTTACTCATCCTATAGCATCCATCACACTTACAAAGAATTTATAGTGACAAAGAAGTCAAGGCTTGATAAATAGTTAAGCACATAATAGTTTTGTGCTTATCCCTTTTTTCTGAAGAAACTTTACCAAAAGAAACGGCATCAAAGGACTCTAATAACTGGAAAAGCAAGTCTCATTCGCATGTCCAGATATAAAAAGTTATACTTTGTGTCTCGCATGTACTAAAGTGACAAAGTTTTGATAAATATATTTTGCCCCTTATCTGCAACTCTGAATTTCACTTCCGACATGACTACAACGGCTGTTGTGAAGAAATGACTATGGTATTGGACAGGTTGGTGAATAAGAGCTAAGAGGAATTCAAGGACTGAAGGATTCTCCCATAGCATGTGATTGATGGCATAAATTGCACTGATGCCAAGCATCCTAGAAAAGGCTACTTGAGACCAATACAATGGCCTGGTTGGAGAGGATCAAGAAGCTAAGATTTCACAACTTCGCAAGTAGCAACAGATCACCTTATAATACAAATACATAACAAAGTAAAAAAGAACAGCACCTAACAAGTTCCATGCAGATTACTGTGGAGGTCAATTACAGTTCAAAATCATACCAAAGGTAAAATTGTGTATTCAGAGGCAAGATATATACACTAAATCCCTTCTACTATCTGCAAAAGATAAATACATAGTGCAATTTTTTTTTTTAATTTTTAAGTTTATTATTATATAATAATGGCGGGGAAAAAAAAATCTCAACATAATTTTCAATCTATGTGGTCTGCAAAAATTTGAACTATTCATTGGCTGAATTATTATATAATTTTATTTTTTGAGAAGCACAAACTGCTCAGGCAGATTGTTGGATCAAGTTTGGGCATCCAAATCTTCATTTTGCCGGGTGCACAAGCTGGTCGAATACTCTGAATAAAAACCGACCTTGATTATAACTGACTTTAATCTCAAGCATATGCCAACAATATTGATTCAAGCTTTGCACCACCCTCTCAACCTTGAGTCACGGACCGTGCTTGAACTAAATACTATACTGGTCTGATTACATACTGATTATTCCCCTCAAGACAATCTGAAAAAACTCTGATGACAAAAACAACATAAATTGACTTAAAGCACATTCACAATCGACATGCAGTAGATCACATCACATGAATGATCAGAGGACAAAGAATTACCATAAATAGATAAAGAATAAACAAAATATAAATAAATGGGACAGGAGGCAAAAAAATTTCACAAACCAGGAGCGTAGAAACTCAACATCCTGTTCGCATGGTACCTGATTAAATTTTAACAAATAAAATCACCAAAATCAAACTTGAAAAACAAAATTCAATAAGAAATAAAATGCTAAATACTAAAAATTGTCCATTTCTATTTCAGTTTAGTCCTAAACTGGATAGCATCAATACCAGGGGATAGAAGAAGTTGAATTAGATGATCGATTGCCAGAAGGCCGTGAGGACTTGAATAATATACTATCAGGTATTCGCTTATTCAAGTCTCTTAGAATCTCTGCGAGAGGACGAGTAATACACGAAGTGTAGGAAGACGAAAACGGTGATTTGTCCAAAGGAACAACGTAGTTGGAATTCGGTATGGATACTTTCTTGCTACTGCTGCTGCTGCTGCTACTGATGCTACCACCGTCGCCGCCATTGTTATTGAAGTTACTAGTGCTGCAACGGAGAACGAGTCCGTTATGGAGCCGTTGTTGTCGTGAAGGGAGAGGAGAGAGAATGGAAGAGAAGAAGTTGCTGTTCCTGTTGCCGTGTAACGGAAACTGTAACTGAAACTGCAACGCCATTTTTCTTAAGAGAATCGTCGGGAAGCTAAATCCCCTTAACAAGTAGTGACTATAAATAACGCGAGTGTTATGCTCTTGAGTAACGCTGAGGAAGGGCGACGGGGTCCAAAGATGTTGGGGTTGGAATCGATATTCAAATGCTGCAAGCTTCAATTTTATTTCCATCAAAAACAAAATTAATATTATATATATTATAAAAAAAAAAAACCCTGCTTCAATTTTTTTCTTCTTGCCACTGCATCTGAAAGTAATTGTGATTTTTATTTTGTCTTATTCTCTTTTATGTTATTTCTATAAAAAAATTCATGTAGGAACGAATCAGAATTATTACACTCACTCACAATCCCTAAATTCCCAATATAGGTTGCAATTTAAAACATATATCATATTTGGTTGAATATTGATAGCTTGTGTTAATAACTTATACAGGTTAATGTTATTAAATAAGGGTTTTGTCGTGAAAATACAATATAAAAAATACAGAGAAAATTGAAATATGGGTTTTATATATTTTAATATTATAAAAATCAATATATTTATATTTTTTTTTTATGAAACAATATTATAACTTAGAAGAAAAAACATTCGAACATATTCCATCTCATTAGGCGATGAGCATTTAAACCACTGGATTTCTATTTTCTTGATGTATTAATATTAATTTAGTAAAAATATAGTTTTTTTTAGGATTTTCATGTTTCCTTCTATGAATGTGATCCTCCAGGTAATAAATTTTTTTTTTCTAGTTTCCAAGCACCTCTAACACTAGTCCATCATTGTTGCTATGCCCATTGCTGATTTTTCCCTTTTCTTATATTAATTACAATAATAATATACTATTTGGATAATGAATATTTTTTGTACAAAAAATTTGTAATGACTCTTTACAGTAGAGGATTAACGTTTGGGATGAGTTTAACTAAGAAATTAATTAAGGAATTCACGTTTTGAAATGTTCATATAGCGTTTTACAAAATAATTTAAGGAAATTATCAATATTTTGAAATATTTAAATAAAAAATTAATATTTCATAATATTATTTTATAAATTATTTAAACCATTTTGTATAACATTAATTTCTTATTTAAACTATATGATGAAATACTCATCTTTTATTTAAATTTTTTAAAATATTAATCCTCTATTTAAAGTTATTTCAAAACGTTAATCTTAATTACTTCATTCCTTTGAAGAATAGTATGGGCGTTATGAAAATTTATGCTCCCTTATAAACTTGACTTCATGTATTTCTCTAAATTATAAACAAATATTATATTTGAGAGTTTGGAAGAATATTTATATATAATGTTTGTGTATTCTAACAGTGGCTCTATGGCTTGCATGTTTTCGTAATTTGTAGATGTATACGACGGTCTGATCACGTCCTATTATTTCGCATAAAGTAGAGACTATGGGTGAGGCCTTTGCAGTAGGAGAGTTTAAAATACGTAAAATAATAATATAACAAAAAGATAGACATTTATTTTTCCAGTATCTTAGAAAAAGATATTTTTTAGTATAAACTATAAATTTGTATAAGAACTTTCAAAATTTTAATTATGAGATGGATCAAATGAGATTTCCCATCTCTCAAATATTTATAATAGTAATTGGGAAAAAGCTCCATAATTAATTTTTTTTTTAAGGAGAAAATAGGTGAATTTAAATATTTTACGTATGACACCAAAACTCTCTTTCCAAGTCCTTATTACGATCCATAGTTACGCTATCGTCGTCCAAACACCCATACTTATAGCCATGTCCATAATAATTATAATTATCAAGCTCTCATATTCATCTTCACTTAAAGTAAGATGTCTCAAAGATGGGTGATTTTCAAAGCCCAGTATAGAAAAACTAATTGTGTACATGTCTAAATTGATATGCTAATGCATAAACCACGGTAGCATGCTCCATTGATTATCTTATTTAGGCAGGAGGCAGAGAACACATAGTGTTTAGTCTGTGTAATTTTTATAATATTTAATTAGATTGGATAAAAAAATTTATTACATGTTTGATTTGATAAGTTTGTTTAGTAATAGGACAAAAATTGGGTTGATATACAAGACAAAAGGCTCAAATTTTGTCACATTTACATCATAGGATAAAAATAAAATTTATTAAATAAGAACAAAAAAAATATTTTGCATTATAAAAAAAAATACTATTACATGTTATAATATTATTTTTATTAAATCTTACAAAAAATTATTTATTTTATAATATAAATAATTATTTTTAATATAAATTTTATATTTAATACTGTGTAAACCAAATATGGTTCAATAACCTTATACTGTCCAGTTTTCTTTATACTTATTATGTTCTACTCTTTTTATCTAATTTAATCCTTACAACAAAATACTACCTGAGAGTTTAAAAGTCATAAATATACATCATCCCATCCCAAGAATAGAGTTTATCGATCAAACCATCTCATACTAAGTTTACACCATACATCAATCATCAAATAACCAATTCACTATATCTGCCAACAATAGTTTCTTACTTTATGACTCGTTTACTACACATTTAATTCAACATAAATAACAAACATCCAATTAATTATTTTTCGATTTAATCCAACAAACATCATAAAAGTGTCTGTAACTCGATTCATACTATAAAGAATATAATGTAGATATGCCATTATGCGGTCTATCTAAATGGTGTAACTCCACTAGGAATAACGTTACATAAAAATCAGTATAGCATGATTGTAAAAATCATTAATAAAATATACAATTTTATAAGTTTATGATTTTATATTATATACAAACTCTTAGTAAAATTATAAAATTTCATATAAGATTTTACAAGTTTATATTTTTATATAATTTTATTGATTCTATTTATTGAAATGAACATTGGGATCGCATTGTACCAACTATGCATTAAAGTACCTCTTAGGAATTTGCTACAATAGACCCCTAAGACTAGCCAAAAATAAACCAATATAATAGACATATATTTAATTATTTCAGTTTCAATTATAGCCTAACAATAACATACAACAAACATGTATTATGTACCTGACTCGTAGCCCCTAAGCAAAAAGGAAATCAGCAAAAATCAATCTCTATTTGCAAAGTATTACATGAAAGAAAAAATGCTTTAGTAATCTACTCGAGTTATAAATCTTTAACCTTATCCTTAATTAATCTTGCCCTAAAATAACATTAACAAGCATCTGAGTTCATAGTTCTTAAATAAGGTTTATAACATATTATAGTTACTTATGTTCTATAAATTAATAATTAATAAGCTAAAGTAATCAAAATAAATGAAAATTAAATTGAATAAAAGAGAAGGAAAGATCATAGGCAAAGTCATAACCATGAATCATGGTTGTGAGTCACTTTGTTCACAATGCCCTCAAGATTAAAGTTAAGATGATGCCTATGATCTTGACCATAAACCTTTTGTCTTCTTGTAAATGTCAAAATCATAGCAACGGCAAATCATATAACGATAAAAATATTTGCTCTTAGTGATATACTATACACGTCTTATACTAATTCTACATTGTATAAAACATTTATTTTCAAATTTTATTTATGTATAAATCGGTAAATATTATCCTAACCTTACCTAGCTATTTTCCACTTTAATTTCTCCTTCATTTTATTTAAACCTTATAAAAACTCATCTCTAGATAATCATTCGAACTCTAAAACAAGTTTCATTAAATAAAAGATAAAATCCTATAAGTTTTTAGACTTTTTATAGAGTTCTAAGAGATCTTCAACCCTCTAGGGTAGATTCATGTTCTATAAAAATTGTCTTGACCCACGTGGATTGCATCTTTATTCTTTAATCATCTTATTAGCAACGGTTTTGTATCCTAATAATAACTTAGCGATTATCTACGTATTTTTAAAAAAGTTTGAGAGATGATGGAAAAAATAACACAGTAGGAAGATGAAATCATATTTAGACGGTTTAGAAATCTTTCCGGACCTAATAAATAAGTAGCTTGCAATCATCCTAAATTTTTGTTTCTCTATGCTAACATTTGTTGGATGTATTCATATAATCCAACCCCTCTCTTTCACTTGTTGTCAGCAAAATATTTATGGACTACATTTGTCCACTCATACGCTAAAGCAGTATTCGCCGAAAAAAATGTTGTCGTGCTGCTTTCTTTCATATCTCCAATCGAGTAGACCCTTACTCAAATTAATATAAACAGGATGACGTCCCAAACTTATCTCGATATCCTACCTAGAGGAATGGCAAAGTGACTGCCCAAGTGGCAAGTGGATACCCACTGGCGTGCTGGCTAACGCATCTACTCAATTGTAATATCTGTCAACTCTCACTCATAATTCCCCACCCCACCCCCCTCACTCATATCTCTTCGCTAAAATTATTTTCAGGCCCACAGCAGATTTTTCGAGTTGGACTGGCTTCTCTTGTCTGCATGCCGGTCCACCTGGCCTGTAATACCAGCGTTATCACTTCACGGGGATTGGCATGCACCATTAAACAAGAAAAGACAAAACATTACAGACAGAAATTTCAACCTTTAAGATTAATTCGCTATGCTATCAAAATTCAACACCAAGCTCGAAGATTTGGAGTTAAACTATGCACATGTTCGGCGATGAACACGTGTGAATGTGATAGGCCTAACAAGAATTCTTGTTTTCCTAGATTGAAGCTATTCTCCCGAGCTATATTTCTCTACTCTTAACATTAACAATACACAGGTATCCTGTCCGCACTTTGGCAGTGTGGTTAGTAATCGGAGTAAAATGCTGGAATCAGCTCTGGATGGTACCCAAAACCATGATAACAAATCTCATGAACTTATAATCTCCGCAGTCAACGCCTGAGGAAAACAGCTTCATTCTCTTCATGTTGGAACTCGAGTTGCCTATTACTCAAAGCTGGTCAGTTTGTGGATTCTGCATAAAAATTATTTATCAAGTCTACAGTAATCAGATGCGATGAGATATCATTCACACCTTTCCCAGCTTTTGATGAAACACGAGTTCTACTTCCTGACGAAGGCTTTCAACATCCATTGCGTAGTCTCTCTGGAATTCTTCCTCCATCAAAGTTTGAAGTCGCAGTCTCATCCTGTCTAATGCTGCATTCAAACCACAGAACTCCTTGAACACTCGACCGTCGGTTGTTCTAAGGAGCAGAAGATTCTTAACTGCAACAAGTGCCTGCCGACATCAGAAAGCAAAATCGTTATATTAAATAAAAGGAAGTGTACCTTTTGGAGTAGGACAACAAAAATTATCAACACCAACTTTTATTCATTGTTGAAAGAGGGTACATGTTCACAGAACTCCCGCCTTCTAGAAATTTATCAATGACACTCCTGTATCGAAATCGAAACTTTAGGAGCTTCAATGAGGTCTGCAAATGCAGCCAAAAGTATTGAAATATCAAGGATGCCGGTGAATATATCCCAAGGTGTGGTCTCGTCACAATTTACCTAAAACTGTTTATTACCAGCCGCGCTTTTACATTTGATAGAATTATGCAAACTGGCACTTAAAGATCTACGCTCCCACATTCAGTCAACGAGAAACACTGCAAGCAAATTTGACCACCCTAAGTTGTCTCTATAGCACATATCTAAATGTGTCCTTAAATAATCACCTTTTCCTGGAGATCAAGGTCGGCAAATGATATTAGATCAACAACAGACTTCACGAACAACTGATTGCTGAAAAAGGATGGCTCAGCTTCATCTCTAGCTTCTAGTTGGCACTCAGCCAGGTCAGCCACAAGGAAAACCGCTTTTCTGCGTAGTCTAATGTCAATGCTCGCGTCACTCATTATGTCCTGAAAACAAGCAAGTATGAGTATCGAGCACCTCTCAAAATTCATGGTTCAGGAGCTTTTCATAGGATCAATCACCTCACCTGAAGCATCATATCACCAGCTTCTGCATAAAACATCCGCTGACCAGCTAAATTGTTTCGAATCAAAGCCGATACAGCAAATAAAGCCTTAATGGCTTCTTCCACGGAACCAGATTTTACCATTGTCAGTAGCTTCGACAAAGCCCCCAAATCAAGAATCTGTGTAGCATGTGTAGCTAGATAAGTTACTGACTCCACCTCAAAATATGTTAAGAAGAGGCTACATTAAGAAAGAAACCTGTCGCTGAACAAGTGGGTTGTTCTGGCTAGCCTTTCCAAGAACCCATGCAGAAAGTCTCCTTATCTCTGAGTTTGGATGGTTAAGCTCTCTCACAATCACCAAAAGGCCCCCAATCTTATTTAGATCTGAAAAAAAAGCACCACACAAAACAAAAAAGCCTCCATAATATAAAACAAAGTCCTCAAGGGTTAAAAAATACAGAGGCACTTGATAAATATCAAAAATGTAAATATGCAAACGACACTACTGCAAGATAGCCACTGCACAGAAAATATTTATGAGAATGTCTGCCTTAAAATTCTCATCAAACCAGAAGGTCCCAAAAGCTTCAACATGACACAATTGGCTACGAAATTAAACATGAATCTCAACAAAAATATGATAAGATTGTAGCCTTTATAGATCTCTAGTTATTATACATAAGGACTAACTAAACTGGTTCCTTTAAGCTAAACGTGAAGCCAAGATAATCAATTTATTAGAAATGGAGGCTCCAAAAGGGAGAAAAGCTTGACTTCAGGTTTATCAGGTTTCACAGCTAACAGTCAGCGAGTACGTATAACTAAAATATTGGACTCCAGCTAGTGTCTAAAGTCAATGGACAATAAGTACCATTGTACTTTAAAATTTTCAAGCAGCAGCAGGAGAAGAGGTTTAGTCCTTTGATGGGGCATAACAAAAAAGGGCTCACTAGTGTTACTAACCCAGACAAGCATAATTAGGTTTTGAAAGAGGGAACTCAAGAGCTGGAAATACTCTAGGCAAAAAGTGCCAGAAATGGAATCTCTATAAAAAGTATATCACCAGATTGGAGTGCTTCGATCTGAATTTTATCTCTGATAACTTCTTTCCCATATAATAACAATCAACAACTTAGATATACAAAAGCAGTGAGGTGAGCTTTCACCTACAAGCAGTTTTGCTTGTAATTTACATCGCCCGTCACACACTAAACTTCAAAATTATTGTGGATACTAGCATTTCCGGTTCTAAACACAAAGTAACTGAATCACATGACATACCATTTGCATTATCAATTGGCTCCACAAGGATCAACAATTCATGCAGTGCTCGCTGGTGATCCTCCAAAGAAAGAGAGGAATTCTTCAAGTCATCTATAGCAATTTGCATCAACTGGGCATCTGATGGCATTTTCAATTTCTCCATGAGCTCCTACTTGACACAATATATATAGATCAGTAATACTAACCAGAGGCATTTCAAGGATTAAAACTCTAATACGTAACTATGCATGTTGCTGAAACACCCTATTGCCAAGCATAAAGAAATATTACACGTCAAACCCTAAAAGCTTTTGCAAGAGGCACAACTTATTTGCCCGATAGCAGAAGAGAGAAGATTGACAATTTCTTACATAAGTGGCATATCTCTTATCATTTGGAACACATTGATACACTGGTTACATCTGTGCTATGACTTTCTGACCACCATCACCAGCCCAAATGTAGCATGAAATAAAAATTGGATATAACAAAATTGCCTGAATATTAAAAATAGTTTGGGAAGGCAATAACCTTCCGAAAGAAACGAGTCCTGAGAAACTAACTACGTATCCAAAGAGAAAAATAAGTTCGCTTGTCAATTTCAATCATAAATGCCCAGAAGCTACAGGTGACAAGATAGCTAACAATAGATCCAGCTTGAGATTTATTGATCCTGAAAAGGCCATACTTAACAGTACCCAAACTAAACACTAAGAGAGATAACATAATCTCCTTTCAATCGAACTACCACAAATCCATGACCCCCACTATTTAGTGTATATGTTGGAATCAGGATAGGATGTCAAATGCAGAAAGAAATCAGGAGGAAGAAACAACAGAAAAGCTACCGGCGAACCTTTATATCATGTTGGCGCTTCTTTAACTCGCTAGGAGACATATGCTGAACATCCTGGGCAGCTTCCTTTAGCTTTGCTGGATCTGAGTTACCTGATTGTCAAAAGGTCCTCAATAAAGATTCATAATGTACTAAAATAAAAATGCTTTCTATGCCTAGAATACTCTTTGACATTATAAAACAAACTTTTAAAGCTATTGTAAGAGACCATTCTAGTAATGCACCTCTACATTTTCCGCAAAAAATATTTATCTAACCAAGGTAAGGTTTCCTTTGCTCACAAAAACACATCAGATGAATCAGTTGTAGCTTCAATAACAAGAAAACCTCAGCCACAGAGAATCTAAGTGTGCCTTTCTGTCAATTGCCACTTTTCCTTTTTCTGTTTTTTCCCCCCTTAAGATAAGGGCAAATACATCAGGTGCAGATAGACTCCTAAGTTTTCAAATAGTAGTTTTACTTTCCTCATAACATTTAAAAATACACAAATACCCCTTGAATCATAACTAAAGCCCTAAAAGTTATAAAGGTGTTAGTAACAGTGTGGGAATTATTTGCATATTTTTGAAAGTTATATAGAGGTAAAACCATACTTTAAAAGCATATGACAAATAATTTCAAAAGTGCATTGGCAGTTTGCCCTTTTTTTTCTCTCTTTTGAAAATTCTTTTGTGCTATGAATACAGATAAACACAGCTTGATAACAGAATGCATGGGAATTATGAAACCCCACATTTCCAGGAATTGGTGTATGCAGCATGTAAGATGAGTACATTTAATATTCAACACAAGACTCCAATTCCAAACTTTAAAATCTATGACGAACATGATGACAAATTAAAAAGGTATGAAATATAAAGCTTAGGAAAAGCAAAGTACTAAAAAACTGTAGATACAAACCGGTACTAAGAATCAATAATGGAATGTTAAATTAGAAATCGCCCAGAATTTATTTCAACAAACAGCATAAGAACAGCCAAATTTAATTCAACTTCCCACTATTTTGAACATATTTCTCCTTTTATAGAAAGCAAACCAACAAATATATAAACAGTGTTTGATCCATGAAAACGTTTTCAAAACTTGAAGCAGAGTTGTAGAACTGATAATCACTTTATTTCTCTTATTACAAAATCAATTATCACACTTGACCTTATACACTATCCAGCTATTCCATACGCTAAAGGCCTAATACACAAATGAGCCCCTAGAACTTTAAGGACAGACTTTCAATTATGCAAATAAGCACCCCTAAACTGGAGAAATATTCCAATAAGCCTTCCACTATAAGACCACAATTTGCAATCTTAAACATTACAACATTAGAGTTACAAGTCCACCGAGTCTCCTACCTGTATAAAAGGGGGGAGAGAAAGATTAGATTCATCCAAGTACATGGCATATTAGCACCGAGGAATACTTTTTCAAAAAATTACTAATTGTAAACACTGTGAACTATGCAACAAATGGTATTATGACAAAAGTTCATTAACGAGAAGCCAGCGCTAGAAAAGAGGCCAAATTTTTCATCTCTTCCATTCTGATTACACATTTCACAGGAAACCATTACCATATTCTTTACAACAAAAAAGGACTTCCTTAAAACACCTCGCAAAAGCTACATTTACAAATAAAATTCACTAGTCCACACGGCAGCTTTCCATCGTCTACGCCGCAACTGACTTTTAATAAAATTTTCATTGAAATTTAAAACTTCAAAACTAATATCTATCTAAAACTTTCCATAAATAAACTAAAATCAATTCACCAATCATATGAATTTCGATGAAAAGAAACTAACCAATAGCCCACTGCAGCATCCCATCAAGCGATGAGAAACCACCGTCAATTTCATCGCCCTCATTAACAACATGAGCCGTTGGATCATCCTCCGCATCGACCTTCCTAACGAGATCGGATTCTTCTTTAGCCTTGGACCAGAATACCCCAGTGGAAGCTGATTTATTTACCTTCTCTCCCTTTACAACCACCGCAGATGCCACTACCAGGAGAAGAAGGAACAGACCAACACGACCCATAGGATATAGAAGAAGAAGTAGTAGAAGTGGAAGTTTCTGTGAAGAACGACACTGTTAGAAGAGACAAAAGAGTGACTGATTGATTAATCAATTGGACAAAACAATTTCATGGGATTTTGAAGTTGTGGGGTTTTATAGAATGCTGGTGGAGGAATCTACGAGGATATGAAGTGAAGGATCAACGTCATTAGTTCACATCCGTGCCGTTGGTCGGTAATCAAGCGGTTCCCAGGGACTTGAGTGACATCCTTTCTTTTTTCTTTTTTCTTTTTTTAAATAATGTAAGTGGATTTCCGATGTTGGCCCTGAGTGATTTACTGATCCTCCTTTGCCAAAGGTAGACTTAGGCCCGGCCACCGGGGCTAATCGTGACTCGACCCCGACCCATCCTGACGGATCCGGATTGAAAAGTGGTTTGGGAGAGGCTATAGACCAAGCAGGTCCACTCGAATAAAAAATTTAAGAAAAAAAAGAATTATAAGGATAAAAGAATGTCCCAAAAGACACATAACAAATCGAGGTATAAAAAATTGAAACACGGTGGAATTTTAACTACAATATCTAATATAATTTCATTATAGATATTAGGTATATGAGTTGTATATGATAATTTTGCAATAAGAAATGACCAAATATAGCAAATTGTATTTGTAGCTAAATGGAAACTATGAACAATAGCCGAATATTAGCTTGAGTAATTTCTACAAGTGCAAAGAGTTAGTTTTGCCAAATACGTCAATTACGAAATAGTGTTTTTTCAATTTTTCATTAATAATTTTTAATAGAAAATATATAAGAAATATATAAAAAAAGTTATAAAATAATTTTAAATCTGCCAACTCATCTATTAATACACGGTATCCTCTATATATATATATATTCCTTAATTTTCTATTTCTTTTTCTTATTTTCGCTAATGATTCTAATTTCTAATTACACATAATATTTACCATGTAACTAAAACATTGAAAATAAATAAATAAAACTAATTAAACAACGTTGAAATTGGAAATTTGAATGTTCCATGTGACTTGTGAATTGGAAAAAAATTACTTGTTACTCATAACTAGTGTGTTGTTAATAACAACACTAAGTAAAAATCTATACTTTCATAGTTAATCTTATTTAGCTTCCATAGACTTTTACTAAAAGAAAACTCTCAACAATGTTAAGGAGCTTATGTCTTTTGGTCTTCATTATAGTATCTAAATTTTTGTTTCACATTACTAGAATTATAATTCAAGTCATTTGTAGTTGTTATGAGAGCAACTTTATCCCGCAATAACCTGTCTCATGTTCTTAGGTAACATATTAATATACTGAAATACTCTTATTTTTAAGTAACTTCCAACTTTATTCCAGAGTCCCTTGTAAAAGTTACTTCACTTTTTAAAAAATATTTTTATGGTTTCTTATTTACTAATTAGCCTATCAAAATTTTTCTTTAAATAAAATAAAAAATTTAGACCAAAGCTCATTTCTTGTTAGAGAGATAGCAAAAATTGTAGTAACTCTACGTCATGGTCTTTATTGCTGAAAAAACTCAATCAAAGTTACTCGCTCTTCGGTTACTATATCAAGTAACTTGCAATAAACATAGTCTAAATAATTGTACATCCAAGATGGATGTAACATTTTTGACAACTATAAGAAATGTATTAATGATAGCAAGAATTTTGGGCTTTTTTTTCCAATTTAAACTTAATATATTTTATGTTTTGAATTAAATTTTTTTTTCTTTAAATATAGATGGTTCACCTATGAATTGGACCCACTAGAGAATCAACTTGAAATAAGCCTTATCTAAGACAATCTTGATCCTACAATTTTTGGAACTATAACCATCATTTCAGGTCAATTTTAGATTAGTTCTACCTCAAGCGAAGGTTTATTATAAGGAAACAGGTGTAAGGAAAATAAGGCTTAATGGGTTCTTTTCCCTTAATATATGATACCAATTTTTTATATATAATTTATAAAATTTCTTGCTTAAAAATTATGTAGCTCCTAATATAGGATCTAACTCTTCTATTATGTTCGAAGTACAAGAATAGTCTTAAGTGGAAGGAATTATAATGAAATGAAATTAGCAACAGAATGATAAATTTATTATATACTTAAAGGAATTTTATAGATTCATTCCAATATCATGTTTGATTGTAGTGTATTTAAAACTATAAACTGTGTATTGATATTTGTTGAAAGTACTCTTAATTGATAAGTATAATACATTCACGTCACTTGTTACTAATAATATGCATGTATAAAGTTTAAATATAGCACTATAATCAAGTATAATACATAAAATAATTGTTGATTAAAGAAAAATATATAATAAAAGAAATTTTAAATAACGAAACCTGCTTATCACTACTAACCTCCTTACCAACTCGACTAACCTCTAATGAAACCTTACCAAGCTCCAGCTTAATCACCTGATGACGATTACATATGCTTTAGAGCCTAGCCACACGAGTGCTCAATAGGAATATGGTTAAGTACGAGCTGGTTTAAGCCTAAAGCTTCCATTTACATAACTCGTTGAACTATCTCACTGCTATATAAGCTACTAAGCCCATGCTAAGAATTCTTCCTAACCTGTTTAGAGATCTAGAATGGCTTGAGTCCTCTAATCCTCTTACTAATCTTATATCCAAGTTACTTAACTCTTTTGCTAACCTAACTCAAGATTCATCCCTATCCAACTTGGGATGCAAAGGCCATACTTCTTTGTTTGCTTCTGTTAGTTGCCTCGACAATGCTAAAGAGATAGATGTTCTAATATAATGGTTGTAGATATTTTCCAATGAAGCTTCTTCTCTTGTTATTCCTTATATGCCTAAATTGTGCATGTATATTTTTCTCTTTCTATGTATACCCTTTTAAGACACATTGCCTTAGTAAATATATAAGTGCATTAGAATTGTATAGTAGGCATCTTTACATTTTGAATAATGGAATTTAATGTCTTCTTCGAAAGCTTGTGCTTCAAGATTCCTTTTTACTCTTATCTAATTCCATTGAGCCAAGAAGTAGTGGCGAGTCACTCAATCTCCAACCTTGTACATAACATTGAGTAGCCAAAGTATGTGCAATTGCAAACCTTGGTGAGTTATATCCTTAGCTTTCCTTTAGTTTGCTAACTTCTGCCTCCATTTTGAGGAAGCTAATGTTGAGGGTAAATGTAAATATACCTATCTGAAAGCTGAATCATTTGTAGTTTACATGTCCATCATGCAGGTGTGAATCTCATGTTGCACTTCATATTAGGCTATTGACGATATTCATATTTAATTCTTAGTTTCCATACCAAGTTATATGTATTTGCATTCATCACACTTTATTTAATTCTTAGCAAGCTTATTTCAACTTCCCTTTGGAATGAGTGCAAGAACTCAAAAATAGATTGGGGATAAGGAAACCCCTTCACTGTAAGCCTATGCAAATGTAATCTGCTAATGAGTAACTCTCAATAGCTTTAAGTTCTACACATTACAAATGACAAGTTAGTATAAACTTAACTGCTCTGTCAAATAAATAAACGACAAGCTACTTAAAAACCATAAGCTATTAAGTAGCGATAGATAAGATACTCTAAGTCTAACAACTTGCATGGATGACAAGTGAATAAGGCCAAAGTCATATACATTAATGGACTAGAGGCCAACCAGCCAATTTTTACGGTTCTATTTAACATAAGTCACATCCAACTTAGATGACCTGAATGCTCCTTAACCTCTTCAGGTATTTTGGCCTCCTCAGGCCCTTGCCTCTTAAGCATTTTCGCCTCTTCAAGCGTCCTCGCCTTCTCAAGCACTCTTGCCTCTTAGGTACTTTCGCCTCTTCAGGTGCTTCATACTTCGCCTCTTTAGGCACCTTGGCCTCCTGAGGCCCTTGCCTCTTAGGCACTTTCGCCTCTCAGGCGCTAGCTTATTTAGGCCTTCGCCTCTTCAAGTGCTCTCGCCTCCTCAGGCTCCCACCTCTTCAGGCAATCTGGCCTCCTCAAGCCCTTACCTCTTAGGTACTTTCACCTCTCAGGTACTCCCACCTCTTCAAGTGCTTTTAGACTATTTAAGCCTTCACCTCTTCAAGCGTTCTATCCTCCTCAGGCCCCTGCCTCTTTAAGCACTCCTGCCTTTTCAAGTGCTTTACCCTCTTCAAGCCTTTGGCTCTTAGGCACTTTTGCCTCTTTAGCGCTTTTGCCTCTTTAGGCGCTTTTAGCCTATTTAGGTCATCGCCTCTTCAAGCACTCTGGCCTCCTCAGGCCCTTACCTCTTAGGCACTTTTGCCTCCTCAAGTATCCCTCGCCTTCTTAAGCACTCTAGCCTCTTCGAGCTGTAATTCCAAATCTCTCCAAAAATCCCATGAAATCAACCTCCCTAAATACTCTCTTTTCCAACTTTGTCACCAAAGTGAGTAGAGGGTAAGTGTTGATAAGCATTTTTTTATAATTATTATACGGGCTTATATTAGTTGGCTTGATACTTAAGTCCAACCCAATGATCCAATCCGAGAACAATCTCCACTGACTCACTATAAATATTAGGCAATACGCCCAAGTAAGGGGCTCTTCTCCATTCTCTCATTTTGATAACCATTCAACCACTTGACTCTCATGAAGAAGGCTAACTTAGGCATTGGAGTGGCCACGCTGGATCACTCCGTAGCCGTTTTCTCACGTTGTAGGTGTTTGTATACCGGAACGAAAATCACTCGTCAACAGATATAAATGCTCTTGTACTTATAACTGTAAAAATCAGATTACCTTCAATACAATTAAGTACTTTTCTTTCTTACGGAACACTGTTATTTACTTTCGGCATCACTCTTATCCTTTCCCTTAAGTAAGGTTAGGTGGTGAGTAACCTCATTGGACTAATTCGTACGTCATATCGAATTATGTTGTGAGTTCTCGGAAGTTCCATTGGTGTGTCATATCCTCTGGAGCTGTTCGTGGGTTTTACTTACTATTTTCATTCTTCATTTCTTTATCCTTTCGTACTTTTCCCCATTATCCCTTTTTAAGCTTTCTGCAAGCTTGAACCCATTCAGCGACCGGCCTTATCTGTTTTGGTTACAATTTGCATCATCTTGATATTAGAGCAGAGGTTTTGTGTGAGCTGTAGTTAGTTATTCCTGAATTCTGTTACATTCTGTTTTGTATGTAGGAAATAGAGTAAGTTACTGTATTCATTCGACTACTGTATTGTTAGCTATTCACTTTCTAAAGTGTTTTTTTGAATTTGAATCTATGAGGAAAAATGACAGACCCGAGTATAAATGCTAATGTTGGTGATGACATTAGAGTTGTCTATTATGGATGACAATCTCAAGGAACTCCCAGAAGTACTGGTAAGAGACTTGATGAGGTAACACACCTTTTGGTAGATCTGATCTAAGTTGTTCATGCCCAGTCTTGTCGACCCATTGAAGCCACGCAAAACACTCCACAAGCTGCTCAACCTATTAGAGGTCAGAACCCAGCTTAACCAGTTTAAAATGAAGGAGTTAACGGATGAGTAAGGCGAAGGATAGACTTGAGGGAGCTTAATGAGGAGGAAGAAGAGTATTTTGAAAAGGAGCATATATGAGTCCCCAAAGCATCCGACCATGTGAAGTTTCGGATTCCGAGTTTCAATGGATCTAGCAATGCTGACGAGTATCTAGATTAAGAAGAAAAGGTAGAGCGTATATCTGATTACTATCAATATGAGAATTATGAGAAAGTGAGGACTATTACTATTGAATTTTTCATATATGTTACCATGTGATGGAAGAATTTTTAGACCATGAGAAGAAGAGAGGAGTACTAAGAGATTAACACCTGGCTCAAGATGAAGAGGGTACTCAAAAACATATTTGTACCGGAAGCTTATCTCCAAGATACTTTCACTTGACTTCACGAGTTAAGACAAGGAGGCCGAACAGTTGATGAATATGTTCAAGAATTCCAAATGCTTATGATAAGATGTGAAGTAGAGGAATTACTACCCCAAATAGTCTCAAGGTTTATTGCTAGATTAAGAAGAGATATCCGAGACATTGTGAAGCTCCAACAATTTGACATGATGGATGAAGCTGTTAAGAGTGGAGAGACAAAAAAGGAGCCAAGCAATGACCAAAATTCTGATTAGCCGACCAGGATAGGCAAGTCACCGAGCTCAGTCTAGTAGTGAGCCGAGCAGAAGAGTTGATGTCAGAGTCAAGCAAAAAGGTCGACCTGAAGATGTAGTGCTGACCTAAACTTATGAGAAGGGGCAAGGGTCTAAACTAACCAGATCAAGTGCTTCAAGTGTTAAAGGTTCTGACACATGGCTGCTTAGTACCCGAACTAAAAGATGATGGTCATAAGGGAGACATCCCAAAGTTAGAAGTAGAAAGCATGGATGAGGAACCCGAAGAGAAGGAGGTTTCTATCGAGAAAGAGCTAATTGAGGAGGATGTATTTCTTAAGGACTTAGACCAATTACTCTTGATTGTCCAACGAACTATGAGTGTAGAACCCTCACGAAAGGAGGAGTAGAGAGAAAATTTGTTTCATACTACCTATAAGGTAAATGATCGAATGTATGCTCTCATTGTGGATAATGGAAGTTGTACCAATGTAACATTAGCCGGTCTTGTTTCAAAACTGAAGTTGCCGACTGTTATACATCCTAAGCCGTACAAGTTGCACTAGTTGAGTGAGAAAGGAGCATTACATGTCACTCGGCAAATACTGCTGTCGATCACTTTAAGGAATTACTCAGACCAGATCCTCTACGACATGCTACCTATGTGCGCTTCCCACTTATTAATAGGTAGACCATTGTTGTTTCATAGGAGAGTTATACATGACGGTTACAGGAACATGTATATGTTAGAAAAGGATGACCGGAAGATCACATTGAATCCGATGCCATTGAGAAAAGTTCACAAGCTATAGACGAAACTTACTTACAGATCAAAGAAAGTTCTAGTGATGAGTCGAGTCGAACTGCAAAAGGCCATTAATACTGACGAGTTAACCCTATTGTTGGTCAGACAACTATTGGAAGTAAAGGAACGGGGTAAGCTTCCTCAGGAAATCAAGGAGTTGCTAGATGATTATGCTAACTTGTTCCCCGAATAGTTACCTGAAGGGTTCCCGGTGCTGTACTGCTAGATAAGTTAGCTTATTGGATGAATCCTAAGTATGCTTCTAAACTTCAACGTCAAGTTAATGAGTTGCTAGAGAGAAGTTATGTAAGAGAAAGTCTCAACCCTTGTGTTGTGCCTGCACTTCTAATGCTAAAGAAGGTTGGAACCTGGTAGATGTATGTTGATAACTGAGCTGTAAACAAAATTGCAATTAAATATAGGTATTCAATCCCAAGGCTAGAAGACATATTAGATGAGCTAAGTGGAGCTAAGATTCAGCAAGATTGATCTTAAATATGGCTACCATTAAATTCGCATGAGACTAGGAGACGAATGTATGGCCATGCCTTCCGGCTTGTCGAATGCCCCGAGCACTTTCATGAGACTTATAAACCATGTGTCGAGACATCTCATAGGGAAATGTGTCGTAGTGTATTTTGATGACATCATTGTCTACAGTGCCGACATGCTAAGTCACTGTGAACATCTCGGAGTAGTCCTGGATATCCTTTGCACTGAGAGACTATTTGGTAATTTGAAGAAATGTTATTTCTGCCTGGAGGAAGTTATATTCTTAGAGTATGTAGTCAATGAAGGGGGCCTATGAGTCGATGATGAGAAGATTAAGGCAATCATTGAGTGGCCGACTCCTACTACTTATGTCGAAGCAAGAAGTTTCCACGAATTGAACCGACTTCCGATGAGGAGAAAGGAAAGAGAGTAGTTTTGCCGATATAAAAGAAAGATTAACCTCCATCCGGTGTTACTAATACCTCACTTCGATAAAAATTTTTAACCGGAATGCAACACATCGGCTGTTGGAATAGGCACTGTCCTAATGCAGGAAGGTTGACCCATTGCCTTCTATAGTGAGAAGTTTCGAGAACCACAGCTAAACTACTCCGTGTATGATAAGGAATTTTTGTCACTAATTCGAGCAATGCAAGTGTGGCAACATTACTTATTATCGAGAGAATTTGTCACATATACTAATCATGAATTGCTGAAGAACCTTCGAAGTCAGACTAAGTTGTCCAAACGACAATCGAGATGGGTTGAATTCCTTAAGGTTTTCAATTTTGTAACTAAATATAAGCAGGGAAAGAGAAACATAGTTGTAGATGCTCTTTGAAGGAGACATACGTTTTTATCAAAACTGTAGACTAAGTTGTTTGGTTTCGCAAATATAAAAGAATAGTACTTTAGGGATTCACATTTTGGACCAATAATTTCACGATGCATAGATGGAAAGACAATGGACGAGTATTATGTAGAAGATGACTATTTGTTCCAAGGGGGGAAATTATGCATGCCGACTTGTTCCCTATGGGAATTATCAATTAAGGAAGCTCATAGCGGAGGACTCTCTCGACATTTTGGAGAGAGAAAGACTTGTGAACTATTGAATAGTTGATTCTTTGGCTAAGAATGTGAAGAGATGTTCACCAAGTTGTCGAAATATATGCCATGTGCAAAAAGGCCAAGTGCTGAGTCAAATAAGGGAAAGCAATGCCCCTACCTATTCCGACGAAGGCGTAGATTGAACTGAGTATAGACTTTGTTCTTGAACTGCCGTAAACTGCTTGAGGCAAAGATTTTGTGATGGTTGTCGTAAATCAGTTTAGTAAGGCAAACTTCATGCCTTACACCAAAACTAACGACACTTTGGCTATTGTATCTCTTTTCTTTCAGGAGATTATATGGATACATGGCATATCAAGAATTGTAGTCTTCGACAGAGACTCGAAGTTCTTGAGCCAATTCTAGAGAACCTTATGGCGTTGATTGAGAACCAAATTACTCTTCCGTACCTAATGTCACCTCCAAACTAATGGCCAAACAAAGATAATTAATCGTATTTTACAATCACTGCTCCGAACTACAGTAAGCAAGAACTTGGTTAATTGGGATGTCTACTTATCGGTGGTCAAGTTCGCTTATAATCGAATTATACATGACGCCACTAAGCAGACTCCCTTTAAGATGATCTATGGATTCAATCTTAAGTTGCCCCTTGACCATGCCTTTATATTAACACCCGCGTAAGAGAACCCTAACCCTCAGCTAGAGCACAATCTCTTTAGCACATCTATGACAAGGGCACTCGACTCATCGACTAAACTACCAGAAGAATGCGAGAAAAGACCAAGGGTAAGTGGGCTAAACAATTTTAACAAGGAGACTTACTATGGCTACACCTTAGCAAGGAACGGTTCCCAAACAAAAGGAAAAACAAATTGTCTGCAAGAGTGAAAGGACCTTTTAGAATCCTGTAGAAAATCAATAACAATGGCTACAAGCTAGAACTGCCTAAGGATTATGGGGTTTTTGACGCCTTCAACATTGCCAACCTTAGTCTATAGTACCTTAATGGAGAACTAAGCAAATACTATTTGGATTTGATCTCAAATCCAAAACAACCTAGAGGGAATGATAGGAATCAAGTTACTGGACCTCTTACCCACAGCTAAGTCTGAAGACTAAAAGGGATGGTATGACGAATTCTCCTGTTCCAACTAACCCCTGCTGAATCTAAGTACTTCCTTACCAAGTCACTTTTAATGTCGTGCTATATGACCACCCATTGTTCTGTGGTATGCCAAGTTTATGAATACTCTTCAGTGTTGAGTCGACCAATTACTCGATATCTTCCTTATTGAGAAGCAGAGAGAGAGAGAGAAACCGAACCGATAAATGTGCAAACAAGTAAATAAAATATTGTAGTAAATAAAAGGAGAGATGGTGAAGAAGATTGAGTGAAGATTTCTCCTTATATGTTAATCATTTCTTTCAGTTCTATTTGTTAGGGATTGTTACGCCTTGAAGTCACAGAGTTGCAACAGTTCCGCCGTATAAACCATTTTATGATAGTAACTAGACTCACAGTACCTACCATAGATGTGATCTACATAAGGTGTTGACGACTCCTCATTTTGAAGTAAATAGTTCAATTAAGAGTTTAGCTAAAGTTGTAGTAATTATCAAGAATTTTAAATCAACATACATAATTATATGTACATTCCATAGAACTTTCCAAGAAACTCTACATTAACATAACAGTTCACTAATTTACATAACGACTATCAGTCTTTCATTCTTAAGTTATAAAGGACACCCTAGCTATACATCTACTACTAAGAGAATTGATCCTCATATCCTAGGCTTCAAAAGAACTAACCTCTGAATAGTTGTAGGGTGGCATAATACTTGAAGTATTCAGAAATCAAGACTTGCAAAAGGATCTATATAAATATGAGCAACTACAGCTTAATAAGTTGAATTAGAGACTCATGAATGTATACAAACACAAACAAGATTATAAAGCAATTATTTTCATGCAATGCAATAAGCAAGTGTTGTCACGCAACGTAATCCGGTTCGTTGCAAAATTAGAAAAATTTCACCCGCTCTAATCTTGGTTGAGGAGTTTTCATGTTATACAACAGTTCACAACCAAACCCAGGTTTATATAATGGAGACACTACTCCTCCTAGGACTATCCTTTGAATCAATGCCTTCATCCTCACTGCGACCTCCTCTCCTGTCATTTAGTTCAGCTATGGATGAGGAAAAGACCAATTGTTATCCAGTGCTATCTTTATCGAAGGTGTCGATGTTTGGTTGGATAATTCTAATGATTCCCTAAAGGGTTGCAATGCATGATAATTTAGGTCATTAGAATCGAATAAGATTAAATTCTATTGAGGGTATTTAAACAATTTCACACCAATCCAGTCATAACACAAAATCAATCACATTATAAATTTCAGTACGAATTCTGATACTTAAACACATGCATAAACTACTTACAATCACAATCATACACAATCCTAAGTTTCTGAGTACCATAAAATAGTACTCTAATACAGTAAGTAATAATCCAACTTATTTGGAATTCTCAAATCACTTAATTACAAGTCCGTTCGTCTCCAGGTATCCAATAATACAAATACGTTTTTTAGTACTTATACTTTAATTATTCATATTCTAAGTTATAATTTAACCCATTTCTCTATGTATACCTATTATTTACTAATGATTCATTCTTTCTTATTTCAGGGTTCGGTTTTCTAAATTTGATTCTAGTTTTGAATGTACATTGTCTATAAATACGAAGAATCCTAAATAAGCTCGAATCCTAATATGAAATTAATCATATTAAGCTCGAGTATTCTAATATCATATCGGTCTTAATTTAGTATTCTAAATTATTCGGTACACATTGAAGTACCGGATTTACTCCCAATGTGAGAAAATCTTATATTTTTTATACAATTACCTAAAATTAAATTTTGTTTTAGATTTATTATATATTGATTTTTATTATTATATTATTTAAATAAATATAATTTTTCATATTTATTAAATTTCCAATTCCAAATATTCCTAATTTCTTACCATTACTACATAATTCCTATATTCATTACACTTAATACTCCAAAGACTAGGATTAAGTTTTTACATTAGAGATTAACATCTCTAAACATCTAATTACCATCTAAATCAGTAATTAATCACTTAATTACCTAATTAACCTAAAATTACCTAATTTTTCCATTATTTTAGGGCTAAAAATTTATTTAAAATTTTCAAAAATTAAATTAAAAAAAAGGCTTCATAGCACTATTTTATATTACTTAAGTATTCTACAGAAAAAATTTGAACTCCAAACTAAACTTCTAAGCCTATTTATTTTTAATTCTAATCATGCTCGGTTTTACTTAATTTTTCAAGAACCTTATATTTTCAGACGTGATTAAACTTAATCACTATTTTTCCCTAAATCTACGTATAATAAAATCTCAGAATAATAAATTTTATAACTTTCTAGGCAAAATAAATATTTTTAAGAAATTATATAAAATCGAAACAGTTGGGAGACTCACCTAGTTCGACGGCTTTTGGGCTTCTAACACTGATCTAGGTGTGTCGGCCGGTCCAAGCGGTAAGTTTGGAGTGAGGTGGTGGTGATGGTGTGTAGGTTCGGTTCACTAGCTTCTACTGCACAGATTTTCTTAATATTTTCCTAAACCTTAATTTTCCTCTTCAATTTTCGATGCTCTCAATTTTCTCTCACTTCTAACTGTCTAAATGAGTTTTGTATTCTCCCTATTTATAGAGCTTTGTAGTAATTATTATGTATTTAATTGGACAAAACATTGCCCAAATCCCTTAATTTTTGCCTTTTGTGTTGCTTGATTTTGATTAGTTAATTTTCTTCTTCACTTCTTGACCTACTACGACCTAATCTAAGTCATTCCCTATTCTTCTTATTTTTTTAATTAATTAATAATTTTCTTTAATTATTTAATAAGTTTCCAGCTAATTTAAGTAATTTCGAGTATTTTTACTTATACGTAAATACATGTGGAATAGATGTGAACATTCCTAATTATTATTTAAGTCATTCTATGATTTTTAATATACATATAATTTATCTCTAGCAATTTATTATTTATTACATTACACTTTTCCCCTTTTCAATAATTAACAATTATTATACTTAAAATTTGAAAATTTTATAGTCTCCTATTTTATTACTTATTTTCTTAAATTCAAGTTTACGGAGTCATTTTTACTAATATTTCTATTTATAGTTTATAATTTAGGTTTGATCGGATTCTTTAACCGATCATCCTAAACTTTATGTATTAAGTTTAATCCTACAGTTATTTGACTTAATTTTAGGACCCATAAGGATCTTATCATCTATACTGATAATTTCACTATTTTCTAAACAAATTAAACAATATAAGTACAACCACCAATTAGTTATAGTCAATACTACTCTACTATCGAACTTACACAAGCTTCTAACAAATTTATAATCATCTACTCTTCTTTATTAAGTACAAGTAATTTAAAAATGTCAAAGTAGACAAACTAATTGAGTCTCATAAATATAGTATAATAACTTTCAAGAACAATGAATAAGGAAAATTAGCTCAAATTAAAATGCAAACTTTGTTGATTTTGTCGAATGCTTGTTGTCTTTTTTCTATTAGCTTGCTTTGAACCTTTTCTTAGACTTTAATATTTCTTGATCGTTATATTAAAGACTTAAAAAACTAACTTGTTTCCTCAAATTTCTCTCTTCAAAATCTAATTCAAATTTGAATTCACCAACTAATATTTCAGAAGAAAGTTATCCATCTTCCTGATATTTCTCTACAATATCTTATATGATTTATATTTAAATATATAGATGAAGCTTATCTGTAATATATCTGTTTCATAATATTCATATTTTTCTCAATCCTTATCTTTCAATATTTCTCCAATTTGAATGATAAAATTTGGATGAGATTTAAAGAAAATATTTCCATCATCTTGAAAATTATCGACTTGTTCTATGAATATCTTGAACTTTCACCTCCACAAGATCTTCTCGTTTGAATTTGAAATCAGTTTAGGATAACCTTAGATGCAATTATTATTTTTTCGAATTCATGTAACTATAAATCAAACTTTGAACCTACATGTATCAGCTCAATTGTTGAACAACTTAACTTAAATAAACTTATATTGAAATAATATAACATCGATTTAATCATAAGTTTAATCCTCAAATAGTGGAACAAGTTAAACGTATTACCTTAATACATTTCACTAGTGCAACTGGACCTTAACTTACAAAGCAAACAAAGTTAGTTGAATTTGACCTCTTCCAATACACTTCTAAGTCTTCTAAAACTAAGATCACATTCCTATCTTCTCAAGTGTGCTTTTAACTTTGCTTTTATGTTATGTCCTTTCTTTCTTGAACATTATGTCGTTCTCGAAGTAGCTTATAGCTTAGCTTCAATGTCTTCGAGTCTTAGTTTTTCATCATTATATTCGTTTGCACAATGCTTCTAAGTATGCTTTTAAGTTTTTTCATCTATTATATTCCGTTAGTAATCTTCCTCTAATTGCTTCTAACTTTACCTCTAAATCTTTGCCAAACTTTAAAATTATATTTTGCACTCTTTACCATAACTTCTATGTTTGCAGGTTCCTCCATAAAACTTTTCTTGTCTCTTCATTAGAGCTTCTATCTATGCTTTTATCTTTATGTTGACACTTCAAACACTTATTAGCCAATACTTGTAGCTCGTTTATTTCACTAAATGGAATAAGAGAGAAATGTAATTAGAATTCTTAAAGAACGTAATAAGGGTATAATACCTATTACTTTACTTAGTTGAATTAATAAATAACTTAAAAATAGATATGTAATAAGATTTTATTGACTAAATTACTCTTGATTCATTTTCTTTGTTAAATAATTCTAAAGTAATAAATGGTGGTGGAAATCAACTACAGGGGCAAAGGTGATGGTAATGGTCGACGATAGTTGTGAGCGGTGGTGATGGTGGTATAAATGACGATAGTAGTAGTACAGATGGCGATAACAATGGCGATGATGGTAATTGATGGTGGTAGCGGTGGCTAGGGTAGCGGCTTGGAAGGGGGGTTGGGGTTAATGTGAACCGTGACCAAGACAGACAAGACTGGTCGTCGAATGAGTCCAAGTTTGCAAAAAACTTAAAAAGGGGTAATGGGGAAATGTACGAAAGGGTAAAGAAATGAAGAATGAAAACACTAGGCAAAACCTACGAATAGCTCTAGAGGATATGATGTACCAATGGAACTTCTGAGAACTCACAGTACAATTCGATATGACGCACAAATTGGTCCAATGAGATTACTCGCCACCTAAACTTGCTTAAGGGAAAGGATAAGAGTGATGCCGAGAGTAAACAACAGTGTTTACACGAGGAAGAAAACTACTCAATTGTATTGAAGGTAATTTGATCTTTACAGTTACAAGTATAAGGGTATTTATATCTGTAAGTTAGGATAATTTGCCTAAAAAGGAAAAGACAAAAAAGATGTTTCCTAAAAAAGCAATGTACATGATACAAAAGTGTAAAAATAAATATATAAGGAAAACAATCATTGATACTACAAATTCTACATATGATACTGTATACGTGGCAAGGCTGCATTGTCAAGGTTGTTAAGAGATGTGGACAAAAAGTACGGATAGATGGGTTTGTCTAAGTAGGGATAGCCTAGTCAATCCGGTATATCTCTCTCTCGGCTTCTCAACAAGGAAGATGCTAAGTAATTAATCGGCTTGGCACTGGAGAGTATTCATTAACTCGACATATTACAGAGCAATGGGTGGTCATATGGCACGGTAGGCGGAGGTTGGTTAGAATAAAAAGATTCGTCATGCTAGTATTTCTAGTCTTCAGGCTTGGTTGCGGGTAAGAGGTCGAGTAGCCTGATTGTTTTAACAAGACTTTATCTTGCTAACACAATTTGATAGACAATGTCAATGATCAAATTCTTTAAATACTTAGAGTCCCTCCTCATTTCAAACAACAACAATCTTGGAAAAATATCGTCGTATTGTCGGATTCTTGTCTTGAAAAATCAAGCAAGTAATTAAGTGAAGAATGTGATATGTTTCATCACCAGAAGTAGGGTTTGATGCTAATGTGCTTTTTTACCTACTACATATGCGTTTGAGCTTCTTGAGATGGCTTGCTTGTTTTCCTTTCTCCTAATCATTCATAATGCACCATTTACATTGTTCCTCTTAAGCCATGTATAGTATATAGCACACGCAATGCGCATGTGACAATCGTAATCAAATCTAATGCTTACGTTATTGGAATTTTAGGTAGGGAGTGAGAAAATAGATAACTTCATCATGGCTCCTTTAAGGAGAAGAATAATTGATTTAAGCAAATTATGCTAGCACATGGTAATGTAAATCAAGGTAACACCATATAAAGAGCTTACTTGATAATGCATAAATAATGTGCATGCTTTAGGAAACTAATGTGACACTAATTCAATTTACAGCAATGTTCACTCATTGTACGCCTAGTCTAGCTACTTTTGCCGCTGTATAATAGCATATGACTTTGCAAAACCTTGTTATCACTATGTAGTAGAGTGCTATATGTAGGTTAACCATCCAATTCCACTACCATTAGTGAGGAAGTTGCTAATAAGACAAAAGAACAAGTTCTTACTTTAGATCTTGTACCTATGTAACACCCAATACCCAAAGCAAGAGAGAGAGGAGTTCATATTAGAGGCTCTTTGTCTTCATGTGTTACTTCACTTATTGCAATTGCTGGATCCCCAAACCATCCTTACCCTAACCTTACTATATTGGAAGAGGTTGATACATTTGCCCCAAAGGGCTCATTTATTATTAAGGAATATTTGGATGTATATTTTAAGGAAATACAAATGAAGCCCCGTAGTCAGGTGTTTATGAGTCGGTACGTAAAAATTAGGACGATTAGATAAGTTGTTTAATTGATTCCAAATTTTACGATGAAGTTAAGAATGTTAGTAAAAGTTATCTCATAAATTTGGATTTAAAAAAATAAATAAAAAAAATTAAAAATTATAATATTGAATTATATATATATTAGTCGTTATCTATCAGAAACACGTAAATCGAGCTCTAATAATTAATGAATAGATAGAAATAAATCATATGAACATTAAAAATCATAAAATAATTTAAATAATCTCTAAGAGTATTTATTTGTATCATATATGTATTTACGTATAAGTAAAAATACTTGAAATTTCTTAAAATAATACTAATTAATTAAAGAGAATTCATAAAAAATTAAAGAAAAATATGGAAATTTGTGGAAATGTATAGAAATGGGGTATGAAAAGCTGAAAATTAAAGAAATAAAATCAACCAATAATGTTAAGATAGTTAAAAAGTGAAAGGGGAAGAGATAAGGAGCATGTAACAAATGGAAATTAAAAGAAAACCCCTAAAATGATCTACAAATTCAAAAAACCATTTCCACAATTCATTTTGAACTCTTAAGAATTTAGTTAAAATTAAAGAAGGGTGAGAAGAAGAGACAAACTGGTTTTACAAAATATAAACAAAATATAATACGATTAGGACATTAGGAGGGAACCTACACCCAACGACAACCTGAGAGTGGATGGCAACCACTATTGGATAGTGGAGGTAGTGCCCAACCTGATCAACAAGGTCATGATGGCTAGTGGTGGCTAGAGTTCGTAATGTTGGTAAGTTCAAATTTCCTTTTAATTTTTGTTTAATTTATTAAAAATATTAAATAGTTATGGAAAATTATAAAATTTGATATTCAAGGATATTTTAGTATATAAATTTAGGAAAAATTTTCGATTTAATAAATTTAGGCCTCGAGATATAAAACTCTTAAGAAATGATTAAACTCAAGCTAATTTTCGATTTAAATTTAAATTATCTTAATGATATAATTTTGACTTCAAAATTTTTGTATAAACTATTTAGAGTATTTATAGCAGTGCTAGGAAGAGATTTTTCAAATATTAATTTTAAAAAATTTTACTTAATTTTTAAGCCTTAAAATTGTAGAAAAAAGAGTATATTTTAAGTTAATTTTATGTTTTAGGGTTAATTTTGTATAAATACTAATTTCATATGTAATAAGGTATCATGGGATGTTGTTTGCTGAGTAGTATGATATTTGTGGTATTTGGAGTGTTAGATGTGAGTATTATGTATATTATGTAATAAATATATGTAATTGAATAATAAGTAAAAATGATATATTTAAATTAATCTCGTGATTTAGAGATCATTTGGGTATAAATTCTGATTTAGGATAAAATTAAATATCTTAACAAGCTATTTAGTAGTGAAAGATGATAAATGTAGTATTAAAAGTGTTAGATAGGTAATATAAGTATATAAAATGTAATAAGGCGTAGTATGTGTATATAGGAATTAAATGGGTATAAAATATTAGGTAAAAATTAATTGTATTACAATATTAGGAATATGCTATAAATCTAATTTGGAATGTGAATTTATGAAATTATATAAAAAATATAGGTTATTCTCACATGGAGAGTTAATTCAACAATTAAATTAGAAATATAATATATTATATCAACCAAAATACTGGTTAGAAGGTAAAATGAAAATTTAGGATATCTAAGTATGGTTAGATTAACTTTACATATTGATTCAGAAGGAATTCTTAGAGTTTGACAAATAAAAACAGTAACTAGAAGCTAAAATAAAACCTAAATTTCGAAACTGATTAAAAAATTGAATTAGAAACTAGTTTAGAATTTGTCTGGCTATAAGAAATATAGAACTTGAATAATTGAATAAGACTATAAGTTTAACTAAAACTAAGGATTTAACCTAAATGTAGTAATAAGACTCTAAACTAAAGATAATAATAATCTAAATTACAGAATAAAATCTATTTATGATAGTTATAAGAGAATTAAAATGACATTTGTATTATAAGGATTATTAGCGATGGTTTGTTGCGAATCATACCATAAGTGAGCAAGTAGAAAGTTTAGATAAGTTTGGGATTATTATAGGGATTATACTTGTTTGTGCTTATAGGTAGTTTGAATGTGTGCATGCATGTGTGTACGTGTTCTTGAATGTACTATGTATTTTGGCTTCCTGTACTAGTTTATAATTGCTTTGTATTGTGTGATATTGATTGATCACTTTAACTGGACTTAATAATATATGGTTTGTAAAATTAATTAATCAAGCATTTCTATCCATTAGGAGAGACATTTAGGGTTCTCCGGCCAAATATCGACTCTTTTGAAAGTGATAACGTTGGATAGCATAATTGGTTTCTTCTTCATCCCTAATCCATATAATTACCTTAAAATTAGCAACTGTTGAATCCTAGAGAATAGAGAAATAAAAACGGAAGAACAGATACATTTATAAGGTTTTAGTTCTTAATTTAAAATTTTTAATTATCATATAAGGTATTACTTAAGTAAGATTATACTATGAAATCATAGCAATATCTGAATTCTAGTATATAATTTTTATATTTTCTTAGATAAAAATTCTGTTTAATTTGTGAATTGTTTATTTTAAAGCGGGTTAGTTATGAACCATTTGTGTAAATTAGGTTTAAGATAGTGATTATAAGGTCGGTTTCTATTATAAAATAGTTTGCACAGTGAAATTGTTATGACTTTGTAGCTTTGGAGCGTGATAATATAATTGTTAGAGTTGAAGCTTTTGTATCATTAGGAGATGTGAATAAAGGTTTTAGACGCAAAAATGCTTGAGACGTGGTTTTTAAGACGAAAATCTAGAGCACATATTGAGAAGCTCATCAGCATACAATCCACCTAAAGGGCCTTATAACCAAACCAAATTCCCTTTTATCAACATGTTCCTTTTGTAACATAGATAAAGTAAAATAATAAATGATGGAAAAGGGAATTAAGCTCAAACCACCTTTGGGTGATAATATTTAGAATAAGCACATGATTTATATGGATTGACAAAAATCACAACACTTTAAGCTAAACAATAAAACACTTATATTAGATGGGATCATTCATATAAGATCATTCAATTATTAAGTGCCAAAAAAAAAAGAAGAAGAAGAAGAAAAAGAAAATTTATGTATACATATGAATTGCAAACAAACTCATGGTGTCCACCAACCTAGAGGATGGATAAAGCTTGGGGGGTGAGTAGGGTGGGGTAAGTTCTTAAAGATGAAAGAGAAAAGTGGATTAATGGTGGTACTTAAGGAAAGTTTAGAAAATAAGTATCTTAAGTGTAAAGCTATGAAGCCTTTTTCAAGGATTATATTATTAGAAACTAATAGGGTTTGAAAAATGAAGATTGAAATAGATTAAAAAATTACAATGGGCTTCATAAAGAAGATTATAACAATACTAGTAAGTTCATCCATATCATCATTGCCAGTATGGGAAAGTTTTTCTCTTTTGCTGTTATGTAATTGGATTTTATATATAAGGAGTTAAATATAATAGCAAATATACGTATATGAGTAGTTTAAGTCCAAGTAGAGGAAATATTGATTTGTTTCCTCCTTTTATTATTTTGAAGTTTCTATTGCACAACCTATGTGTAATTAATGGACTTTGGGAGCATAGCTTTTATAATATAGACTAATTTATGTTTAGTGAGTATTTAATCAATGTGAACATATTTCTATTATTATTGAACAAAATTACAAAAAAAATCTCCTTAAGGGATGAATAGGAGAAACAGGAGAAACAAAGAGCCTTAGAGGCTCAAATGTATGCATAACACATGGAAGAGCTATTCAAGCATTAAAACCTACTATTCTTGATAAGATGCATATATTCTTTTTCTTCATTTTGATCATTGTTTGATGTTTTGAAGAGAGAATCTAATAACATGATAACGTTTTTTTAGAGATTCTTACTTTTTAGGAACGAAGAGAGACTTAATGACTTGTAAAATTTAGCTCTTGACATCTTTTTTTGAATCATACTAACAATCAATTATTGAGATGAGTTTCCTCACTAATGGATCTCTTAATGGGCTCTTTTTGTATCCTTACTTAATAAAAGCATCTTTTATGTACATGAAGTTATTGAGAAATGCTGTAAGTGGATGGATGAATTGAATGGTTTGCACTCTAAGGCCACCGTATCAAATTTCTTTTAGTCATCCCTATAAGCACAAACCTAACGTTATGCACCCCATCATTTTAGCTCAAATAGTTACATCCAAATAAAAAGTGGGCTTTGAGTAAGATTGAGCTCCCTACAAACGAAGTCCATATCCTTCATTTTATGCGATTTCCATGTCAAAATGGAGGAGGGTAGAAATAAAATAGGCATGCTGCTAGAGGAACCAAAATCACAAATCACAATTATCTCTTCCAAGGTCCAGACCCAAATTATGGGTCGGGTGTCAAATTTTTCGGCCCATATATTGAAACGTCTCCTTGGACCGATGGGGGCAGACGACCATAGTGGAGGGAGGGAGGGAGGGAGAGAGAAACCCAGTAACATCAAATCTCATACAGAGGAGAGAGAGAGACATGGCGTGGAGGGGACTATCAAAGAACGTAAAGGAGCTAAGATTCCTCTTTTGCCAGACATCTCCTGCTAGCTCTGCCACTAGGTAGTATTACCAAAACCTAATTGCATTAGTCAGGCAAGACCTGGTGATGCATCTACATGTATTCATTTTCTAGTTCATTTGGATTTTGATGGAAAATTTCCCTTTCTATTTTTTGTTAACTAGGTCATTTGTTGAGAAGAATTACAAGGAGCTAAAAACGGTAAACCCTAAATTGCCCATCTTGATCCGTGAAGCAAAAGGGACTGAGCCTCAGTTATGGGCCAGATACGGTAATTCTGCCTTCTTATATTATTAATTTTTTGCCCTTCTTTGATCGATTGCTAATGTTCTGTATCTTATTGTGCATTACCTTGTTTACTGAGAAGAGTTTTCAGTTTTCATTCCATTTAGATTATACACAAGTTTAGATGCAAGCATTGCGTTATTGTGTTATTTGTACTTGTTTTCGATACTTTTAGCCCTTATGTTAGCATCTACAATAGCCCTTGAAGTTAAGATGTAGAGATATGAGGATATTGGCTGTGGCAGCTGCGGATAGATGTGTTGTGTAAGAATTAGCAACTGCGGATTCATCTTAGATGAGAAGAAGGGAGGTGCCTATTTTTGGGCGCAACTTCCATTAATCTATCAACACGGTGCTTTGGAGTCTTTGTATAGAAATATGGGATTGAATGTGGTACTGGGTTTCCTGGATGTAAAAAAATCAATGATATAACCCGTTGTGGCTACCTTTTTTGTTTCCATCTAAGTGACCATGGAGAAAGAGCTACCAAAGTGTTGTGTTACTCTAGTTCATTTTGGAAAAGGGATCACTTATTTCAGAGTTTATAGATTGTGTAAGGATAATCTAATTAGAGGATGAGCTTCTTTGTTCTTTTTCCTTTCCTCACAAAGGTGACATTAAATGGCTTTTGTTAATAAATCAAGCATGCTCTCTCTCTCTCTCTCTCTCTCTCTCTCTCTCTCTCCTCTCTAAATCGTTCTGTAGAGAGTTTTCTCCAGAAAAGATAGACATGAGCTTGCAAATAATGTTTATTCCATTATTTCATCATGTGTCCTAGGTCTGATAATCAACCCAATTATGAAGGTTGGGTTGAGCAAGTTGGCAAGGAAAGCAATGTTTTCAATAATTTTTAGTGGCGATTTAGTCTGATCGAGAGACAAAGGGAGTAAACATTTCTTCTGTTATATTCCACATTCCAGGAAAATAAATCCAAGGTTTAAGATGCCATGATCACTACCTGATGATTGGAATAGATATCCTTTCTTTCAGCATATTCTTGGTAACCCCTGCAATGCTAAGTGAGTCAGGCTTCATGTGTTCCAAATTACTGAAATTGCTAAAAAGAAGTTTTGTTCCAAATGCCTAAACTGCTTGAACCCAGTCCTCCCTCACTTTTTGGAAAAAAAAAAAAAAAACATAGAAATATCTATTCAGCACTGTGGTCAAATCTTGCATTTAAAGTGCACAATCATCAATATAATTATATTAGAAAAAAAAGGTACTTGTATGGCTAGCCGCCTTCTATCACGGTAAGATAATATGCATTCTTTGGGTTGCTTTTTTTGTAGATTTTCAAAATCAGTGACATGCTTACTCATTTATTTTGAGCTTAGTAGTATTTGACTTTAAGATCTTGTTAAATCTGATGGGCACAATTTCAAAATTATTTACTATCTCCACTCTAGTTTTTAATTTACCTTAGACTGCATTAAACCAATGTGGAAGATTAATAGGTTATCTACACAACATAATTGTTATTATTTCAATGCTCATGCAGCTTGGATAGGAGATCATGTCCCCCTGTAACGGCTACTTCATTTAGGAGCAGAGAGAACAGCGCTGTTGTAAACAGAATTAGCAGAAGTGGATGTCTTTTTCTTCTGCCTTTTGCTCTAGGGATGACCTGCCAGTTGCCATTTTTTTTCCCTATTAAATATAACCTTCTAGAACTGTATTTCTGCTAGAATGAGATTGGGAAATATATATATATATATATATATATATATATATAGAGAGAGAGAGAGAGAGAGAGAGAGAGAGAGAGAGAGAGAGAGAGAGAGAGAGAGGAAGAGGTTGTAATATGTAGTTCAATCTGTTTGATGAACTTATTTTGTGTTTAGCTTCTTCTTTAAATGTCATAACATTGAAGAATAGAGTGAAAATCTTTAAAAAATCTATTTTGATCTCCCAAGTCTCATCATGGAGATATATGCAATATGTCTTTGGTAATTTTCTAGGATAATTCTTCACTATCTCATAAGTTAGCATGATATTGTGTGAGATAGTTTGGCAATAAGAAAATCGCTTCCTTTTTTTTTTTTTTTTTATCTTTTTAATAGAAGAAGATATGATGGACATGACTATTAGTGACAGAATTGCAGGGCAATTAAATGGCCTTATATTGATAATTTTTTTTTTCTTGGATTCAGTATGAACATACTGCAATTATGAAGCATTTGTCTTGAATAATCCATTTGAAGAACAATTTTCAGATAGATCTTTGGAGAAAAAAAAGAAAAAAGAAAAAAACACTCTTGAGTTGCCTCCTGAATCCTGAGTATCCTTGACAAAATGAAGTGTGTTCGTTTCATTAGGTGTTTATAGTGCTTTTCTGCTACCGTATAAAAGAATTCTTTCATGTATGGTTCGAATATGTTTTGTACCAAAGAGAGTTCACACAAGATCAAAACAATAGTCTACTCCTCCCTCCTTAAGCTTTTTGCCTTGAGTTGAAAGAACATTATATTGTGCCTTCTACCGTGGATAGGGAAGGTTTGTCGTGTTCTGCTTGTCCTAGTACCTACTCGGTCAATAAATTTCAATTTCTTTTGTTTGTTATAAGCATGTTAGAGGGGAACATATTTACCCAAAAACAAAATTGATGTCATGAGAGAGCAAAAGTATTTGGTGATTATATATATATATATATATATACGGTGAATTATTTTTGGCTAACTGGTTTCTTGTTATTTTTAGTTTACTGCCAATGGGTAACTTATGCAACATGTACTTTTGAGTTATAAAAACCTCCATCTTTCTCTGTTAGAACTTAGAACTGGTGAACAATGTCATGAGCTGCTTGTCTATATCTTCCTGATTGCTATTATATTGAAATACTAATATATACTTATTCATATTTGTAGTAGTTGCATTAGGTAGGGGAGAACGTTCTGTTCTCATTGTATCCACTATTTATTGTTTGTTTTCTCCAGTCTCCTTTCTTTAGCGAGCTATTGCAAAAGAAATTTGTTTGAGTCATGGATGCTGCAAGATGTTACTCTGAAGATCTTGAAACATAGGTGTCTACTCTTTCCTTCAGCTATATTTACTATGAGCTGAAATTCATCAGCAGCTTGGAAGTAATATTTTTGAAACTAGACAGTTGAAAATAACCGGTTTTATAATTTTTTTAGGTGTCTGCTTCTTGCTGAAAGATGGTTATGTCCCATTTTAGTCCACCTTTTGTTGAGTTTAAGTTTGTTTGTATGTTCTGTAACTGCACATCGTAATTAGGATTTTGAAGGAATGAATATTACCTGGAAAAATGAATGTAATTTTTCCCTTCATGATTCAAGATTGTAATTAAGGTGTGAATAAGTCAACTTGGCTTGGAAACTATTTGAGCTTAAGCTATTTGAGTGGCTTAATGAGTTGACCTCAAGCTTTTTAATTTGACTAGCTTAAGAAATTCACTAAATTGGATTTGTGCTTCAGTCTATGTTGAATTTAATTAGTCCTAGTTGAATGATCCTAGATGAGCCTAATCAAGTCTAGCTTGTGCTTGCTGATTGCCATTTAAAAGTTAAAACTAAGCTCTAACTTCAAAATTTGAGCTCAAGGTTTGAACTGCCTAAGTTGTTGTTGAGCTTGAGCTGAAAAATTGTGTTATGCCTTTAATTATGGTATCAATCCTGTGAAGTTATATTTTTGGGTAAGGAAAAAAATTTTGGGTGAGGGGTGAAGTTATATTTTAGAGAAAATATTTTCTAAGTCCTAATCAACCACTTTGGTGATGGTTATTTTGCTCTCTCCCTCTTTTCTTTTCTTTTTTTTTTTTTTCCCTCCTCTTCTTTTTTGTGTATTCGGGTGTCTTTTTATTTTCGGGGGGTGGGGGCGTTGGTTTGGGTTTGGGGATCTGCTGCTTAAGATTATCTCATGTGATATCTACGTTGCTGTATGTTAAAAACCGGCTCCTTTTCTGACCAGCGAATAGTGTTCATTACAGCGTTTTTTCTGCACTTTGCTATTGTTATAAGTTCAGAATGAACTTTGGTAAAATTACTTGTGACATGAGCATCCTTTTTTGACAATTAGATATGGAGCATCCTCCATATCAGCAAAACAAGATTTTGTTGATAATAAAAACCTGTTGCTCCTTTTATATCTTACAAATGAAAAGATGACATCATCATATTTGTGTTTGGACTTCAACAGACTTTGGTGTTGAGAAGGGTATACGTCTGGAAGGCATGAATGAGGAGCAGATATCCAAGGCACTCCAAGAACTTGCTAAAGTATAGCCAAAGCTTTTAATGTTTCTGCAGTCTTGTCATTCTAGATTAAATAAAAACAATGTCCAGGGGATACATATCCTCGGACCGACTGCATTTTCTTCTTGTCCCCAGCTGATGTATGTTTTTGAAGACGATTGATTGACAGTCATATGCCATCATTGCTATGTTGTTTAGTAGTTACATTGGTTTTATTAGTGCCATCTTTTGCTTGCTCCTGCAAGCCAGAGCTATTTATGCAAATTCTGCTTGCACATTCAAGTAAGCGGGAATAAAATAGGGATAGGAATTGTTTTGAATGTCTCGATGGAGCCTGTGAACTTGGAAACGAATATATAAATACTGGGTTGCGTTAATCAAAGAGGTTGGCCTTTCGTATATCGGTGGGGAACCGGTAAAACTACAGGCCGCTTTGTCCATATAATTTGTTAGTTTTCATGTGCCAGCGAAAATGGACGAAAGTCTCGGCAATCGCTAGTTTCGTGGTTTACCATGTGCAGGGCGCTCGATCGGTGTATCTTTTTTGGCTTTTCATTGAAAGGGAAACAAGAAGGATGTCTTTATTTCATCAGTATTTTATTGTTACCTTTATTTGATTTGTCAGTACTCGAAAACCTTCACGGTACTGGACATTAAGTATATTTTTGTTTTACGTGATTTTATTTTACGTATCCCCCCGTTCGTCTGTGCATTTGCTATAAGTTGGAATCTTTTCTATTTTCCTAACATGCTAACATAGATGCAACAGCAGTCGAGGCTCTTCATCCACTGAACTGAACTCAACCCTGAATTGAGCCTAGCCGAGCTAGATAGAACTGTAGGATGCAATTCTTTTTACATTGTAGTTTAGTTCGTGGTTTGGTTCAGAAAGTCTAAAATGGTTTGCTGTTCAATTTGAAGAGTTAAACTCAATCTTAAAGCTTCTTATTGCTTTTTATTTTCTTATTTAAGGTGTTAAACCCCACTAGCATTTTAGTCTAACATTAAGTGTCTTCTCTTTTGTTGCCTTACATCTAACTCACAGCTTATTCCACTCTTTTTTTCTTTATTATTGCCTCTTATTTCTTATCTTGGACTCTGGGTGATGGTCTTTCTGCCAGACAAATCGGTCCTAACATCCTCCCCAGCCCAATCCATCGGATTGAAATGGTGGCACTCTTCCAATGGGCTTTTTTTTTCTTTTGATTTTTTCTATTAAAAACGCTCATAGCTTTCTATCATCACATATACTGGTAGTTCAATGAAAAATAATAGTTTGATGCAAGAAGACCCTTCCAAGGCATTCTTTTTTCTTGTGGCTTGCATGGCTTAGGAAACTTTATACCCTTGATGAGTTGTATAGATGGGGACTCGTCTCCTTAACTCTTTATTGCATGTGCATAAATGGCTAGGAGAAACATAGCCACCTATTCTTTCATTGCCCTTACTCTTCTTTGGATTGGATTATATATATATATATTAGGTAATAGTGAACAAAAATTTTATATCATTTAGGTTGCCCTCTTGTTTTTCAATCCTAGAGTAAATTGACTCAAAGCTCACTATCTATTACTTTATCTTTGGATTTTCTTACCAAATGTAGTGTGGCACTTGCATCTGTTGAGGTGTTTAATTCTAGTTGGTTATGTGGTTTGTATGAGAAGTAGTTAAGTTAGTTAACCGTGGAAATATTGATATAAATAGTATAGTAGCATATTTGTGCAAGTTAGTTATTTTGAGTGAAGTACATAAAACAGAATCTGTGAGTGTAGTGCAGCATGGTGTGTGTTCACAAGTGAAAGTAATAAACATTCAACAAAGAAAAGTGTTATACACAATACTCATGTGTCTCTTGTCAAGTTGTGCTATTTCCATCTAATAGCATCTATTTCCATCCAACAGTGGTATCAAAGCTTGCATATTAATTAAGATTTCGAGGACTATTGATCATTCTTTCTGTGATCCTTGTGCAAGAAACTACGTAGGGTGGTGCGGGTAATATTATGGCCTTACTTCCTATTTTAGATAGTAGAAATTACAATAAATGGTGCATTCAAATGATAGTTATCTTTGGCTTTCATGGAGTATTAGAAATAATCAATAATGGTTTGCAAGAATTGGGTGATGCTCCCTCTGATGCTCAATGTGCAACCTATAATGATGCAAAAAAGAAAGATTGTAAAACCCTCTTCTACATTCATCAGTGCGTCGACTCTTCTAATTTAAGAAGATAGCTATGGCCAAAACATTTAAAGAAATGTAGGACATCCTTGAGAAATGCTATAAAAGAGCAGATCAATTAAATAAGGTTAGATTATAGATGTTAAGAAGACAGTATGAATTACTTCAAATGGATTCAAAAGACAGTATTAATGAATATTGTACTAGGGTAGTGTCGTTGTCTAACTAGATGAAGTCAAATGGCGAGACAATGACAAAACGATGTCGATCGAAAAGATTCTTTGAACCTTAGCCCCAAGATTTGATTATGTTGTAATGGCCATTGAAGAGTCTAAAGACCATAATGATTTGAAATTGGAAGAACTTTAGAGTTCTTAGAAGCCTATGAGTAGAGGATGAATGAAAGTGGTCTTGACAAATCTATTGAACAAGCCGTACAAACCCAGACAAAGAAAGTTAATCTTGATTTTTCAAGAAATAAGAGAGGTTGAGGTAAAGGAAGATTTTGAGGTCAAGGAAGAGGTTAAAATGCCCAGGTGCAAGATCATGATATCTCAAGAAGTTAAACTCAAAATCGTGTTGATAGTGTTACTAACTATCAAAGGTGAGGGAGTTTGTGTGGTCAAGGAGGTAGAAGAGGATTTGATAATAGAAATATAACGTTATAATTGTCAGAAGTATGGCCATTTTGTAAATGAATGTAAGGGTCAAAAGGTGATTCAAAAGAATCATGATGAGGCTGTTGTGTATGCACAAGAAGATGAAGGAGAGTCTGATTATGTGCTTTTATTGGTGACTACAGTTCTTGACATTACAATGGCTAATTCTTGGTATCTAGACACAGGGTGTTCAAATCACATGTTGGGTAATAAAGAATGGTTTGTGAAATTTAATGAACGAATTAAACTTAAGGTTAAGTTTATCGATAACAGTGTAGTAATGGCTTAAGGACTTCATAAGATCTTTGTTTGACAAAAGAATGGAGAATATTAATATATTTTTGAGATGTTGTATGTACCCAAAATGAAAAACAACTTGTTGAGTTTGACAATTATCGGAAAAGGGTTACAGGATGGATTTACGAGATAAGTCTTTAATTGTGTATGATAACAAAAATAGAGTACTTTTGAAGTCTCCTCTCACCAAGAACAAAACGTTCAAAATTGACATTCAAGTAAGTGTTGGTAAGTATTTGGCAATAGTTGTAGATAAAACAAGTTGGCTTAGCATTAGCGTTATTGCTACTTAAATTTTCAAAGTTTGAATCAACTTAAGAATGCCGATATGGTGGATAGTTTATCTCTGATTCAAGTACAAGATATGGTGTGTGAAGAATGTCATTTGGGGAAACAGACAAGGGATTGGTTTAAGTGAGAGATATCTCCAAGGTCTTCAAATTTACTTGAAGTTGTGTACTCTGATGTGTATGGACCAATTGCTCTTCCTTCTCTTGGGTGTAATCGATATTTTGTTATGTTCATTGATGATTTTAGTAGGAAACTATGGGCGTATTTAATTTAAAACAAGAGTAAAGTTTTTTAAATTTTAAAGAAATTTAGAGTTTTGGTAAAAAACAAAGTGGTAAGATAATTAAAATCTTGCAAACTGAGGGTGGAGGAGAGTATGCTTCAAATGAGTTTAAGAGTTTTTATGAAGACAATGGAGTTGTGCATGAGGTGATAGCACCTTACACACCACAAGATAATGGTGTGGATGAGCAAAGGAATAGAACCTTAATGAATATGGTGTATGGTATGTTAAGTACAAAGAAAATGCCCAAGAATTTTTGGGGAGAAGCAATTGCTATAGCTGCTTATATTATGAAAAGATGTCTTACCAAGAAACTGGTCAATAAGACTCTAAAAGAAGTGTGGTTGGGTAAGAAACCGTGTGTTCACCATTTAAAAATATTTGGTGATGTATGTTTTAGTCATGTAGCAGATGAAAAGAGAAAGAAATTAGATGAAAAAAGTATGTGTGCTGTTTTGCTTGGTTATCATTTTATTGGTGCTTATAAGCTGTATAATCTTTTCATTAAGAAGTTGTTCATAAGTAGATATGTTGTCTTTGATGAGGGGAAGATGTGGTACTAAGATAGTGATGTCTCAGATAATTCAAAGCAGTTGAAGGATATACATGTTTTGAGTGAAGCAATTGTAACGAATGAACCTTCATTTGATTGGACTAGAGGAAATGCTAATCAAGATCAGTAGCTTATGAGTTTTGAATAGGTAATGTGTGATTCAAAATGGATTGTTGCAATGGAAGAAGAATTGTAAGTTATTGAAAGAAATCAGACATGGGAAATAATAACTTTGCTAAAGCATAAGAAGCCTATTGATATTAAATGGGTATTGAAGGTAAAAATGAAGTCGGATGGGGCTGTCTCAAAGTATAAAGCTAGATTAGTAGCAAAAGGGTTTTTGTAAAAACCTGGTCTTGATTTGCAAGAAGTATTTTCTTTGGTGGTAAGAATACAGACCATTAGATTTGTTGTTGCATTTACAACTTTGAAATCTTGGCCTATGAATCAAATGAATGTGAAGTCTACATTCCTCAATGGTCCTTTGGAAGAAGAGGTTTATGTTATGTGACCACTTAGTTTTGAAGTTAAAGGTAGTAAGGATAAGGTTTATAAGCTTTGAAAGGCTCTTTATGAATTGAAGCAAGCTCCTCAAGCTTGGAATAGGAGAATTGATTCATTTCTCATATAGCAAGGATTTGAAAAGTGTAGTAGTGAGTGTGGAGTCTATGTGAAAGAGAATGGAAGTGATTTGATGATAGTGTGTTTGTATGTTAATGATCTATTGGTTACTGGTAACAATGGGTATGACATTACCACTTTTAATGGGGTTATGAAAACATAATTTTAAAATGTTAAATCTTGGTGGATTGTCTTATTTTCTTAGACTAGAGTTTACTAAAGTTAAAGAAGGGTTATTACAACATCAAACAAAATATGCAAAAGACATTTTAAGAAGATTTGGTATGATGAACTGTAATGAAGTCTCTATAACAATTGATATCAACATCAAGTTAGTAAGAGATGGTAATGATAAGTTGGTAGATTCAACTATGTATAAGCAGATAGTTGGTTCTTCGAGATATTTGTGTAACAATAGATCAAACATTGCATATGGAGTGGATGTTTTAAGTAGATCAATAGACAATCCTAGATTGTCGCATTTGATAGTTGCTAAAAGAGTCTTAAGGTACATTAAAGGGACTATAGATCATGGTCTATTGTCTTAAAGGTATGAAGAGACAGATGAGAAAGTGGATATGTTGGTAGGGTATTCTGATTTTAATTGGTGTCGTAATAAAACTGATAGGAAGAGCACAATAGGGTATTGTTTCAGTTGTATAATTCTACTTTTGCTTGGAGTTCAAAGAAGCAACAAATTGTTTCACTTTCTTCATGTAAAGCAGAGTATGTTGCTACGTGTGAAGCTACTTGGTTGCAAAGATTAATGGATCAAATGAAGATTTAAGTGAAATGTCTAATGGTGTTAAAGATTGATAACAAATCAACAATTAATTTGGCTCAACATCCGATTGCAGATGGTAAAAGTAAACATATTGAGACTCGATCTCATTTCTTGTGAGATCAAGTTAATAAAGACAAGTTAGCACTTGAATATTGTAAGACTAAAGATCAATTAGCTGACATTTTAACTAAGCCTTTGAGAGTAGATAGATTTGAAACCTTAAGGGTCATGTTTAGTTTAAGGTATCCTAGTTTGATGAAAACCAATTAGCGTTAGGGGTGAGGGTATTGAGGTGTTTAATTTTGATTGGTTATGTGGTTTGTATAAAGAGTAGTTAAGTAAGTTAAGAGTGGAAATACTAATATAAATAGCAGAGTAGTGTGCGTATGTAAGTTAGTTATTTTAAGCGAAGTGCATAAAACAGAATCTGTGAGTATAATGTAGCATAGTGTATGTAAGTGTGAAATTATAGTGTGTGTTCACAAGTGAAAGTAATAAACATTTAACAAAGAAAAGTGTTATATACAATACTCACGTATCTCTTGTTGAGTTGTGCTATTTCCATCCAACAGCAGTTGTTTCTCTCACGCCCCGAAGCGACAGAGTCGTAACAACCTCGCCGTGTAAACCATCCTATGATAGAAATTGGCCTTACAACTGCTATCTTAGACTCGATCTACACAAGGCATCCACGATTAACCCGCTTTGAAGTAAACAGTTTGTAATTTAAATAAATTATTTACCTAAGACAGTGAGGAAATACATATATACACTATGGTTTAGTTAGTACAAATATCGTTTACAATATTTCTCCGTAATATATTTCTTAGTTATTACATTATTCAAAAATGAAAAATTCTAAATAAAACAAAACTTAGACCTTAAGAATATGTGTTCATTCTTCAAATATTTTTCCTTATTTCCCAAGATCCAGCAGTTACTAGCTTCAGAGTAGTTGTTTACCGCTTTTTAGCTAGCACCTGTATGACGTCTATGAGGATGGGAGCAACCACAGCTCAGTAAATTAGGATGGAGGACTTAAAATTATACCACAAACAAAACAAGGTTTTTAATCAATTTATTAGGTGCAATGCATGTGCAAGCAAATGTCATCGCACGACGTTGTCCTGCCCGTCGTGAGATTAGAGAAATTGCGCCCGCTCTAATTCGGGTTGAGGAGTTGCATTAATGCAACAACTCACGACCAAACTCAGGCTTATGCAATGGAGACCTCGCTCCTCCCGTGACTACCTTCGAACCATTGATTTCACCCTCGCCGCGACCTCCTCTACTATCACTTAGTTCGACTAAGGATGAAGAAGGGACCATTATACAATCCTGCGCTATCCCTTTCAAGGGGGTTGGTATTTGGCCGGAGGGTCCTAAGTTCTCCTAACGGGTTGCCATGCATGTCCGATTATGATTACTGGTCGTATATTTGATTAAGTCCAATTTAGGGTGATCAATCATTTCATACAAATCATACAATACATGCCAGAGCAATAGACAGAATCATAGCATCACCCATAATCAAGCACATGCACACATGCACACATCCAACTATCTAACAAGCACAACCAAGCATAATCTCAAGCCTTCGAAATACAGCATTGTATTAATCCCAACTTACCTCGACTCCTCTCTCACTCACTCGAGGTCCGACTTGCTAAGGCCATCGCCGATAATCCCTATAACATAAACGTGGTTTCAGTTTTTTATATAACTGTTATAGGTTCGTTTTATCCTATAACGCATATTGTTATGTGTTGTTTAGGGTTTAATATACCTAATTATCTAGGTTTTAAGTCCCTTACAATTATTCTAGGGTTGGGGTTAGGTTTTGATTCGGTTTCCGCATCGATTTCTAAATTAGGTTGTAGTTCGATTTCTAGGTAGTGTTTTATACTTCAACCCTAGAAATTCGTTTCAACCCATAATGTCAAATTAATCACATTACTTCCCAATCTCCTAAATATTATCATTACTCCTAGTCAGTATTTTATTTCACCCGGTACATTTAAATCCTTATTAGTATACCAAATTCACTCCTAATGTGAGAAATTTTTACATTTTTCATATAATTACATAAATTCAAATTTCGTATCAGATTTATTGTACATTTTTATTATTATCAAAATATCAATTTTTATTATAATATTTTCTATTTATTATATTCTAATAATTACATATTATATATTATTATTTTTTATGTATATAATACACTTATAATATTTCTATCACTCTAGTTATCGTTTCTAAACACCAATTATCGTTTCAAAATGTCTAAATTTATCCTAGATCAGATTTTACTCTTAATTACCCTAATTTCCAAAATTAACTTAAAATTTAATATTTTTCCCTATTACTCATTTATTACATAATTAACCTAATAATTACATCTAACACCTTAAATGCTATAAGTATCATACTCCATCAGATTTCAACATCCTAGTATTTATTCACTAAATCAGTAATTAACCATCTAATTACTTTATTAGCCCTAAATTACCCATTTTGTGCCTTATTTTAAGGCCTAAAAATTATCTAAAAATTTAGAAAATTAATTTTTGAAAACGGGCTTCAAAGCACTGTTCTATATAATCTAGGTGGTCTACACAAAAATTTTGGGCTCGAAACTAGACTCCTAAGGTCATTTATTTTTAAACCGAAACATGTTCGGTTTTACACGATTTCTTAAGGACCTTATATCACAAGACATATTTTCATCAAAATAATATTTTTCCTAAAAATTACATACAAAAATATTCCAGAATAACAAGTTTCATAATTTTCTAAGAATATTTACTATTTTCTAAAAATTACACAAAATCGGGATGAAAATTGAACTCACCGATTTGGGTAGCTCCGGCCGCTATCGGTGGTTATGGGCATGTCGGCCCACCTGGGCGTTGCCACCACCGTGTGGTGGTGGTGGCCGTTCACTCCCAGCTGCCCATCGGGTCTGGGTTCTCCTTTCTGGCCCTAACTACACAGTTTTCCTTTCCTTTTTTTTTTCTTTGGTTTTTCTCTCAATTTTCACTTCTTCCTAATTTTCTCTGATTTTTAACTGTCCAAATGAGCTTTTGAATTTTTCTTGCCATTTATAGAGCTTTAGTGTAAGTATTGTGTATTAAATTGGACAAGACAATTACTTTATCCCTTAATTTTTGGCTTTTATGTTATCTCAATTTAATTGGTCGATTTTTTTTCTTATTTTTTCCAGCTGCTACGACCTATAGCTGGATTATTCCTTATTTTTTCTGATTTTTCTTTATTTTTCCTTAATTAATTATGAATTTTCTTTAATTATTTAGTATGATTTTAGCACATTACGCGTATTTTAAGTAATTACGTGTATTTCTACATACATGTAAATTCATATATAATACAAATAAATATTTTTAAATATTATTTAGGTTATTTTATGATTTTTAGTATATATATAATTTATCTCGATCGATTCGTTAATTATCGGAATACATTTTATGCATTTTCGATAAATAACAAGTTATATACTTAAAATTTAGAATTTTTATATTCTTTTATTTTATTGCTTATTTTCTTAAATTTAAACTTAAGAGATTATTTTTTTAATATTTCTAGTTTTACTTTATAATTTAGACTTAATCGGGTCTTTCAACCAATCGAAACCTTAAAATTGCTAGTTTTAGGGCTTACAGTTTCCATCCAACAAGATCCTTTGTCTATTACATTTGGTGCACTAGTAACAACGTTAGATTTGGTGCTCTCATCCCTCAATGTAAATACTTAGGTAGAATGATTTATGCCTATATAGATCTACACTGTCTGTTTAAGGAGTGGTTTTCTCTAGTATCTTTTTTTTTTTTCTTTCTATTTTGTATACGCCATTATATGTGTGTGTGTGTTTTTATTGGAATGATCCTACTATTGCATTTGTAAATGTTTAATCTATTAATGAATTTGATTCACCAAAAAATTATATTAAGAATACTTTTTCTATTGATGGTAAGGAAAACTTATGTCAAAATGTAAGTATTTCTTGTAAACATTTTGAGATTCTTAAATCAAATAGCAAATTGAACCAAATTTAATCACTTTTCTTAAGTTCAAAAGAATTATGAATCAAACCATATAGTTATGTTTAAATTAAAAAACAAAACCAAATGATGGTATTATATTTAGTTCTATTCAAGGGAGCGAGCCATAAAGAATTGAATTGTGCCTATCGCAATGATAAGTAGTTGAAATAGACATGATCACATAGCTACATATTTCATGAATGATTTCGTTTAAACTTTTTTTTGATAATTGTTATAAATCTAATGCAAATGATATTTGATTCTTATCAAGTAATCTTGAAAGAATACAAATATTAGTGGCTTTTAGAAACCGCTATTAATAAGACGAGATAACGATGGCCGTTGATGATGTCTAGAGCAGAAGATTAACAACTATCTTTTTCACTTAACTATACTCTTTTAATAATCATTAACAACTATCTTTTTCACCCTTATCGCTATTAATTTAGGAATGTTCAAAATGTTCATTATTTGATATAAATCCATAATAAACTAAATCACCTTTAACGATATGAGGTTATGAATCAAATTGCCTCAAATATAATTTGGTTTGATTTGGTTGGAATTGCTTTTAAAACACCTTTTTCTAGATGATAGTATTTGGAATTTTCAACTAAATAATAATAGTATTTGGAATTTTCAACTAAATAATAATGTTTAAATTAAGGAATGTTATATAAGAGTTAAAACCACTTAACATTATATCATACTATCATGCATCTTAAGTGATAGCTGCATAAGTTTGCTTTTAGAGATTAGAGGCAATAATCAAGAGAAAAAGAATAGACTATAGAGGCTATAAGTAAGATGAAAGACAACAAAAAAGAAAAGAAGACATATAGAGTTAGATTGAAATGCTAATAGGATTTAAAATGGGAAAAGAAATATCACTAATTTTTTATTTTTCAATAAGAAATTAAGCATGGAGTTCAACTTTTCTGACAAACTGAATCGTATTATAAAAAATTACATTTGATAGCGTAGCACGGCTCAATTCTGGATTCAATTCAATAGTGTGCATGACTACGGTTGTAGTTCCACATGGGCCAGGCTCTCGGAAACCCTAACTCGCAAAAATAAAATACTAACTGGCCTTTCACTAGGGTTTCTCTATTCTGTGTGAAGCTCAGAAAGTAGAGCGGGACAGAGAGAGGGAAAATGCCGGCAGGTCACGGACTCCGTTCTCGTACAAGAGATCTGTTTTCTCGTCCCTTCAGGAAGAAGGGTTACATTCCTTTAACCACTTACTTAAGGACCTACAAGATCGGCGAATACGTCGACATCAAAGTTAATGGCGCCGTCCACAAGGGTATGCCTCATAAGTTCTATCACGGTCGTACCGGTCGTGTCTGGAACGTCACTAAGCGTGCCATTGGCGTTGAAATCAACAAGCAGGTATTTTTCCCAAGTCTTAACCATAGGTCTGTTTTTCTATGTTTCTTTTTTCATTTCAATTTTTGGTATCTCTTTATCTTCCTGCACTTTGATTTAGGAATGATATGTTTTAAGAGAAAACAAAACAGTTTGATGTTCTTCTGGACCAGTCTATCCGATATTATCGGATACCACAAGTCGGACAAGAAATAAAACACAACAAAAAAAAAAAAAGAAAAGAAAAAAAAAAAGGAAGAAGATTAGGTTTGTATGATTGTAATCCGAGAGATTGCAGGGGTGTTATAATCTGTGACATTTTTTTTTATGGCAACCCATGGTGCAACTACTGATTTAATTAGTGGTAGAAGTAGGTGTACACAGAGTTAGTTGCATCCTCTATGCTATTTAGACCCACAAAGAAATTGGAGACTGCATAACTACGTGTAGAATAATGGAACTGCATCGCCATTTTCTTATATGTTAATAAATAGATGGAATTTGGACCTGATTTTACGCATAACCAGTCCCATGTATTTTTTAGCCCTTAATTAGCGATGTGAGATTTCTTAGTTTCGTCGGATTGGTATGTTAATCTACTTGCTGTGATTTTCTTGGATTGATGATATCTCAAGTTTATGAGATCACTTTTGGAATTTAGAATGTGTTCAACCTCAAGCTTGGGCGGACGGGTTTGCTGTTTTGAGTATGAGTATATTAAACTAAGCTTCGTGTGTTGTTGTTTACTTCTGCTTCTACTCCTTATGTGTGTGTAAATTGGTAAATGTAGAGATCAAAGCTGCATCAAATGTTAATGCTTCATTGCTGTATGTTTTTGAGTCATAGTGGCTAGTTTACCGGATTTGCTTGTATTGAAAACTTTTATTACCGTTATTAGGTCGGAAACAGGATAATTAGGAAGAGGATCCATGTCCGCATTGAGCATGTTCAACCATCTAGATGTCAGGAGGAATCCAAACAAAGAAAAATCCGCAACGATGAATTGAAGGCAGAGGCAAAAGCTCGTGGAGAGAAGATCAGCACGAAGAGACGGCCTCAAGGACCGAAGCCTGGTTTCATGGTTGAGGGTGCCACCATGGAAACCGTCACTCCCATTCCCTATGATGTTGTCAATGACCTCAAGGGAGGTTACTGATTTTGTATCGTGCATTGGATATGTAGTTCGTTTCTTTGGCTTAGAGTGGTGTATGGGATTTATTTATTTTTTTTAGACGAGTAAGAATTATGAGTTTTCATATGGACGTTAATCGCACAGGTTTATTTATGGGTACACATTACAGCTGAGTATATTACATTGTATGATCAAAGTTCATTAAGAAGGTGCAGGCCTTCCACAATTCCAAGCTTTAACTAACACTTATGTTCCGATAGCCACCTTGCTAGCATCTAGCATGTTGCCCTGGACTGGAGCAAGGGTGTGGATCATGATGATCGTGCACATGTTGGCTCAGTAACACGTTTGGCTTCAAGCGTCTTCTCATATTCTTATGTGGATTTGAAGAGCTCTGAGAAGTTACCCTTTCCAAAACCTCGGCATCCACCTGTTCTGGTATACCTTTCCTTGCTTATCCTTGAGCATGCATCCTATCCTTCGAATAAGACATGGGATTTGGATGCAGTTTTCGCTGATTTATCGGAGTACTTTAGTTTTGCTCTCAACATGAAGGGTGTACTTACTTGAATCCATTTACTACGTTTAATATTTAAATGTTAATATGTTTGTTAAATATGCAGGTTATTAAACTTTTAATTGATATGAAAAGTTAATTATAAGATCAATTAGAGGGTAAATGGAGAGAGAAAGTATTTTACAAAAAAGGTTAAAATTGCTAAGTGGTTGAATGGTCAGTTTAGGGTTAGACGAATTATTATTATTATGGATTAAAACAGATGATAGATTTTATTATGAGTCTAGCTTCACTTTTCGAATATATTTAGATAATAGATTCGATACATCCTACTAAAGTCAGATTAATATTTGTACGGATTAATTTTAAGGTGGAATGGTTTGATGGTAAAATTGGATCATATTTGTGGGTGATTTTATTAGTTATTTGGAGGAGATTAAGAGAAAAAAATTGGAGTGGTATTTTGGAAGAATTTTATTCAATAATCCGACGGTGCCGAGATATTCTTCGAGTAATTTAGTTTCCAACGAGGCATGCTTGGTTTATATTTTGGTCAATATATTTAGGATATGGAAGCTAAATATTTCTAACGATGGAGCACGTGGAGTGATTAGCAATTTTATTTTTTAACGTGTTAATGGCTTTGGAATTTCATCAAAGCAACCTATTGCAGACTTTGGTTATTTTTGAACATGTTCGTTGCCAAACAGATTTAACCCCAAGAGCAGCATGCATTTAATTTCTAAGCCATCATGTGTTATGAAAACCCATTGGCGATGCTTAAGTTTCAACATTTAGCAACACAACAATATATATACGGAAATTAGAGTGGAGCTCCATTGTATCTGAGTCAAGTTTTTTTTCCAATATCATGACTAGCATTTTGGTTCCAAATTTTATAGCGACGTGGCAAGCTTTAAAGGAAATTGGAATTGTTTAATTTCTGCCATTCTAGACAACGTGAACATCATGGCAGACAAGTTGATTTAAGGCGATAAGATGAAACTCCAAAAAAAAAAAAAGAAAAAAAAAGAAGCTCAATTCATCTTGGGTCGTATATCTTCAAGTTAAAGTGAATTCATCTCCAGCATATTTTATTTTTATGAGGCGACAAGCTGATAAGTAGATTTCTTGTGTAGCAACTACGGAATTATCCGGGATTTATTTTCATCAGTCCATATTCAAATTTTAAATCAAGAGATAAAAATATGGATTAAGTTGGAAGCAAGACATTTGGGAGTTTGAAAAATAAAGATTTGATGGAGATATATCAAGATTTTTAAATTGAAAATAAGAGGGTGTTATGAATACATCTTGAGATAAGATTTAAGGAAATTATCTCAATGACTTGATGGAAATTTCGGAGTTTTTACGGTAATGTTCCTACCGTCCATCATATCGAAATTATTGATTTAATAAAACTTAATTTATATCATTGACTAACTTATTAGGTTAGTTTAATTTTAATAATTAATTAAATAAGAAAGGGAGAAAGAGAAGGTAACACGTTAATATTTTATAGTAGATTACCTTAATTAGCGTTACGATAATGCTATATTACTAGCGTTCTAGTTTTATAGTGAGAGATGTTATTGGTTAGGTTTAGAATCAGTTTCGCAAAACCTAAACTCGATCCGTTACTTTATAAGGTTTTTCAAAACCCTTTAGGGTTTTTACTATGTTTCTAAAACTCATCTCTTTAGGATATTATAAAACTTGTTAAAAACTCAACACATCTCGCTAATACTGAATTGAAATTTTGGCACATTTTTTGGATGAATTTTTTAGATTTGTTGAGATTTAATTTTTCAAATTTCAATATTTAAATTTAAAAAGATAATAGTTAATGAAGATATTTTTCACATTTCATGGGATAACCTCTTCATCAATGGCTAATTCAAGATTATATGAAATCCTTCAAGATATATTCTTATCTACAATATAGTCGTTGCATTGATAGTTTTAAATATTAAGTCATTTCAAATTTTGAGAACACAAGTTTGATTTGATTAATTTATTTTCCTAACTTTATACTTCTCAAAAGATTAGAAGATAAATCAAAGCATAGTTTTGTACTTACAACTTTAAATTTTATATTACTATGTGCTTACACTTAGAAGAAACTTTTATTTACTGCTTAGAGTGATTATTACTTTTTGCTTTTTAGAGTTAAGAGAATTGTTAGAAGAGATGATTACTTTTACTTTGTAGATTTGTAATAGGCTAAAGAGATAAGTTAGGGAGATAAAGCACAAGACTATTGTTTGTAATATCTCTTATTTTTATTGTTTAAAGTGAATAGTAAAATGACATTGATATGGAATACCATGCTCCTGGTCGTAAGGTTGAAAAAGTATAATAAGCACAAGATCAAAACATTTTAATTTTATTACCTGATCTTCTTACTCCCTTCTTTTTATTTTTGTATACTTATTTGTTATCTTATATTGTTTTCTACACTAATGTTTAAAGTAATAAAAAAAGGAAATTGTTTACATCATTTTCACTTAAAATCTCATGAAAGGTGGAGGAGGAAGGTGTATAATATTGGAAGAAAACATTGATTGGCTAATTTTTGGGGAAAAAACTTCCATTCTCCCTTGTTCATTCTACTTCCTCCAAGCTAAAGAAGGACTTTGGTATCCTTCATGTCCAAGCCAATAGTGATAAGTTTTTTTTTTTCCACTTTGACTTGGAAAAGGATCTTAATTATGTTCTTGAGAAAACATGTTTTTTTTTTGGCTTAGAGGCTCCTCATTTTACAAAGATAGAGGAAAGGTATGGATTTGAGAAACCTTAGCCCATAAAATTCCAGTATGGACTACTCTTAACAAAGTTCCTTATGAGTGTCTTAACCTAGAAGGAATTGGCCACATTACTAGTACAATAAAGTGATCTCTCAAAGCAGATACTCTTATTGTTAATAGAGAAAGAGCTAATGAAGCTAGGGTTTTGGTTAAATTGGATGCTTAGGAAGACCTGGTTTCTCAAGTGAAAATAGAGCACAATGGCCAATGATGGATCCATTATAAAAGTTTTTGTAGATTACTAATGGATGCTGCAAAGATGCCCTATTCGCAAAACTTTTGGTTACACTTGTCTTTCTAACCTAAGACAAAGACTACAAGTTAACATAGACATATCTAAAGCCTTGTCTCAATAATAACAAAAGATGGATAAAAAGAATAAGGGTGAAGAGTTACAGAATGAACCGGTTTCTAGTGATACCTTTGAACTTTCTTCCCTTAAGGCTCATCGCTTTGTCAAGATGAGTAAAGAAGTCTTATCTCCCATTAAAAAGCATTATGTAAGCATACCTAAGGTAAGTCTTAGCTCTACATATGAAAATAGTTTAGATGAGCAAGTTTATGGTGTCATTAAGGAACCTATTGAAGACAAAAAAATGTTCTAACCTCTAAAGATGAGTATTTTGTTCCTTTGCATGTCTTTGAATCCTCTAATCTATAAGGAGAGGACATTCCAAACATAGATGAGGCTATTAGAGACATGAAAAAGGGGGATGAGTAGGAAATTATGGAGGAAATTGAAAACACCCATCTTACCAAGTTAGTAGTTGGCAAGGAAAGGCCTTATGGTAGTTTATCCAATAGTAGTAAGAGCTCTAGTTCATTAGGGCATTATAAGAAAACAAAGAAAGATAAAAGCCACAAAAGAGGCACACCTTCATGTGATCTCCTCTCTTTCCTCTTTTCATCATGTATATAGCTTGTTGGAATGTTAGGGGTCTTAATGACCCTATCAAAGTTGAAGATACTAGGATTTTTGTTGTGGGTACCAAATTTCACTTATTGGGTTACTCGAGACTATGGTCCACTCCAATGAGGATGTTATTAAATGAAGACTCAACCCCCATTGGAAATTTATATCAATCTTGCTGCACGATCTATAATATGTTGAACTTAGGGTTTATTAATTTGATTTTGATGAGAACAAAATAAAAAGTGTATATCTAAACATGTTGTTTTTAAAGAAAACAAAACAAGTGAATGATTAAATTAAGTATTATTTAATTATTTTGAGACAATTGAATAAGTTCAATTAGCTTGCTCAATGATTAAATCAATTATCTTTACAAGAAATTTTATCTTTTAAGTGATGATCAAATGATCTTGAAGTTAGATTGCAAAGAGCATTTGTTTGTTATGTATTAAAAGAATTTTCAGGTGATATTTGGTCTACTAGGTTAACCACTCAAGGAAGAATTAGGCTAACGATATAAAACTTAGAAAAACACAAATAAAAGTACATTGACCTGGAAGAATCGATTTGCCGGTTCACTTTCCAATAGAGTAATTTTTACCAGCTTGCCGATAGTGAAAAGTATCGGTATGCTGGTGAGTCAGTTTCAAGTAGCTGTTAGAGCATTTAATATGTGGCAACGAGAAGAATTTAATAAGTTGTTATAAAAGCTCAACTACCCGACCAAAGGCTTTTAAGATCTGATATTCTACTGCAACTTAAAGAAATTCTCTTACATTCTTCAGCTTATATTCACTTCTCTTTGGTCTCTTGTACACTTACTTGTTATTAAACAAAAATAGACATAATTGTGTGTTTAAAAGTCCTTACATTTGTAATCTTGAGTGAAGAAAGTAATACTATCGAGTTTGTTTTGTGTAAAAGAGATTGTGTAAGCTTGTGTAGCTCTTGGAGCAATTAGATTGTGAGATCAATAAAGTGAAAGTGAAGTCTTCGGTGGAGGTATTGTGTGTCCGTTGAGACTAAGGGGTGGTTCGAACTTTACGTTAAATCCGAGCTTGATCTTCTTATTCCTATCTCTTTAATTTTCACATTCATTATTTCTTTGATTACTATCATTATTGCATATAGTCATTTATATATAAAAAAAAATTGAAATTTATCCTTAAACTCAATTCACCCCCCCCTTCTTGAGTTTAGCCTAGTGTTCTTTAGAATATGGGTAGCTTAGGACCGCGCTATATAGAGAGTAGAAGTACTAGAGGTACATCCTCAATTCTTACATTACTCTTGCTTTAATTAAAGAACAAATGTGGATATTCCTACTACTTTTAGTTATGGGGCAAACAATGATTGCTAAAAACTTCTCTTATAAGATGACCTCAACAGGTCGCTCTTTAGTTATAGCCCTTTCCTTGGTTGCTCTTGGGTGATTTTAATAAATAAAGAATCATGTAGAGAGAGAGGGAGGGAGGGAGGGGGGGGGGGTTGTGTTGGGGAATGCGCCATTGTCTTACTATTGGGGCTTTCAAATCCTTTTTGGATAATCTAGAATTGGAAGATATGAGATATAATGGTGATTGCTTTATATGTTTATATAAACAACTCGACAATCCTATTATGAGAAACTTGATTGTATCCTTGTGAATTAAACTTGATTATCAACAAACCTAAGGTCAAAAGCTATGTTTGTCTTGCTAGCTATCTCGAACATTCATTGGGTATTTTATGTTATGACCTTGCTTTCCCTCCTTGCAAATCTCCTTTCAAATCTTTTAACTTTTGGCTTGAAGATGAACAATTCCTTCCCTTAGTTAACAAAGTCTAGAATGTACAAGTGGTGGGTTCTTTGCAATATCAAGTGGTGAAGAAATTAAATCATATTAAGCATGAATTGAAAGCTCTCAACTTCAAAAAGTTTTCTAACATACTAAATAGAGTTGTATTAGTAAGGGAAAATATTAGATCTTTGTAAGATCAAATAGCACAAGGTGATGACTCTCTTATTCTACAAGAGAAATCGGCCTATGCTAATTATTATCTACTTAGAGGGTTTGAGGATTTTCTATAGGTAAGAATCAAGGATTAATTGGCTCAAATAGGGGGATAAAAACACATCTTGTTTTTTTTTTTTCACAAATCTATGAAACAAAGGTAAAATTGACACTAGTCTTTCTTTAACCAAAGAGGATTGTACTGTGACAAGGGGTATTGAACAAGTATACTTCGAAGTTGTGAGCTATTTCTCTAGTTTGTATTCTGAGTCCAACCCCACTGCTGCTAACCTCTTGATAGTAGATGAGTTAATCTCGAGATTAAATGAAGAACATATCAACCTTCTTAATGCATCTTTAGTAGTGAAGAGATTAAGGAAGCTTTTCTATCTCAACCAAATGGAAAAGCAACTGGTCTAGATGGTTTCGCTTTAAAGTTCTTTAAAGCTGCGTAACTTAGGAGGGGATCTTATTTTGGCAGTCAAGAAACTTCTTGAATAGGGCTTGCTCTTAAAAGTAGATAACAATACCGTCATCACTCTCATACCTAAGTTTGCAAATGCTTCCTTTATGAGAGATTATCACCTTATAGCTTATTGCAATTGATAGACAAAGCAATATCAATGGCCATGGCTAATAGGATGAAGAAAGTTATTCATTCTTTAGTTGGAAGAGAACAATCCGCTTTTGTTCCTAGAAGAAGAATCACTAATAATATCTTTTATTGCTAAGGAATTAGTACATCAATACCATCACCAAAAGGGTTCTTCTAAATGTACTCTTAATGTTAACATAAAGAAGTCCTACGATACTATCAATGGAATTTCCTTGAAGAGGTGCTATGTTATCTACATTTCCCTCTTTACTTTAGGAGGTTGCTCTCTCAATGTTTTTTAACACCAGGGTGGTCTATTAATATGAACAGAGGGCTAGTAGGTTTTTTCTTAGTTCTTGAGGGCTAAGATAAGGGGATACTCTCTCTCCTTATCGTTTGTACTTGGTATGGAGGTGTTTTCTACAAAATTTAAGAGAATGATTAGCTTTACTTCTTTCTCCTTTCATTGGCCATGTAAGGAGGATTGTTTTACACATCTTTACTTTGTTGATGATTAACTTATGTTTTGTAAAGGCAATATCCCTTCTGTACAATATATTAAAGATGTGGTTTAAAGCTTCAAAACACTATTTAAAGTCCAAGCAAATAACCAAAAAAGCTTTCTTTTCTGTGCAAATGTTGATCAAGATACAAAAATTTCTATGTTCCATCTATTAGGTTTTCAGGAAGGAACTTTACCTATCTATTACTTAGGTGTTTCCCTTATTGCATCTAAACATAAGAGAGAAGATTGCGATGCTTTAATGAATAGGATAGCGTCACGAGTTAACTCTTAAACCTTTAAACATTTGTCTTTTTTTGGTCATTTGCAACTTATAAAATCCTTTCTACTCTCAATGTTGATCTATTGGGTGTTGATTTTCCTCTTGCTTAAAAATTTGATCAAATGAATTGAAGGATGCCTCAAAAACTTTCCTTAGAACAATTACCCTAAAGTAAGACGAGAGGATGTATGTCACCACATCAAAGAAGGTGGCCTTGGTATTCCAAACTTAAAAATTTGGAATAAGATTGCTTAAATTAAACACATTTGGCATTTATTAAAGGAAGGCCTTGAAAGTCTTTAGGTAGATTGGGTTCATTCCCATCTCCTCAAAGAAAAGTGTTTCTAGACATCTTGTATGCTTTTTATTTACTCTTGGAATTGGAAGAAAATGCTCAAGCTATGTCCTTTAATAAGGTTATCCTTTTCTTAAATTGTGGGTGATGGTCTTTCTATTGCATTGTGGCATGATTTTTGGCTCCCAAATGGGCTGCTAGATCCCATGTTATGTGCTAAACAAATTGCCTCCTTCGATTTGCCGTTATACACTTGTCTTTGTTCAATTATTCAAGGAGATCATTGGAACCTTCTGTTTATAGAATTTTAGCATTCTTTTAGTATTCCTTTGAACATCCTCCCTAAGCCCAATCAAACAAACGTATTGAAATGGAGGTACTCTTCTAATGGGCTTTTTTTCTATTAAAAGAACTTATTACTTTTCATCATCACATAAACAGGTTATTTAATGGAGAAAAATAATCTGGTGTAAGAAGACCATTTTGAGGCATCCTTTTATCTTGTGGCTTGCATAGCTTGAGAAACTTTATACTCTTGATAAGTTGTGCAAATGGGGAATCACCTCCTCAACTCTTCGTTACATGTGCATAAATGGCTAGGAGAACAATGGCTACCTATTTTTTGATTGCCCTTACTCCTCTTTAGTGTAGAAAGAAATTCTATGTTGCCCTCTTGTTTTTTAATCCTAGAGTAGATTGACTCAAAGCTTGTTGTATACTACTTTATCTTTTGATTTTCTTACCATGCTAAAGTCATTGTAACTTAATGGCATTACCATTAGCTTTCTATAAAGATTAATTAGGGTTTAAATTTCCCTTCTTTTAATTTTGTAACTTAGTTGGCTAAAAAAAAAAGAAACTCATGCAACTATCTCTTAAGATGCATGTCACAATGATATAATTTTAGGTGGTTTTAATCCTTACATCATATTTTTCAATTTAAACATCATTATTTATTAAAAATTCCTATACTACTAGTAATATAAGTCTAGAACAAGGTATTTCAAAAATGGTTTAAACCAAATCAAATTGAATTAAACCAAATCATGTCCCAAATGGCTAAAAGCAATTCGCAACAATGAACACTCCCGAATTTATTAAGTACTTGTAGTGAACAATGAACACTCCCGAAATGATCGTGGTATGGGTCAAAGTGGTGGTTGTTAATTATCATTAAAAGAGTATAATTAAGAGGATAAGGAGAATAATTTTCATATTATATATAAGAACTCTTTTTCTATTTTCTATGAAGATTTTTTGCTTTAGTTTATCAACATCGACGGTTGCTACTATCACCTCTTATTGATACTCGTTCTTAAAAGCCACTAATATATGTACCTTTTCAAGATTATTTGATAAGAATCATACATTGTTTGCATTAGATTTATAACAACTATCAAAGTTTAAAAAAAAAAAAAAATTCATGAAATAGGCATACCATGTGATTTTGTCTATTTCAAGGAAAACCACTTATCAGGGATAAGTCTAAAAAAGTCTTCTTTAGCATAACAAATGAGGAAAAAAAGAAATGACTACTGAAAATATGTTATTCAAACACATGGAATCAAAAATACCATAGCTTAGTAACATTCCTATTGGTTTTCTATTGTGATAGACTAAAGTTTGAATCTAGCATTGTTGGAAAAAGCAAAAACACAAACAGGATCTAACAAAGTGAATATGCCAAATGAAAAACAATTTGATAACAAAAAAATCTTATAGAAAAAAATAATAATAATGCTCGAAATTCTTTTGAGTCACCCAACCTCTGCCATAAAACCGTTTCTCATAAGGGGTAAGGGCTACCGTTTTGTAATCAGATAGAACAATGTGTTTTGAAAAAAAAAAAACATAAAAGAAGCAACAATTAGAACCTTAGTGCGTGAAAAGAAGAGATCCCCTAGCAACAAGAAAATCTAACAATGACCATCATCCAAAACCAAGTTGAGTTCAAATTTAGCTGTAACATCAAATATCAGAACTTCAACCTTACCATTTCAATACCTGTAGCACCCCCCAACAGAGAATTATCCTAAACTTACCATGATGCTGGAAAAGTATATAGCATCACATCAGAGATAGCAAAATTCTTTCCAGAGATGTTTCAATGCATCTTACTTTGCCATCCAGCATAAAGAAACCACTAAATTTAATGAATATAAGCAAAAAAACAGTTTATATAGAGAGAGCAAAACTGAAGTAGTCTGAAAAATCAGCAAAAGTGCATCCAAATCCCATATGCCAAGTTACTGAAAAGGACACTCATATTTAACTCTTAAGCCAAATAGATGAAACTACATATCCATTGCAAGTTACAAAATCAGTAACCTCCCTTGAGGTCATTGACAACATCATAAGGAATGGGAGTGACAGTTTCCATGGTGGCACCCTCAACCATGAAACCAGGCTTCGGTCCTTGAGGCCGTCTCTTCGTGCTGATCTTCTCTCCACGAGCTTTTGCCTCTGCCTTCAATTCATCGTTGCAGATTTTTCTTTGTTTGAATTCCTCCTGGCATCTAGATGGTTGAACATGCTCAATGCGGACATGGATCCTCTTCCTAATTATCCTGTTTCCAACCTAATAACGGTAATAAAAGTTCAAATCCAGTAAACTAGTTACTATGACTCAAAATCATATAGCAAAGAAGTGTTTAACATTTTATGCAGCTTTGATCTCTCCATTTACCAATTTACACACACATAAGGAGGAGGAGAAGAAGTAAACAACAACACACGAAGCTTAGTTTAACACACTCATACTCAAAACAGCAAAGCCATCCACCCCGAGCTAGAGGTCCAACATATTCTAAAGTGATCTCATAAACTTGAGAAATCATCAATCCAAGAAAATCACACCAAGTAGATTAACATACCAATCTAACAAAAGTACAAAACCTCCACATCGCTTATTAACAGCCATGCTAGTATTGCTACTACTCAATCATTGTGTAAATTTAACAAATTAAGGGCTAAAAAATAGATGGGACTGGTTATGCGTAATATCACGTGGAAATTCCATCTATTTACTACAATATAGGAAAATGGCGACGCAGTTCCATTGTTCTATAGGTAGTTATGAAGTCTCCAATTTCTTTGTGTCTAAATAATATAGAAGATGCAGCTAACTCTATGTGTACACCTACTCGTAGCACTAATTAAATCAGTAGTCGCACCATGGATGCCATAAAAATGTCACAGATTCTAACAACGCTGCAATCTCTCGGATTACAATCATACACACCTCGATCTTCTTACTTTTTTCTTTCTTTCTTTCTTTCTTTTTTTTTTTTTATGTGCGTGTTTCATTTCTTGTCGGATTTGTGGTATCCAATGATATCCGATAGACTAGTCCAGAAGAACATCAAACTGTATTTTTTTTTCCTCTCAAAACATATCATTCCTAGATCAAAGTGCAGGAAGATAAAGAGATACTAAAAATTGGGAAAAAAAAAAAACAAAAAGGGGGCATATAAAAACAGACCTATGGTTAGGGTTTTGGAAAGTACCTGCTTGTTGATTTCGACACCAATGGCACGTTTAGTGACGTTCCACACACGACCGGTACGACCGTGGTAGAACTTGTGAGGCATACCCTTGTGGACGGCGCCATTAACTTTGATGTCGACGTAGTCGCCGATCTTGTAGCTCCTTAAGTATGTGGTTAAAGGAATGTAGCCCTTCTTCCTGAAGGGACGAGAAAACAGATCTCTTGTACGAGAACGGAGACCATGACCTGCCGGCATTTTCTCTCTCTCCTACTCTCTCTCTCTCTCTCTCTCTCCCCTCTTCTTTTTGAGCTTCACACAGAAAGTAGAAACCCTAGTCAGTTGGTATTTTATTTTTGCGAATTAGGGTTTTCGAGAGCCTGGCCCATGTCGAATTACAGCCTTACTCAATATTAGGTCTTGTCCTAACTGAAGCCCATGTAATATATATATATATATATATATATAGTATTTATTTCTTAGAAATTTTAAGGTATTTTTTTTTCTCTAATTATATTAGGGAATTTAAACCTCATCGATCGTTACTTATACCACATGTTTTTAGTAACTTTGATGGCCGAAGATTAAAAGACTCCCCCCTTTAAAAAAAAACAGAGCGAATGGTCCATTTTGGCTTCGTTCTTTTAGACCAAACTCGATCCATAAAAAAGGCATGTTCCAATTAGGATAACACGGAAAATATAGCAATTAATATCGTAACTACTTACAATATTATGATTTTTTTCCCATGATCTAGCCTGAGATAAGAGAGAATAAGGGAATTATGGGAAGGTGGCTTCACTATTACTCTCTTTTATAAATACCTTTAAAACACTTGAGATAAAGAATTCCAAAACCTTTGCTTTCAACACACTTGCTTTTGTTATTATTTTCCTTCTCCCCTTCTTCAATTTATTGATTTGAGTGTCAAAGTAGCTAGGCAAATCTTATATGTACAAACACACAGATCCTTTCTTGGGTTTAATCAATGACATAAAGTATTATATTGGGTTTTGAAACATTTATAATTTTAAATGATAAATAACTTCATCTCAATTAAATGAAAACATTAGTAAACATACTTGTACATAAATAGTGTTTGAATTTGTTGAGACTGGATTCTTGTTGGGTTATGAAGAACCTATACATTGCAACAAACCTAAGCATTCGATGGCACTATAGGTGATTTCGATATATCCACTCATTACTTAAGCTAGTGGTTATGGACAAAGAAAATGTATACCAAGTGTAAATTGAAAAACTTTTGATTAATCTTTTATTTATATAATGTTATTGGAGTTATTTTAAAAAAGTGATAAATATTTAAGATCCTTTTCTTAAGTTCAAATTTTATAGGTAGAATTTCAAGAATAGGTTATAATAAGTTGTTGACTTACCTTCTTATTTAGTTGTAATGTTCTTGTTTAGTTTTCATTTAAATTTATAAATTGGAGATGATTGAACAAGTTGGAGATAGAAGCTCAAATCAAGTTGGAAACTTGTCATGATCTCAACGAGGTTGACCGAGCTCCCGGCCGTTGAAGCGGAGGAATAAAGCTTTCGTACAAAAGAAATTAAGAAATTCATATTCCTAAGTTCTCAATCATTCAAATTGGCATCGAGCACTTCGGAAGAGTTTAACTACTTTTTACTGTTTTATACCTACCTCATTCCTTTTACTCAAATGAAGAATTATAAACTAAGCTATGAAACGAAAGAAAGAATATTTCCACGAAACATATGTGCCAGTAAAATAAATATAGCAAGGATTTACATATCCCAAAGCTTTCCTTTTAGAAGTTTTGTCCAAATCTAATCATGTCATGTTCTTCTTCTAAGGGGTCTCCTTACCAGTGATCTATTTCTTCCACTATTAAATATATATATTTTTAAGCATAAAATGCACAAATGCTAATTAAACAGAAAATTAACTACCCTTTTAGGGAGTCATTCTAACACTCAAGTCCTCTATATTCATTTACGAACCATAAATGTAGGCCATGTCATAATCGTAGTAAGAAAAGCATTCGACTCTTGCCTAACTCTGCAAATGTCACTATATATTCGGTTACTATATATATTTTTACCGATTTTAGAAAAAAAATTATATAATTATAAATTATATAAAAAAATTATCAAAATACCGATACATAGTAATGATATATAAAAATTAATATTATATCTTAAAAATATAATATTAGTTATTTGTACTAATAATGTATCTTAAAAACACAAGGTACAATATTAGTATAAATGGTTATGTTATTTCTTTAAAATATGATATAGACTTAATATTTTGATAATTTTTTTATAAAATTAATTATAAACAAATAATTTTCTCTTATATATTCCCAACATTCTAACCTATCATTCTATCTAACAAAAGAAAAAAACGCCATCTATGATCTAGGACACTTTCATAGGATATATGACATACATAGGATTGATGGGATCAACAATGCATGTCATTATCTTGTGACACCAAACTTATAAGAAGGATAATGGTTTCATTGGAACTGGTACTGTCAAATTAATTCCGATATAAATATTTAAGAATGAATCCAAATTGATATGTTGCAACATATTTCTAGTACAAACATTCCAAGAATATTGTAGAATTGGCATGATCAGCTCATCACTGCTCCAGCAACATGTATATATATCACACCTATATGCCTAATTTTTTTGCATCGTTTATTTTATCCACAGCAAATGGTTGCATGCATACATAGGTAGTGTTGCTTGGAAGATGGCGGATGCTGCGGTTGCAGGAACAATTGTGGGAACGAAATTAGCTGTGATTCCGGCTACAAAGGCCCTTCAACTTATAATTGCAACCACAACTGCCGGTGCTGTTGCCGGAGTTTCTGGGTGGGCTATTGTAGCAGAACACTTTAATCATTTAACTGCTAAGATTTTTTTTCAGTTCCATTCTTATGTTTCACGAGATCACTATCACCATTCATCTCACTATTGATTTATATTCTTTTAAATTTAAACCATTAAATAAATTTAAATTCAATGGTTTAGATTTTAAAATATATGGATGAATAGTAAAATGGACAACAAGATCGATCCCTTCAAAATAATGGATAGAATCGTAAAATATCTCTACTATGGAATGTTTAAGTGATTTCATATTTACTTCTCATTGAGCATTACAGTTTTGTATGTAATGCACTTTCATAATTTCTTTTTCCTTTTTTCTTGTAATAAAAATAATTTCAATGAGCAAAAGACTTTTTTTAGGTACTATCATTTGATTGTCCTATTTTTATAGTACAATACTAGATAAATTATTTAGTTTAGTGTTTGGTTTATATATTCATCAAAGTTACTCAACAAAAATGTTTTAAGGTATTGAACTAAAATTTAAAAATTTGTATCATATATTTGGTAATAGAAAAATCTATCTCACAATACAAAATTAATGTATTTTTGAAATTCTAAAAATAACTTTATATCAAGTTTCCAAATTGTAGTTGTCATTTCTAAGTTCTTACCAATAGATAATTGAGCCTTGTATGTATAGAACTTGCAAAATAATATACAGTGAGGGAATGTCGGAGGGTTGTCCGACATTGCCACTCTAATAGTTAAGTTATTAGTGGGGCGCTTGAGAGTAGGAAGTAATATAGATAAATATGTAAGCTTAATATGCAACGTCTATAGAGCTTTACTGTTGAATAGTAACTCGGTATTTATAGCGCAGTAGAGCCAATAGTTAGAGGTCAATTGGTGGGAAAGATCTTCTTCTATAAGTATGAGGTCATGGGTCTAACGTGTCTCACTTATTTTGGACATAGCTACTTCACACTAATTAATCCCTATCTTATGTGTTCTAACCGTTGCAAAGCTTATTGCGCTTGGTCGATATAAGTCTAAGGCTTAGGCCTACATGGGTGAGTCTTAGGCTATGAGACGTATAGGATATGGTCGAACTTGAGGAGCCTATGTCCAAAGTAACCTATCAACACTAGTTTACTCTCTCATACTTGCATGAGAAGATCTCTTCTACTAACGGACCTTTAACTGCTGACTCTACTTTACTATAAATACTGTATTACTACTCAACGGTAAGGCTTTCTAGATTTTGCACATTAAGTTTACATACTTATTTATATTACTCTCAAGTGCCCCACTTCTAACTTAAGTATCGGAGTGGCCACGTCAGATAACGCCTTGGCATCCCTTTACTGTATATTGTTTTGCAGGCCCAATACGTACAAAGCCCAATCACCTACTGGCAAGAACTTAGAGACGACAACAGTAATGAACTTTATCGTAATTCGTAATATGAACAATTAATATTTTAAATTTTTTAATTTTTTTAGTCATATAATATGCAAAATCTATGTTCAATATTGTACATACTAAACGCGATACTTTTATTATTATTATTATTATTATTCTTATTATTATATACAAATTAAGATTATATGTTACATTATAAGTGCTTTAGTAATCCATTATATAACAAGGTGTAAATGTTTAAATATCGATCAAAATGCTAAACTAGAGAAGTAGTAGAAAATTATAAGTTCCTCATGAAAGTATGCATAGAGCTTGAGAGAGAAAATATAAAGACTAGTTGACAATAAAAACTGAATTAACTAACTATTATATGTTGTACATGAGTTTATATACAAGGAATAAGAATCGAGTGCCAAATATTACATGTGTAAAGTAAATAAATATGACTTTACAACTTAACATTTTGATGCGAGGCAAGTGCACTTATCATATTCTCATATAGTGGATATAAGTTTGAATCGATCCTTCAAAGACCTCAAGTACTAATATTAGCTTTAACTCTATTATCTAACCGTAAAACTGTGATGATTTGAATGAATTAAAAATATTAAAATTAACAAACTAATCTAATTATGAGACTTAACTAGGCAATTTAAGAAGTGATAAAGTTAAAAATGACTTCAAAAAGGCAAATAACGTATTTAGGAATTATTTCTCCTAGAGTTCAACATGTGATCGCTTAAAATATATTCAAATCTATCTTTATCATTCTTGATCGGAAAGATTCGTAATTGAAGTTAATACATTTTTCAAGCATATTAACCTTAACCCTAAATTATTTATCGGAATTTATTCATTTAGTAATATAATTTAGAATTTAATTAATGTACAATGAATTCTCACAAAAAAAAAAAAATTCGAAAGAATCATGCATCTTATCTGTAAATACATATATAATTCTTTCCAATTATGTCAAGATCTCATTACCCATGTGATTGCTCAATCATCATGCATAAATATCATGGATTGATACCCTAGAAATATTAATTAACAATAAAAACATATAATTGAGTCAAGAGAGATAGAAATTTTATTAAAGATTATTAATAAATCCAATAGTCACATAAAATTCTAGGTTCCACAATCCTAAATACAAGAATCTTAAGCTATCATGATGAAATTAGAAAAAAATTATAGTAAAATCAAAACGTAAAACATAAAACTCCTTTTATCGATGAGAAATTTCTTCAATCTTGAAGTTGGTCTTGTTCTCTTTAAGTCTCCTCTTCTTTGCATGTCCAAAATTATGTCCAAAACCTTTATAAGTCTTTATATAATATACAAGGAAGTTTTCTTTTACGTCACCAAATACAGTATAGGACATAATTGTATTCCCAGGTTGTGTAACTTACTAACCTTAGGCGTAAAAATCATTTTGGGTGGGACACAGCCTAGGAATACGGTTATGTCTTAGATTGTGTAACTTTTGGACAAAAAATTGCTACTTTCTCATATTATACAGATATGGCCTGAGGAGGATACGATTGTGTCCTAAGTTATGTAACTTTACTCAATTTACTCAATTAAGTATCAATTTCTTTAAAAATAACAAAAAATATAAGGAAAATGCTATAAAATCACTATATAAAGTGTATCTAAAATAAGAGTTATTAAACTTCCCCACACTTGAGCATTTGTTTGTCCCTAAGCAAATAGAACAAAACAAAAATTTGGGGATAAGTGTCGAGCCTAATTTTTTGGTTTCTTATTTAATATTAATTTCCCCATTTTCGATTAATACTAAACCCTAACCTATTTAATATTAATTTTCAACTAAAGAAATTGAGAAATTTCGGTTTTTTTATTGAAAATAGTTTTTGGAGTCGCCACCCGGTTGAAGTCGGGAAAAGAAAAGAAATCGTAACCAATAGGACAGATTGATTACGATTTAGTTACCAATCTTTGATTTCAATTATAACGAAGAACCAGAGGGTTTTGAGTTCAAGGGCTAACCTATTAAACCCTAACGGGTACCATTATATATTTACCGAAATTAGGATTATTTTTCTAATTATAATATTTAAAATAAATAAATAAATAAAAATCAAACGAAAAAGAACCTAAGTTACATATTTTATCGTTGCCTCGAAAGTGCCTACGTATCCACTAGTCGGATAAGACAATCGTAATTCTTTTTAAAAACTTTAATGTGTTGGTTTTTTTTTTAAAAAATAATTGGTTGAAATTGCGTTTTTATTAACCATTTTATTTTTATTAAGAAAAATTCCTAGAAGCTTAATTTTTATTCCTAATTATAAAAGAAAACCTAAAAACCTAATTTTTGAAAAGTCCCAAATTAAGATTTTTATTTAAAAACAACTAAGTAATAATTTTTTTATTTTCAAGAAAAACCTTAAAGACCTAAAAATGCAATTTTTATGAATATGTAATACTCTACGTGATGAATCTTTTATATAGAAAAGATGCTTAAAACATAAAAAAGAAAAAAAAAATCCTAATCATAGAAAAGATGCCTAATCATAGAAAAAATATCTAAACTATAAAAAAGATGTCTAAACCATAGAAAAAATATCTAAACTTTGAAAAAGATGTTTAAAACATAGGAAAAAAATCTAAATTATAGAAAAAATGTCTAAATTATAAAAAAAAACCTAAACAATGTCAAAGATATATAAACTATAGAAAAGAAGTTTAAATTATGAAAAAGATGTCTAACCATAGAAAAGATGTCTAAACCATAGAAAAGATATTCAATTTTTCTAAACTGTGGAAAAGAAATCTAAATTATGGAAAATAGGCCTAAACGATAGAAAAGATGTCTTGCCGTAAAAAAGAAATCAATTAAAGATTTTTTTTTTATTTTATGAACATCAAAATGATTTTTTTATCTAGAAAACCCTAACATGCTCAATGCAATTTTTCTAAATTAATACAATATGCAAAGAACGAGATTTTTTAAAATATGAGATTTTATAAAAATGTCATTTTGAAAATATGAAATCTAAAAAAAATAATAAAAAACTAAAATTTAACTTAACAATGTTTACTAGACATTAATGCTATAACTAATTACTAGCAATTAAAGATGTGATAAAAATAAAAAAAAATTAGTACAAATCTTAAAAATAACTGCGCATATATTAAGTGAGATAAAAATAATAAATAAGACAAGGTATAAACAATCATTAAAAACTACTATTATGTACCTGCAATGCAAAACTGATGTAAGGGAACAGATTGGATCCCTAGTCTTATTGCGCGCATAATTATAGAATTGGTCTAAGGAGTGGGTTCGAGTGTGTTTTTAACAAATGTGTAATTGTTTCTTCTGACTTGCACTATGCAACTCCTATTTACAAAACTCGAAAACAAATCTTTTGAATCGAATCAAATCAAATAGAATCTAAATTGATAAAGATCCAAAATAGATTCGAATCTTACAAATCTTGATTTTATTAGATTTAATGTCATCGTATTAGATTTGCTTTTTCTTTTTTGCTTTTTTTTTTACAACTATTTAGTTAAGATTCCATCAAATTAATTTTTTCAAATTTTTTCTTTTTTAGTTTTTTTTTCTTTTTTTCCAACAATTTTCTTTTTTTTTATCATTTTTCAATTTTTTTATTATTTTATAAATTACGACCCTAAAAACAAAAATTATAACTGCAATGGGCAAAAATCAAGTGCCTACAACAAGAAATACTAAATAAAATTTATCACTACTTAAAAAATTGGTGAACGAATACACTTGACTCAAAGGAAACCAAGAAAATGATTTTCAATTAACTTGCAATAATAAAGTTAATCAATCTTGCCCTTAACAATTTCATAAGTTCACCTGACCATATTTAAATGCTCCAACAATACTTAATACTTGAACTCACTAGTTAATTTATGCAAGTTAAAGTTTATCAGAGTCATTTAACTAAGGATTCATAAACTTGAAGTTATATTTAATATCTCATCAGCTAGGAAAGAGTCATAAAAATTTTGTCCATTTAACTAAAGTATATACAATTTTCTCTTCAATCTTGCCAAGCGTCATAATTTAAAATAAACACATTTTATACCTACTCACCCTCTAACCATCCCCTTAGTTCATGTTTTTATTGGGAGGTTTTTTAAATTTACTTTATTTAAGCACAATTACCTTTAACAATTATCTTTAAAGGATGATTATGTCATTAAAGGGAAAGGATCTTGCTCTTCCGATGAACTAAGATCGATCCATACTAACTTAGTCTTTATATTAGTAGCGGGAAAGAACTTTACTTTTCTGATGGACCAAAGTCGATACATACCAGCTTTTTTTGTTGTTTACAATGGTATTGACATTGGGACTTAATCTTGCTTTTCTGACTAACTAAGATAAGTCCTTACCAATTTATCTTATTGGCATTGGTAATGGGATTCGACATCAAGGCGAATCCTTACCATTTTTTTTATTTAACTATTCATACACTTACTATTACCTTCTTCCTCCAATCATTGCAGTTTTTTAGGATTTTCTCAAAAGAGGACTTTTATTTGTTTGTTTGTCAAGAATTATAAGGCTTTAAAGATTTCCAAAAAAAGGTATACATTAAAGTAAATTTAAAAATAACCATGACTAGCTCTCAACTAGTGATGTTGCTCCAATCTTAAGTCCTATAGTTCTGAGCTAAATAACTCGTAACTTTACCCTCTAAAGATTTAACTAATCAATTCTAGTGAAGTATAATAAGATCAATAATGATCAGAATGAAATAGTTGATTTAGCCTAACACTTCAAATTTTGACACTTGTTAATCACCTATTGCAGGTTGACTTAAAAATTAATTAGGTCAAATGTGAATAATTGGTCTCTTTAATAGTAATAAATTTATATATTTCCCTTCTCTACACTTAATAATGTATATTGTCCTCAATATATGACTAAAAAAGCACAATAGCAAGATATGAAACAATTAAAAATATCATAAGGAAAAAGGAAATAAAAAATATCAATAAAAAAAACTAACATTTCTTTGCCAGTCGAAAAGCACATGGAAAAGTCTGTATCTAGGAGGCCATCGTCATTACATGTCCAACTGCGTACGTCCTTACATGTCCAACTGCGTACGTCCTTACTAACTAACTAATGCTGGAGAAAAACAAAAGAAGTGAAAAGAAAAGAAAAAAATAAGAATGAAAAGAAAATAAAAGAAAAGCTTAACTACACGGGTAAAGCATAATAAAGATATCAACCAAATATTATAAACACAGAAAAATAAAATAAGAAGAGGGATCATAATCTCTATCTCCATCATCCTCATCAGTTGGTGCATTTATCATTTCTTCATCATCCCCCTTACCATTTCCCTCATCTTCTTCTTCACTACCCTCATCTTCTTCTTCTCCCTCGTCATTATCATTCTCCTCTTTACTCTTATTGTCTTCATCATTCACATCCAATCCTTTCATTTTGAGAAATTTTTCCAATTTATCTTGGCGGATGTAAAGTTTATCCACACTTTTTTGGATATAGCAAATTTCAAACATCAAGATATCAAATTTGTCCATAGAGCTTATTGAAGGCGTCTATCCTCTGAAGGTGGGCTGCGCTCATTTACCTTGACGTCTTGTTAGTAAAGGTTCATGAGTTGAAAAGAGTTAAGTTACATAGGAGTGACTTGAGCAGCGAAGTTAAGGGAGGGCCAAACTACAACCTTAGTTTACATAGCCTGCACTATTAAAGTGATGTATGGGCCATAACAAATATGCCCCTTCTTCCTTGTAGTGGTTGTTTGGTGGTGAAAAAGTTCAGCTAACTCAATGGTTGATTGATTGAGTGCTTATGAATAACAGTATAGATAGAGGAAAACCTTATTGGAAACTATACTGGTGCTTTGGCCTCAGTCGGTCAATGTATATGCAAAAAGCTGGTAAAGAACACAATATTCGGGTTTGACCAATTGAAAGGTCTTGTTTGCTACTGAATCATAAGCATTGCCATTAGCAACTTCATCCCAAAACTTCTTAGGTATCACTCCATGCGGAAAACAATAAGTCAAGCGCTAGATCCCTTCAGTTCGTGTGAATCGTTCCTCATAAAAACCAAGATACTTGCCTAATTGAGCTATTATCATGTGGGAAAGCTTGCCATGCAAAGTGAAATGGAGTTCGCGTTTTAGGCCCATGCCATTAACACCTTCTTTATCTAGTTTATATGTGCATAAGAACTCCAATGTTAGCTTCTTATAAACCAGTGCTTGAAGAGATAAGAATTGCTCCCAAATGGTTCCTTCCAATGGTTTCATTTGTTAGCTCTAGTTAGGCGATAACATTCTAATCCAAATAAAGTGTTTTGTTAAATGTCTTGTTCTTAAGTAAGCTATGGCGAGTCAATTGGTATCCCTTTTTGAATTGGAGCATTAGGTGCTCCATTGAAGGGAGAGTGGCCAATGGTTCAACAATGGCACCTTCTTACATGGAAGATGATGTCGCATACTTAGATTTTCTCCGAACAATTAGCTTTTCATGATTTTCCATTGGGCACCTAAGAAGAAACACCACACCAAATTAGAGATGCTCATCTTCCCCACACTTGAGTGCACCTACACTTTTAAACATGTAGAGTGATAGATCTCTGAAGAAATCTCATTAAGACATTTGAGCAAACATGTAGAGTGCACCTATAAAATTAGTTGAGTTAAAAGAAATGGTTAGTAAAATTTATCCAACTAGTTATACGTTTGACTCTTCATATTACAATCTTCATGAGATGAAGGCTTCCTAACACTTTAAAGACTCTAAATGTCCCCAAATCACTCTCAACACTTCTAAACCTAAATAGCTTAATTAAATAGTTGACATTGAACTTGCAAGCTAAATTCGTGTTTGATAAATTATAGAGTAATATCTAGCAATAATGTGCATCACAAAAGCATGTAAATCCATTAATGCAAGGAAATATAGAAGTTTTGTTCATGGGCACCATTTGTGAAAGATACAACCGTATCTTGAGACATCGGACAAATATGCATGTTTATCATGAAAGAAAAAACACTAAACAAGTTCTTTGACAAGATTTTTGTTTAAAGTCACAAAATCCTTAAATTTCTTTCTCTTTTGCATGCAAAAACAATGATGAAATCAAAGCATGAATAAGAGATGGCATTGAGAAAAGGAAAAAAAAAAAAGAGTGTGAGATGAACTTGCTCAGATTGTGTTCGATTTGATGAAGAAATTAGTTGATGAAAAGTGAAATGTGAGAAGAAGAGAGAGGGAAGAGTGCTTATGTGTTTGTGCCTCTGAGTGAAGAGTGAAATGTGGGAAGTTTGCGAGTGTGTGTTTGTGTATATGTTGGTTGAACACAGGTCGGGACATAACTGTGTCCCATGCTTGTGTAACCTTTTGTTTTGGGTGTTAGGCATATTCTTGGGTGAACATGGGCTGGGACATAATCGTGTCCCATGTTCGTGTAACATTTTGTGTTGGCCGTCAGTTGGAGGGACCTAGGTGGATATGAGTTAGAACACAACTGTGTCCCATGCCTGTATAACTTTCTATTTTTTTTTTGAACTTTTTTCTTTATTTTAAATTATGTATGCCTAGCCTAAATGCATGAATTTAAATGTATAAAAAAAACTTAAAGAAATAAAAGTACTATAACTAGAAAATGAGTTAAAGAAATCTAGTGCAAAAATTAAACTAAAAAGAAAAGCTTATTATCTTGTGCTTCTTAATTTTGAAATTTCATTTAGCTTCAAGGGTGTTGCCCTAGAAAACCCTTAAGGAATGTTGTTCCCTTGACCTTTGCTTACTAACCGGCTAGTAGGACCGCTGTATGCATGGTGCAATATAAAAGTGAATTTAAACCTATGACTAAAATTGAAACAAATAAAAGAAGCAAGGCAAAGTTAGATTAAAACAAAATAAAATGGAATAAACTAAAAGAACTAAATTACCATCAAAGTATATTAAAGCAAAACACAAATAAAAGAAGAGTCAAACATAGGTTGCCTCCCAAGAAGCGTTATAATTAACGTAGATAACTTGATGGGATATGTTTGTAGCTCATGACTATTCTATTAAGTGGAGTTATAATTCCTCTCGTTGATTGTGCTCCAAATTTCCACTCAAATATAGCTTCAATCGTTGCCCATTTACCTTAAATGCACTCTTCTCTGAGTGTATAACTTCAACAGTCCTATATAGGAAATCTTATGTGATTGTAAATGATTCAAACCACCTAGATTTCAACTTACCTGTGAAGAAATGAAGGCGAGAGTTATATAAAAGGACATGATCTCCTTCTTTAAATTGTTAACCTTGTTTGATTCGCTGATTGGGGTACTTCTTAGCCCTTTCTTTGTATAGTTTCGAGTTCTCATATGTTGTGGCTTGCCATTCCTTTAACTCATTCAATTAAAGCTTCCTGTGAGCACATGTATGCTCAAAATCAACATTAGCACTTTTAATTGCCTAATAGGTTTTATGTTCAATCTCTACCGATAAGTGATAATCCTTCCCATGTATAAGTCAATAGAGTGTGGTTCCTAATAGGGTTTTGTAAGTAGTTCTATGTGCCTATAGAGAGTCACCCAACTTTTTTGACTAATCTTTTCTGTAGTGCTCTATGGTTTTTTCAAGAATTCGCTTAAGATCTTGGTTAGCAACTTCCACTTGGCCACTAGTTTGGGGGTAGTACGAGGTGTCTATCTTACGTGTGATACCATAACGTTTTAACACTTAGTTGAGTTGGTTGTTACAAAAATGTGTTCCCTTATCACTTATAATTATCCTAGGAGTATCAAATCGAGAAAATAGGCCTTTCAAAAAATTGTTTTACCACCCTAGCATCATTAGTGGGTAAGGCTTTAGCTTCTACTCACCTAAAGACATATTCAATAACTACTAAGATGTATTTATTTCCTTTGGAGTTTGGAAAAAGGGCCCATAAAGTCGATTCCTCACACCTTGAATACCTTGACCTATAAGATGGGGTTTTGTGTCGTTTCATTCCTATGAGATATATTCCCTACTTGTTGACAATGATCACAAATCTTGACATATTTTTAGGCACTTTTGAATAATATGGGCCAAAATTTGCCATCCTTTAAGGTGTGGTACACACCTCTTAATAACATGATTTATACATACTTTAAACAAGTAAGGATCATCCTAAAAATAATGTTTCACATAAAAAAAAAATTTCTTCTTTTGCTGTTGTGAAAGTCCTTTCGATACAATTTTAACAGCTAAAAAGTTAGTGACATTTGCAAACCAAGGGATTTCCATATCACTTACTTAGTTGATGGTATAGAGTCTCTCCTTAGGGAACTCATTCTCATCAAGCATTTCTAAATTTTGATTCTCCAATCTGGATAGGTGATTTGTTGCTAAATTCTCAACGCCTTTCATGTCTTTAATCTCTACATCAAACTCTTGTAGTAACAAGATTCACCTAATTAGTCTTGGCTTTGCATATGGTTTTCCTAACAAGTACCTAAGGGCTAAATGATTAGTATAAACAATCACTTTAGATAGAATTAAAGAAGAATGAAACTTATCAAAGGCAAAAACAATTGCTAGCAACTCTTTTTCCGTAGTGGTGTAGTTCTCTTGAGCATCCGTAAGAGTTTTGCTAACATAGTAAATCGATTGAAAGTGCTTGTCCCATCTTTGCCCTTACCGCATAATCACTTACATCACACATAAGTTTAAAGGGAATTGCCTAGTTGGGTGCTACCATGATTGGGGCATTGGTAAGTTTCTCTTTAAGGATATTGAAGGCCTTGAAATAATCCTGAGAGAAAACATAGGGCACATCCTTCTCCAATAACCTAGTCAAGGGGTGGACAATTTTCAAGAAGTCCTTAATGAGTCACCTATAAAACCCCACATGCCCCAAAAACCTTCTTATGGGTTTAACCAAAGTTCGAGGTGGTAGCCTTGCAATAGTATCCACTTTGGCATCATCAACCTCAATTCCTTGATACAAGTTCTTATGCCCAATACAGTACCCTCTTATACCATAAAATGGCAATTCTCCTAGTTGAGTATAAGATTGGTATCTTTGTACCTAGCTAAAACCCTATCTAAATTATTTAAATAATGGTCAAATGAGTTACCAAAAACTAAAAAGTCATCCATAAATACCTCTATTATGTCCTTAATCAAATCATAAAAAATGGCTATCATGTATTGCTGGAATGTAGCATGTGCATTGCAAAAGCCAAATGACATTCTTTAGTAAGCGAAGGTGCCATAAGGATAAGTGAAGGTGGTCTTATCTTGATCTTCATGTGCAATAAGTATATGAAAATAATCGAATAAGCCATCTAGAAAATAATAAAACATATGTCTAGCTAGTTGTTCTATCATTTGATCAACAAAAGGTAAGGAAAAAGAGTCTTTGTGTGTAGTATTATTTAACTTTCTATAATCAATACATATACGCCAACCTATCACCATTCTCATTGGGATCAATTCAATCTTTTCGTTAGGAACTATTGTCATTCCACCTTTTTTTGGAATTACTTATAGTGTATTCACCCATGAGCTATCAGAGATAGGATATATCATACTTGCATCAAGGAGTTTGATAACTTCATGTTTTACTACATCTTTCATGTTCGGATTTATGTGTTTCTAAGGCTGCACTATTGGCTTGTGGTTATCTTCCATCACAATCTTATGAGTACAAAAGGAGAGATTAATACCTCAAATATTAGATGTTTCCTAAGCAATGGCCCTCTTATGTTTCTTCAGTACTTTTAACAACTTTTATCTTAATTCTTATTCTGAATTAGATGCTATAATTATTGGTAATTTGGAGTCTTTCTCTAAGAAGGCGTATTCCAAGTAGTTGGGTAATTGCTTCAACTTTAATGCTGGTGGCTCCTCAGTCAAAGGTTTCAGCTGTGCTCCTTTCATCTTTTCAATCTCTTCAAACCCTTTCTCAATAGAGGTAGGTTTATTTGCCTTTAGCTGTGTGACAACCTCATATTGAATAGGATTTTCCGGAGCTCTTCTTCTGTGCCTAATTGCAAGTAACTCTCCAATAGATCGTTAGAAAGAACTTCCTACATACAACTTAAAACATAAGTGTCAATTACATCCAAAAGATAGCAACAATCATCTTGATCCACAGACTTTTTCATAGCCTTTGAAATTTTAAACACGATCTCTTCATCTCTACTTTGAGAATGAGCTTACCATCACTAACATCAACGATAGCCCTAGCGGTAGCTAAGAATGGTTTACCTAGGATAAGGGGCACCTCAAAATCTTCATCGATGTCCAATATCACAAAGTCAACTAGAAAAATAAATTTACCCACTTAGACTTATACATCCTCAATAATGCCTCTAAGATACATTATGGATTTATTAGCTAATTGCAACCTCATGCGTGTGGATTTTGGTTCCTTCGATCCTAGCTTAAAAAATTTATAAGGTATCAAATTGATGCTGGCACCCAAATCAGCTAAAGCTTTATCAACTAACAAGTTACCAATTTGACAAAGAATTGTAAAACTCCTTGGGTCTTTCAGCTTCTTGGGGAACTTGTTTTACACGATCGCCAAACATTCTTTACTCAATGTGACCGTAGAAAGCTCTTCAAGCTTCCTCTTGTTGGACAACAAATCTTTCAAGAACTTAGCATCTTTCAGCATTTGTGACAAAGAATCAATAAGAGGTAAGTTAATACGTAATTGTTTAAAGAGATCAAGGAACTTACTGAATAGTTGGTCATTGCAATCTTGCTTAATTCTTTAAGGATATGAGATGGGTGGTTGGTATTCCTTTACCTTAGATGACTCTGCATCTTCCTTGGCTTTCACCTCCTCATTGCTCTTACTAGTCTCCTTGCTAACTTTCCTCTCAGCATGCAATACCTTTTCGCTTTGAAGTTTCATTGCCTTGACATGTTCTTTTGGATTGGTTTCCATGTTTCTCAGCAGTGCTCCATGTGGTCGTTCAAAGATTAGCCTCACAAGCTGACCAATTTGGTTCTCAAGGTTACGATTGGAAGCCTCTTGATTCCTTAATGATGATTTAATGTTGGATAACTGGGCCTCATTGCCTTGAATATATTTAGTAAGAAGTTCTTCCAAATCAAATTTCTTCTCTTGAGAAGGGAAAGGTGGTAATGATCTTTGAAATTCAGGTAGACTAAAGTTGGTCTTTTACTGGCCTTGGTTTTGATTTCCCTGTGAGAATGATTTCTCCACCCGAGATTATAAGTGTTGCTGTAGGAGTTATTTTGTTGCTTGCATGGATTTCCTTGATAATCCACCTGTTCCAATTTTTTCTTGTGCTCCATAACCTTACATGCCAAAATCACTTACATTCGGTTATACTTGTTGAAGGCCAATAGAGAGCGCATCAATCTTTTTGCTTAATAAATCCACCTTAGTTGCCAAAGTAGTGGTCAAGTCCACTTCATAAATTCCTGCAACATTTTGCCTGACTATAGTGTTTTCCCACTGATAATTGTTCATCACTATTCCTTTAATTAAGTGTTGTACTTGCTTGGGTGTCTTTGTATTTAAAGTACCTCATTTAGATGCATTAATCATCTATCTTATAGATAAATTGAGACCATTATAAAAGATTTGAATCTGCATCCAAAGTAGGAGGCCATGATGTGGGCACCTCCTAAGCAAGTTCTTAAACCACTCCTAAGTATCATATAGAGTCTCAACTTCTAATTAGGCAAAACAAGAAATGTTGTTCTGAAGTTTGGCGGTCTTCGTAAGTGGAAAATACTTCTCCAACAATTTCTTTGCCAATTCATTCTAAGTTGTGATTGAGTTCCATGGTAGGGAGTTCAACCACTTCTTTACTTTACCCCTTAAGGAAAAAGGAAATAACCATAGTTCGATAGCATTGTTTGTAGCTTAGTTGATTTTAAGTGTATCATAAATCTTTAAAAAGCTAGAGATGTAAGCATTAGGATTTTCATCTTGGTGGTTGTTGAACTAAATATATTATTGCACCATTTGTATGGTGTTAGGTGCAATTTAGAAGTTGTTAACTATTACTCCCTGAAGTCATAGAGTCGTAATAGTCCTGTCGTGTAAACCATTCTATGATAGTAACTGGCCTCACAGTATTTACTATAGACATGATTTACACAAGGCGTTAACGACTTTTCGCTTTGAAGTAAACAGTCCTATTTAAGTGTTTAACTACAAATATAGTAATTATCACAAATTTTTAATAAACATACATAATTATATATAAAATCCACAAAATTTCTCAGAAAACTCTACATAAACATAACAATTCACTAATTTTACATAACAACTATCAATCTTTCAGTCTTAAACTACAAAGGACACACTAGCTACATGTCTACTGCTAAGCAAATTGATCCTCACACCCTTGGCTTCAGAAGAACTAACCTCTGGATAATTGTATGGCGGCATAATACTTGAAGTAATAAGAAATCAAGACCTGCAAGAGGATCTATAAGGGTATGAGCAACTACAGCTCAGTAAGTTGAATTGGAGACTCATGAGAGTATACAAACACAAACAAGATTATCAAGCAATTATTTTAATGCAATGCAATAATCAAGTGTCATCACACAACGTAGGCTTATGCAGCAGCTTACAACCAAACCCACGCTTGTGTGATGGAGATACTGCTCCTCCCGCGACTACCTTCGAACCATTGACTTCACCCTCGCCACGACCTTCTCTCCTGTCACTTAGTTCGACTAAGGATGAAGAAGGGACTATTATGCAATCCCACGCTATCCTTTTTGAAAGGGTCGGTATTTGGTTGGAGAATCCTAATGATCCCCTAACGGGTTGCAATGTATGACATTTTTGGTCATTAGAGTCGAATAAAATTAAATTTCACACCAATTCAATCAATCACATTACAAATTTCAGCACACATTCAGATACATCAAATATATGCGTAAACTATTTATAATCACAACCATATACAATCCTAAGTCTTCGAGTACCATAAAATAGCATTCTAATATAGTAAGTAATAACCCAACTTACTTGGAATTTCTCAATCGCCTGATCATTCAATTGCAAGCCGATTCGTTTCTAGGTATCCGATAATACAAATAGATCTTTTTAGTACTTATACTTTAATGATTCATATTCTAAGTTATAATTTACCTTATTTTTTCCACATATACCTATTATTTACTAATGATTTATTCTACCCTATTTTGGGGTTCGGTTCCTAAATTAGATTTTAGTTTTGATTCTGAAATCTTAAATATGCTCGAATCCTAATGTGAAATTAATCACATTAAGCTTGAGTATTCTAATATCCTATTGGGTCTTAATTTAGTATTCTAAACTGTTTGGTACACGCTAATCCTAATTGGGGTATCGAATTTATTTCCGATGTGAGAAAATTTTACATTTTTTATACAATTAACTAAAGTTAAATTTTGTTTCGGATTTGTTATATTCTGATTATTATTATTATATTATCTAACTAAACCTAATTTTTCATATTTATTAATTTTCCAATTCTACATATTCATAATTTTCTACAATTACCATATAATTCCTTCATTAATTACACTTAACACTCCAAAGGCTAGGATTAGGTTTCTACATTAGAGATTGTTGAGTCTGATTTTTCGATTTCTTTTATTTAAAATTGATTTCTCATTTCCTGATTAATATTAAACCCTAACCCATTTAATATTAATCATCGACATTTCGAAATTTCGAAATTTCGAAATTTCGGTTTTTTATTAAAAATAGTTTTTGGAGTCGCCACCCAACCGAAGTTGGGAAAAGAAAAAGAAACTATAACCAATTGGGTGGATTGATCACGATTTAGCTACCGGTCTTTGATTTCAATTTTAAGTGAAGAACCAAAGAGTTCCAAGTTCGGCAGCTAACCTATTAAACCCTTAACGAGTATCACTATTATTTACCGAAATTAGGATTATTTTTCTAATTAAAAAAATAAATAGATAAATAAAAAAAAAATCAAAAAGAAAAAGAACCTAAATTTCTACATATTTTATCGTTGCCCCGAAGGTGCCTACGTACCCACTAGCAGGGATCAGACGATCATAGTTCTTTAAAAAAAAATTTTTTAATGTGTTGATTTATTTTAATTTAAAAAAAAAAAACTGCCTGAGTTTACGTTTTTAATTTATTGGTATTTATAAAAAAAAAAATCTAAACGGTCCTAACTCTTAAGTGTTTTTATCTTACAAAAAATGCTTTAACAATCCTATTTTTTTTAAAAAAAAATTTACTTTTAAAAAAAACTTTCTATGTGAGGAATTCTAAAAAAACACTTAATACTTAAAACAACTAAACTAATATATGTAAATATATGTGTCATATGTTAGAAACCTAATTAGCTAACTAATCAAAATAATAATAACTAAATGACCAAATAAACAAAATAAATAAATATAACGAAAAAAGAAAAAGAAAGAGAATCAGGCCTTACTTGTTGTTCATTATGTAGTAACGGAGTTGCTTGCGGCTGTAGTGGGTGTTCGGTCGTGGAGTGTTGGATGATGAAGTCTGGATATGTATGGCCGTTGCTGCTGCTCAATTGCTGTCCATGTTCGTGTGACGAAGACTTGTTGTAGGCGTGAAATGGAACTTGTAGTGCAGTAACCGATCGTTGCAAGTGATCGTGGTATTCGGGGACAGTTGCTTAGCGTCGTGCGTGCTGTTCCAGCGTCACTGCTGTTTGATGAAGGAGATGGCCTGTTGAACTTGCTGTTTGGCGTGCTGAAGCAACCGTATGGAGAACTGTTGCTGTATGTGGATTGCAGATTTGGTTCAGCAACGTACAGTTGATCAATGTTATAGGATGTGACGCGCTCGCTGCTGCTATTCGGTGTCTGGAGTAGGCAGGATAGATGTTTCACTGATTGTCTGTGTGATAGTCTGAGGTTAGTGCTGTACAGATTGATGCCTGTGCTGATTGTTGTTTGGTTATGGTGTAATTGTGACGACAGTGGAGTTCGGTAGGGGAGTGTAGTGTGTTGTTAGTTTCTGCAGAGGCTCTTGTTTGTTTGTTTGTTTGTTTTTTTTTTTACTGCGTGAAGTGTTTAGATAGTCTAAACCAAATTGTATCATATCATATCTAATTATATCTAATTCGTTAATTAAATTAGATTCAAATTTAATTCAAATATGATTTAACTAATATTCATATGATTTGATTAGATATGAATCCGATTTTAAATCTTACTTCTGCAACGATAGAAAAATAAAGACATAGGTGCCTGTTGAGACTTAAACCCAAGAACTCAAACTAAATTCACTCAAATACTCCGCTACTTATCCGTTAGGCCATTGACCTGTATCTTGATATTCATTACCATTAAATTATATTTAAACTATCTGATTCCCTAAACTAAAACTAAAACTAACACTAAAACTAATTATTCCTAATATAAATTACTTCCTAAAAAATCTATAAAATTTTTATGATTTTTCCTTTTCTTATTTTTTTATTTTTTATTATTATTTTTTTTGGTATTTTCATTATTTGTTAATTTTTATTATCTTTTTATCTTTTATTAATTTTTTGTTTGTTTTATTTTTTTGATTTAGGACCCTTTTTGTTTATTTTATTGAATTAGGACCCTTTTTGTAAAAATAAAACTTAGAACTACAAAGGGGCAAAAATTAGGTGTCTATAGAGATTAATATCCTTAACCATCTAATGACTATCTAAATCACTAATTAATGTATTCATTATTTAATTAACCTAAAATTACCCAATTTTTCTATCATTTTGGGGCTAAAAATTTACCTAAAAATTCAAAAATTAAATTAAAAAAAAATGGCTTCATAGCACTATTCAATATCACTTAAGCATTCTCCAAAAAAAAAAAATTTGAGCTCCAAACTATACCCTAAATCTATTTATATTTAATTCTAATCATGTTCAATTTTGCTTAATTTCTTAAGAATTTTATATTTTCAGACATAATTACACTTATTCACTATTTTTTCCTAAATCTACATACAGTAAAACCTCAGAATAATAAATTTCATTATTTTTTGGGCCAAATAAATAATTTTACAAAATTATACAAAATCGGAGCAAATGAGAGACTCACCCGGTCCGATAGCTTTTGGCCTTCCAACACCGATCCAGGTGTGTCGGCTGGTCTAGGCAGTAGGTCTGGAGTGAGGTGGTGGTGGTAGCTCGGTCTTAGGTGGTAGCGGCGCGTGGGTTTAGCTTACTAGCCCTAACTGCACAATTTTCTTTTCTTTTTTTTTTTAATCTAGTTTTTCTCTTGAATTTCAATGCTCTCTATTTTTCTCTGATTTTTAACTGTCTAAAGGAGCTTTGTAAATTTTTTAATTCTATTTATAGAACTTTATGGTAATTAATTTGCATTAAATTAGACAAGACATCGCTTAAATCCTTTAGTTTTTAGCTTTTGTGTTGCTTAATTTTGATTGGGCAATTTTTTTTCTTTACTTCCTGACTTGCTACGACCACATCCACCTCATTTCTGATTTCTCTGATTTTTTTTATTTTTCCTTAGTTAATTAATAATTTTCTTTAATTATTTAATAAATTTTTAGCCACTTTAAGAAATTTCGCATTGTTATTTATACGTAAATACATATGGGATACATGTGAACATTCCTAATTATTATTTAGGTCATTCTATAATTTTTAGTATATATATAATCTATCTTTAGTAATTTATTAGTTATTAGATTACACTTTTAGCCTTTTCGATAATTAACAATTATTATACTTAAAATTTGAAAATTTTATAGTCTCCTATTTTATTACTTATTTTCTTAAATTCAAGTTTACGGGGTCATTTTTACTAATATTTCTATCCATAGTTTATAATTTGGGTTTAATTGGATCCTTTAACTGATCGCCCTAAACTTTATGTTCTAAGTTCAATCCTATGGTCACTTGGCTTAACTTTAGGGCTTACATTAACCATGACCGTTGGCCTTGTGATACTAGAATCAGCTCCTGTAAGTGTAGGCCTTAAATAGTCGGATATAGTCTGGTCTGCTTCATCACCATTGTTGGCCGTTGGTTCAGGATCTTGTGGTGGATCTTCTTGATTGATGAATTGATTGTTGGCCTCTTCACCCTCTTCCTTAACGTCAACAATTGACTAGTCTTCTATGGTAGCCACAGTTTGTCTAGCTCGCGATCTCAAAATTTGAAAGGTAGTTCTCTTAATTTTAGGATCAAGTTCTACCAAATCTTCCGGGTTGCTTCGAGTCATACACTACAAGGACAAGAAATATAGAATCAATTGCAGCTCAAAGTAATAAAGAAAGGAAAATAATGAAAACAAAAGAGAAAAAAAATGGTTAGAGTAATAAAGCAATTAGTGTTCTTAATATCGAAATCCCCAATAACGAAGCTAAAAACTTGATACGAGGCAAGTACATCTATCAAATTCTAATATAGCGGATTTGAGTTCGAGTTAATTTCTTAAAGATCTCGAGTACTAATACTAACCTCAGCTCTATTATCTAATCGGAAAACTGTGATGAGTTGAATGAATTAAAAATACTAAAATTAAAAAACTAATCTAATTATGAGACTTAATTAAGCAAATTAAGAAGCAATGAAGTTAAGAACAACTTCAAGAAGGCAGATAACATATTTAGGAATTGTTTCTCCTAGTGTTTAATATGTGACCGCTTAAAATGTATCCAATTCCATCTCTATTATTCTTTATTGGAGGGATTTGTAATTGAATTTAATACCTTTTTTAAGCATATTAACCTTAATCCTAAATTATTTATCGAAATCTCTTCACTTAGTAATATAATTTAGTATTATATTAATGTACAATGAATTCCCACACAAAAAGAATAACTTTATAGAAGAATCATACAACCTATCTCTAACTACACGTGTAATTCTTTCTAATTATGTTAAGATCTCATTACCCATATGATTTTTTGATCATTATGCATAATATCATAGATTGATACCTTATAAATATTGATATATAATAAAAACATATAATTAAATCAAGAAAGATAGAAATTTTATTGAAAATTATGAATAAATCCAATAGTTACATGAAACCCTAGGTTCCACAATCCTAAATACAAGAATGTTAAGCTATCATAATGAAATTAAATGAAAATTGTAGCAAAATCAAGAAGTAAACTATGAAAACTCCTTTTGTTGATGAGAAATCTCTTTAATTTTGAAGTTGGTTGATGATTCTACATTTTTTTTCCTTCTTCTCTTCAAGTCTCCTCTACTTTGAATGTCCAAAACCCTTACAAGTCTTTATAAGGTAGTTTCCCTTTTCATCACCAGATATAACCTAGGACACAGTTGTGTAACTCACTGACCTTGGGTGCAAAAATCATCCTATGTAGGACATAGTCTGGGGATACGGTTGTATTTTAGACTGTGTAACTTTTTGACCAAATATTGCTACTTTCTCTAATTGTACAAACACGACCTAGAGATACAATTGTATTCTAGGTTATATAACTTTAAAACTTTATAACTCCTTTATTTGAACTCCGAATTGAGTGGAACCAGATTTCTTTTCTTTGTTTTTAATCTGAGAATGTGTTCAAACTTTGAAATAAAAAATTTATTCAATTAAGTATCAATTTCTTTAAAAATAAAAAAATATATAATGAAAATGTTATAAAATTACCATATAAAGTGTATCTAAAATAAGAGTTATCACATCCCCTCCTTAAATTAGCTATTGTAACAAGTACGATAAGCAAAGCTCCCCAAGAGCTTTAGTTAGTAAGTCCTCAAAATGTAAATGAGATGGATTATGGCGATTGCACAAAAAACCAGAATAAACATAATTGTATGTAAAATGAATGTCCGACTTGATATGTTTAGAATGACCATGTATATACATGGATTTTCTAGCATTAGCTTAGTTGACTTGCTATTTGTGAATAGGATTACTAGTAAAGAAATAGAAAATCCTAAGTTACAAAGCAAATATGACACCTACAAGAATTCTTTAATAGTATTTAGTAGTAAAGGCCATACGCCTATACTTTGCTTTAGCTAATGATGCGGATAGTTGCTTGCTTCTTGGTTTTCTAAGAAACAAATGATGTACCAAAAAAATAAAAAGCAATAACTCGTAAGTAACTTTTTATCAATGGTAAACTTCCCCAATTAGCATCACTATGTCTTACCAATGCAAGATAGATAGAAGCTATGGGGATATGAGCATAATTAGCTCAGTAAGTGGGACGGAGTCAGAAGAGTACCAAATAATCACAAGTAAGGTTATTAATCATGACGAAATGCAATGCAATCATTCACATGAATATCGCACAATGTTATCCAATCCATTGTGAGGTCAGAGAAATTATATTTGCTCCAGCCTAGATTGGGGAGTTTTATTGCTACTCAAATTAGACCAAACCCGAGTATGTGCAATGGAGAACATCCTCTTCTTGAGACCACCTTTGAATCACGACCTTCATCCTTGCTGTGACCTTCTCGCTTGTCACTTAGTTCAATTAAGGGTAAGAAAAAGATCATTTCAACTATCCTCACCAAATAATTCCTTAAAAATTTCTATAGACTTCTAAAAATATGGGGAGTTATTATCATATACATTTTATAACATATTGATAAGGTACATGTAAAAGAAAGACTGCAGATTTTTTTGTAATATTAGTTAAAGATATGAACTTTTTGAAACCCTAGTCAAGTTGTAGGGAGCTCAACTTGTGAAATTCATTTGCATTTTTAGGGAAGAATAAAGGCATCATTATTTAATAAAACATGTAGCAAATTTCTTTGCTTGCAAATATTAATATAAACAAAGGAGCACATTTTGTTTTACATGCTTTACTCTTGATTGATGTTTCTTGAAGGATGTACCAACTTGATGCACCCGCAAATGTAGAGTGTTGAAATATTTGGTTTTCTCATTTATGTAATGTGTAATTTGTTATTTGTTTGGCTAATTCCTTTAACCATAGAATGCTTTGCAATGGGAGGTTGTAACATGAAACTGGTTTTAAATCGAATTGATGAGGGTAAGGATAAGCTTATGACTTGAGTGTTTTTGGATCTTATATATATATATATATATGTATATATATATATATGGAGTAAATCCTACGACAGTCCGGTAACATTGGTATTCCCCAATTCTACAAGTTAGGGTTAGGTAAAAAAAAAAAAAAAAACGTAAACTATGGATTGAATTATGAACTAAACTAAAAAATTAGTTTTTTTCAAATCGTTTGGTTCGGGGAAGTGAACCGAACTGAACTATTTTCAACTAAATTGAACTGTTTGGTTAAAAATATATATATATATATATATATGCAATTGTTTTGTACTTTTTTTTTAAATCAATCTTCATAAATTTTATCAATTTTTTTATATCTTGTTCTTCTTTATCTTATCTCTAGGTCAATTATTAAGTTAAGTGAGTTTCACTTGAAATTTCACATTTAAAAATTTTCCTTTTCTAAATTGTCCTTTTCTTATATGTTTTCAAATTAAGGATCCAACCTTAATACTTTTTACATGTATCTCATTTGTTTTTCAATCTTTTATATATCTCTTTTGTCTTCTTCATATTGCTTTTGGATAGGTAGCTCTACTTCTCTCTTCTCGTTATTGTTCGTTGGAATGGAGTCTCTCATTCTCATCTAATCAAATTAGATTTGTTAAGATATTGTGCAACTTTTTGCTAGGTATCGTTATACATAATAAATGTATAAGAAATTAACTAAAGTTTAATAGAAAGAAAAATATCTTATTGAAAATAAAAATATTTAGTGAAAATTTGGAGATAATGCATATGGTAGTACTTAAATTTATGATTTCGGGCAGTTTAGTACCTAAACATAGTTTTAGTGTCTAAAACTTGAATTTTAGTGTCTAAAACATTAAAATTTATTCAAATAAGTGTATGAACTTTAAGATAAACTTTAGAATATGTTTAAATGGGTGCCTAAACTTTAAAACATTCTAAAGTTTAGGCACTCATTTGAACAAAACACAAAATTTTACACATCGAAATTCAAGTTTTTAATGTTTAGGGCACTAAATTATCCGAAATCATAAGTTTAGTCACTCATACATCTGTTATCCTAAAAATTTGATATAAACGGTTTGAATCATGGATTGAACTAGACTAAACTGGTTTTTATTAGGTTAAAAAAATTTACGAATTTAATCGTATAGTTAAGTTTGATTTATAAAAAAAAAAAGAACCATTATATTAAGTTTGATTCAATAAGGGAGAGCGAATCATATTGAACTGAATCGTGTCCACCCCTACTATAGGTCATCTTTCAAATAAGAATTGTTAAAATCATTCCATCTAATTACATGAATCTTTGTAAGAGGTCCTTTTTCTTTTATTCCTCTCTTAATATATAGACATTCAAATCTACAAAATGTTCATATAATATACTCATGTAAGTGAATGACAGCCATGCATTACATAATCTATATATTTTTTAGTGAGTTGTCATGTCAGGTTGTTTCGATTCATTCATTTCCTTGAACTCAGGGTACGAGAAACGTGAGTTATAGTTGTGGTGAACAATTTGTACTTGTAACATCTTGGAAGCATGGATTGTTAGGGAGAAGATTTCACGAATGTCCAAATTTTGGGTACGATTCTACTCCTAATCAAACTAATTGTACGGACTTCTATATCAATTTGCTTAAAACCATGCTCTTATAACATGTAGATGGGAGACGGATGCAAATTCTTCCAATGGGTAAATCCATCAACTTGTCGTTATGGCTTGGAGTTTGGAAGAAAGGTGTTGGGATGGATTGAGAGGTTGGAACGTGAAATAGAGGCAGCTAACACGAGACATAAGAAAGGGATAATTAAACTAGAGCACGAATTGCAAATGCCATGAGAAAGAGAAAGGTTTCTCCAATGGGTGTTGATCATTATGATGCTAGTTGTCTTTGTAATGGTTATATGCAATTTAAGGAGCTATTTGTAGAAATTTATTCGATAATGCCTGTGTATACGAAGAACAAAATTAATTACCAAAGGAATTATAAAGGCAAATATCGTGGGACTGTAACCTAAAGTAGGAAGCAATATTGTTAATCGATTTAAAGCTTTTTTCATATTCTGATACTTGATAGGATTTAGGATGATACGTATCAGAATATGAGGCTACAGACAACCGTAAGAAACAGGTAACTGCCAGCACTAAGTTAGGAGAAACATGTACATTGGCAAAATGTTTGGACTAGAGAATGTGGTCCATGTTAGATTCTCATTGGTCTCTCTCGTTTCAAAAGAATTCTACTGAAGATAGTACCCTCTGAGAGCTATTTGGCGTTAAAATGGTATCGTCTACCATGTCTCTCATCTCCTTCTCTTAAAAAATTCATTACTCCGTGTAATATCTGTAGCATCTTAGGTTAATTTCAATAATCAACATAATAAAGCTTTTCCCAATTGGCAGAGTCGGCTTTGTTCCCATCATAAATGATCAAAAGGTTTTGTACTTCTATCATTTCATGCAACAGACAACATTCCTAGCTGGCTTTCCCTACTTAGCTTAATATGGCAGACCTCAAAATTGATTGGCATTTTTTTATTATACGCAAATCTTTCTTGTTTAGTATGTCGTAGCCTGAACAGTTTTTGAGAAAAATGGACATTTGAAGTGTTTCAATAGAAGTTGTTAAGAACATGATTGCATATGGTACATTGAAAACTAATCCGTACTCTTTGCGCATCCTACTAGAAACAATCTACAAAAAATGTTCAACTTTGCATTGATATGGTGGGAGAAATATAACAAAGCAATACCAAACAGTGAATTGAGCAGCTTTAGAGGAATTCATCTAGCCTCACTCCACCTTTTGCCATAATTGTCTTAGTTGTTGCCAACTAGGATCTGGTTATTCTTCTTTTGTTCCCATTAGTTGATCATTTCCTTACAAACCCTTAGGATAAAGATTCTTCGCCAGTAGTGAACCATTTGATTTCATAGCCTACAATACCTCTTTTGTTTGGTCTTCAGTTTTTTGGTCTAGATAACTTTCACTAACTAGCCTGCAAAATAGACCAGAAACAGAAGTTCTGTTCTGCTAAATAATAGAACATAAAGAGTAGTCTCATTGGTAAATAGCCGAACTGATACTTGGTTGCAAAAAATATTGCTAAAACATTTTTAGGAACATAGAAAATTACATGAACTCTTTCTAGCAACCTGCAAGCTATAAAATACAAGCTGAAATACTCCATACGCTTGAATATCAGTAGTGCTACCATATAGCATTGAAAGAGATCAGAAGTATCCCCCTATCCATACAAATGACACAAATACACAATTTAAACACGTGAATCTGTTAAAGTCGACAAGAGGTTAACTTAACTCCCACTCATACAAAGCATCCTTGCAACAAAACAGAGTGGGCAAAAGCATAAGATAACATGAACTATGTCAAAACACAAGAACTTTGGTGAAATAGTTGCCAAACAGTCAAGTTGACTCCTAACAACAAAAACATAAGCAAAAGTAAGCAACGTAGCAATCGCCCTCTGACAAAAAATAGAATCCACTTATTCCATGACTCTAGTTGAAATACTAAGTTAAAACTTAAGAGGAGTGAGGATGAATTGAATTTTAAGGACAAATTAATCTACTTTTCGAAACTAAGTACTAAATGCAACAATGAATATAATCAAGATAATAATAAAACAATAATAAGAGTGAAAATTAAAAGAGGTAAGGATAGAGAAGATTAAGTCTGGATTTAATGTAGAGTTCAAATCGTCCTCTATTCTCCTCGAAACTACTTTATTGATTTCTCAATCCAAATTCCAAATGCTATACATACATAAACTTGATTGTGAGATCCTATAATAACTGGTAATTTAATTGGTCGATTTGGAAACAGTTTGTAAAATTTAGGGTAATAGCGTAAATTATCTTGTTGAGCCCGAATTTTATGACAAAGTTAAAAATATTAGTGAAAATGATCTCGTCAGTTTAGAATTAAGAAAATAAAATAATAAAATATTACATTATTAAATTATACATATATTACCATTATTTATCAGAAACACGTAAAACGAGTTTTGATAATTAATAAATTGCTAGAGACAAATTATATGTAAGTATATAAATTAATAAAAAATAAAATGAAAAGTTTAGTGTTTAAGACACACTTTAAAAAATATGATTTATATCAATGTTGTTAGAATTAAGTTAACCTTTACGACTCGGTAATAAAAATTAAAAGAAATAACTATATAATTTTAATATCTCAAATCAAGCTCATATATATATACGATTTTGTTAGAACCTTTAAGTTTATCAAGTTTAATCACTATATTGTAGGGTTTCATAATTTCACATATAGCTTATGATAAATCTTTTGAAATCAATTACATTATCTTAATAATTAAATTAGTGGATAAAATTATATATATGATCTATATGAATAAGTTTCAAATAATTAATGGAACCTATTCATACAGATTATATATTAAAAAAAAAAAGCATAGTTAGGGCCTTGTTTTGGAATGTAAGACTAATGAAAAAGTAGGTTCAAATAAGATCAAATGATAATATGAGTTCCCTAAAAGTTATAAGGAATAGTCTTGTACAATATAATGTTCTATTATTTTTGAAATATAATATGGAATTTTATAAATAATAAATCATCGTAAATTTACATTCGGAAGGTAACATAAAATTGAACCAAAAAATTATATACATATTCATCATTTCCTTGATTGTCTATATATATGGCTTAAGCCATATGCTAAAAACCATATGAGAGAATCAGAGAGAGGTGAGGGAGAGAATGAGAGAAAGGGAGGATGGAGAGCGACGAAAAAAAAAAGGAAAAAGGAAAAGAAAGAAAGAAAAGAAGAAGAAGAAGAAAAAAAAGAGATTAGGAAATTTAAATATTTTCGATGTTCCATATTTTCAGGTAATTTCATTTCTATAGTTATAAGTGTTGTTTTTTTAATTGATATTTAATAATAGTAGAAAAAATATATTTGTATTCCTATTATTTTCCTAAATTGAATATTTTATTTGTATGATTACATAAATTTCTTCTTATTCGAATTTTAAACTTAGAATATTGATAGTTATATTTTTATTATTTCCATTTAAAAACCCTAAATGAATTAGTTAAATATATATATATATTTATATGAATCATCTTTTCCATATATATATAAATAAGCCATGTGTTGGTCCCAATAAGATATCAAGAGGGGAGTGAATTGATATCTTTGATAAAAACTAAAACTTTTGATTTAAAAATAAAATCCCTCTTAATATCTTGAGTGGTGTGATAAGTAGTTGAAAATTGATTGTTTAACTTTAAGCGCAACACAAATAATAAAATACAGAAACTAAATAGAGTAGAGAGAAAGAAGATCAGGCGATCGATTTATAGAGTTTTGGTCTTTTACCTACTGCTTTCTTCTAATTCCATTGCTAGAGATTCGGTTCTCCTCACCGGTGTTGTTAGCCCCTAAAATTGAGTTTAGGACAATCGAGTTTAAATTTAGGGCTTTTAGGAAGAGTTAAACGATTAAGTTCAAACTTTACGACTAAAATAGAAAAGTTAAATGAAGTAATAAAGTGAAGTTAGATTTTAGAAATAATGACTTAAAATCCCAATTTTGCCCTTAGAAGTAGGATTATTCGATATAGTATTAAAATGTTCAAAACTCCTAAAATCGAACTCGGATTGCAATGAAAGTTTAGAGATAAGTTAAGTAAGCTCTAAAATGAGATAATATAGTATAATTTACTATATGAATATATTCATATTTTTATAAGTTTACTCGATATAAATAATAATTATACTTATAAATTAATCTTAAATTACGTAATTATATATATATATTGCGTTGAATTCATAAAATTAATTAAGAGAACATATCCTAAAAATCAAAGATATGTTAGAAACTTAATTATATGAGCAAAGTTATATATTACACGTATTATTTACATAGGGTATATACTTATATACTAATTAAATAACTAATGTGAACACGATATATATATTATTATTTTTTAACTAAAATATGTACCAAAGTGATCCAATTTAGCTTCGTTTGCGGCTAGAAACCCTTGAAAATCACAGTAGCAAGTTTGGAAACAAATCAAAGGTGAGTCAAAAAGCAATTTCTCCTCAAATGGCCACCTCCTACTTGCATTGATTGAGGGAGAGGCAAAGAAAAAATAAAAATAAAAAAGGACAGAAACCGACTCCCACAACCTTAAATAGTACTCTCACATCATTTCTACACTTTAGAAACCAAATGCACCTAAGGAAAAATTTGGAAAATATTTTACAAAAAATAGAAAGAAATTAAGAAAAATAAGGGAAAACTCATGCTAGGCTAAAACCTAAGCCTACCCTGAATCTACTATGAAACCCAACCAACCTTAGATGGTCCACCCATTACACAAGTCGTCCGACACAACCCCAACGACTGCTAGCCACATGAGAGTCCAAGAATACGGAGGTCGATTCTTTGCCTTATTTTTCAATAATCCATAAAAAATATCAAATCTACCCAAAATTTTTTGAAAAAAATTGTACTTAAGTTATTTTGAACATGCTTTTATGTGATATTTTTATTTTTGAAAAATTCGTAATAATTAATATATTTTCTTAAGAAATCTATTATTCATCCGAATTTAGAATTATAAAATAAATATACTAATGATGTTATTTCCAGCTGAAAATTTTTGTGTAGGATATGTATGATATATAGATAATTTTTATGTAGCACAAATTTTGATTTGAATATTTTTAATATTTATTGCATTTTTTGGCTTAAAAATAGCTTGAAAATAGGTTAAAATTATGATATTAATTGATGGAATGAACTGATCTCTAGTGAACACTAATAACGTTGGATCAAATTGAAATTAATTTCGTGTAAAAAGAATCATAATTGAGTAATTTAAGAGTAAAATCTTAAATACAAATATATAGGCGATAGGTTGAAAACTTGAAACCAAGTGATAACTAAATTCCCTATATTTTTAGGAGTCTATAGAAATTTTTAGGGAATTATTTGATAACTTAAACTATTTATTTCAAATTTACCTAGTAAAATGACTTAAATTACAAGTCGGGTGTATTTTTAATTTTAATAAGATAAAATGAATTAAATAGTTAAATAAAAACTATATATGTGATTGCTCATCAGTTGGGATTAAATGAGTATTTTTATTATATTTATGGATATTTTCTGATTGAGATACACTCTAGGTATATTAGGGTTAGATAATACTCATATTGTAATGTTATATGGACAAATTAGGTAAAATACAATTTAATAATGTAAATTATGTATAATACAATAATATTTAGATAGATATGTATAACTATATTAAAAACTCAAATTGCTTGTTAAAAGTCGTCTTTAGGAATAGAACTCGTAAAACATGTTGTTAGGTCTATACAAATCCAATGAATCTAATTTTTTTAAAATTGGATGACCTTAAGGAATATAACCTATAACTTTATCATATTCTAGAGTGTACGTATTTCAGTAATCCTACCGGAATTAAAACGTGATTTAATAAATTAAAAATACGTTTCGATATGATCGAAATGATATATAATATATAATAGTATAGATGATGTATAGTATCAAAAATTAATAACTTAATTTAATATATGGTGATAATACGAATATATATTATGGAACTAATAATATATATATAACCGTTTTAGATTAAACCTTAATGTTTTTGTAATTATTACGAAAACTGAATTTGGGTTTTTTGTATAAATAAGAACTTCCAGTACAAAGACCGTTGATGACCTGAATCAGTATTAGTGAGTATCTAAACAAGTAAGTTGGGATTGTGACTTCACCGCTTGTTGGGATACCGTTTAAAGTATCTAGAGACCCAATAGTACTTTTGGTTGTATTTATAGTTAGTTGACTATACGCATGTCATGTATGTATATGATACTCAGCTGTGACAGGAGTTGAACTCCTTGGTGTGCTATTCTGCATGTTTGCATTGTTTCTATATTATATGAACTTGTTTGGTTTCCCTTGATTAAAACTAATGTCTATTTGACTAAAATGAAACTAGACATTCATAACACCCATTAGGAAAAACAATTAAGAACGTCAAGTCAAATACCGATTTCTTATTCTTAATCAAACTAAGTGACAGGCAAGGAGGTCACGGTAAGAGTAGAGGCCGTAGTTCGAAGGAAGTCATGGGAGGAGGGTGTTCTCCATTGCACAAGCCCAGGTTTGGTCTGATTTAAGTCGCAATAAAACTTCTCAATCTAAGTTGGAGTAGATGAAATTTCTCTAACCTCATAGTGGATCGGATAACATTGTACGATGTTTCGTTTGATTGATTGCATTGTATTTCATGATAATTAATAACCTTGCTTGTGATTATATGGTACTCTTCTGACTCCGTCTCACTTATTGAGCCAGTTGTATTCATATCCCCATATTGTAGGTGCTAAGTGAGGACAAGATGTTTCGATATCAGTGTTTTCAGGTTAATGTGCTGTTGTTTGGGAAAGTGAGGAACGAGGAATTAACTGAACTTATGCTTTTGACCTTTCTTTGGTCTTTCCTGTTGAATTTTGAGGAAACTAATTGGGAATTCCTTAGGATGCCCACTAGTTCCTAACTTATGTAAATAGTTTGCAAACTTGTAGCTTTTTAATAAACTCTTATTGTATATTATAACTCTAGATGTAAGACGTTTATGTTAGTACTATTGTGTTATGAGACAACAAGTTATATAGAATAGGTAATTTGTAAAGCTTTACCATATATTTGATTATTATCAAGTATTAGAACAGACATTTTAAGCTAGTTGAGTTATGTACGCCTTGTGTGAGCTGTATCTACAATAGCAGTTGTGGGGTCGGCTTCTATCTTAAAATAGTTTACACGGTAGGACTGTTATGACTCCTCCTTTTTGGGGCGTGACAGGTATCGTTCCACTAGTCTAAACTTTTCAATAAACAAATATCAATGAGAGATCACATGGATATCCAATTGCTTCTTTGTCCTATCTCATTGGCTTCTTCCTAAGCTATACATAGGACTCAAAGAACTCCCTAATCCTCCCACACTTAAATACAATTCCAGTAATGTTTACAATGAAATTGAAACAGTAAAATAAAAAAGCTTTTTACAACTTTCATACAAATGCAATAATAATGAAATAACAAAATTGTTTTCACTCAGTTTTTGACACAGTTTCTAATAATCTGCTCGAGAGAATTTTTAAATTCGGTTTCGATATTGAGTGTACAGTATCCTTTTTTGAACAGCATCGTCTTTAAATAAAATAAACCCTTGTGTAATAGCTAGAAACGGATAACTCCTAATTTTTCTCCAAGATATCTTTATTCAAACACAATTGGTTTTGTCGTTGGAGAAATATCCTATAAAAATAGGAACCAAATATTTGAATTTTTGAAAACTTGAACCAAGTTGATCCCAATTTGTTTCTTTGTCGAGTTTGAGTTATTTGACAGTTGCCGCACGAGATGATAAGTTCCAATACTTTGTTAACTTTGTGAAAATTCATAAACACATTTCAAATATTATAGATAAACATCAAAAGATATGGTTAAATCTTCATAAATCTTGCTCTTTAAGAATAGCCCAACACTTGATCATAGTTTATCTGATATTTATCGTAAACAACTAGCTAACTTCTTCTAAACCTTATTCGAAATTTTGAATTAGAAAAACTCCTCAAAAGACTGGACAAATATATCTAAAATATTCGACCTTGTCCTTTAGAAGCTACCTTATGATCCTTGAGAATTTTATCAACAACGAGCTCAAAGAAATGCATCGAGCCTTGTAGAATTCTGAGCAGAAACTTGTTCAACATAGCTTCTTGATATATCTGAAAATTTATTTGAATATATCGCTCAACCATTAATCAACTATTCTATAAAATTGAAACCAATTCAACTTAAAATCCATATGGACTTAACCATCTTAGTAGAACAAAATCAAGCACATTACTCAAATATGTCCAATGAAGTGGAGCTAGGGCTTCTACATATTTTTCCAACTTAATTTGTTTAAATTATTTAGAAAATGGCGTAAGAACAGCTGCTGATGCTGATATTGTACACAATCAGTATTGTTTTAGTTTGTTACCGATATACATTTTGACACACATTTTGACACACATTTTGACATACATTCTGACCAGCACAAACCTAAACTTAATTTTCTTCCTTGAATTGATATCATTCTAAAGTTAACCTACATACTTGATGTTCTTGTTAAACACACTTTAACATTTTTTCATTGTGATTTCTTTTAGAATTAATCAATGTTATATCATGATATATCTATATACTTCATAAAGATATTAGTGATAACTTATCACATGTTTTGTTATCATAAAAAAAAAAATTAGGCGACTTAACATTATGTATTCAAAACGGTGTCTAATTAATACTACCATTGGTACATGCAGCACAATATGATGATTTCAAGTATAAAATAAATTACATATTATACAATATTTTAAACATAATTAGTGCTATTTGAAAAATACATACACACACTATAAACATATATTACTTATTGAATGATACTTTCACTAATAGCATTAAGTCACATTGTTATGTTACAGTTATATATATATATATAATATATATATATATATATAATAAGGTTTATATGATAAGTAACATAGAAAGGATGGTACATATTCAACATATATATATATGAAACATAATGATATATATATTTAATAAAGTTTTGATTATAAGTAATATAGAACTTGAACAATTGAATAATTTAAATTTTAAAAAAATAATGATTTGAAGCTCATATGTAATAAAGGTATAAATACTAAAATAATATTTATGTTATAGGAGTAAACGATGACAACACGACTCAAATCAGACTTAAGTGAGCAAATTGCAGACATGTAAGTTGGCATCCATACTTTGTGGCATATTGGAGTATTGTGATATAGTACTCAAAGACTTGGGAGTGCTTTTGATTATATTTGTAACTTAGTTAAATATACGCATGCTTCGTGTGTGATTGTTACTTGAATTGTGGACTTGGAGTATTGTTGATATCAGGCAAGTGCACCAATCAGTTTTAATATAGCGGATGTGAGTCCGAGTCAATTCCTCAAAGACTTCGAGTACTAATATTAACCTTAGCTTTATTATCTAACCAGAAAATTATGAAAGTTTAAATTAATTAAAAATACTAAAATTAACAAACTAACTTATTTATAAGACTTGATTAAGCAATTGAAAAAGCGATAAAATTAAGAACGACTTCAAGAAAGTAATAACGTATTTAGGAATTATTTCTCCTAAAGTTAATCATGTGATTGCTTAAAATATATTCAATTCGGTTTCTATTTTTCTTGACCAGAGGGATTTACAACTAAAGTTAATACCTTTCTCAAGCATATTAACCCTAATCCTAAATTATTTACCGGAATCTCTTCACTTATCAATATAACTTAGAATTGCATTAATGTATAACGAATTCCCACACAATTAATTAACTTTCCGGAAGAAATATGTATCTTATCTCTAAGTATACATGTAATCATCTTCAATTATGTAAATATCTAATTACACATGCAATTTCTCAATCAACATGCATAATATCATATATTGATACTCTAGAATTATCAATCAACAATTAAACAACATAATTGAATCAAGAAAAGATAGAAACTTTATTGAAATTTATAATTCAATCCAAGAATCACATGAAACCTTAGGTTCCATAATCCTAAATACTCGAATTCTAAGCTATCATAATGAATCTAAAAACGAGTTTCATAAAAAACATTAAATAAAACATGGAAAACCCCTCTAATTGATGAACAATCTCTCTAATCTTGAAGTTGATGTTGTTTTCGCCTCTTTGTTGATGTTCTCCTTAAGTCTCTTTCTCTTCTCTTCTGTCTCTCGTTTCTGTAATGTCTCTCCTTCTTTTAAACCCTAAGATATCCTTTTATATGTGTATTACAAGGATTTTATTTTCGTCACCAGACACGGCCTGGGACATGGCCATGTCCCCAGGTCGTGTAACTTTCTACATTAAGACAAAATTTTCTGCACAACTTCAAAACTTCATAACTTCTTCATTTAAACTCCGATTTGAGTGAAACTTGATTCGTTTTCTTCGTTTTCTTTGTTTTCGATCCTATAACGCGTTCAAACCTTGAAATCAAAATTTTACTCAATTAAGTATTGATAACTCGGATTTTAAACATATTTCATAGGATGAATTTATAGTATTTTCCTCACATTTTTTGGTTTTCTTTAAAGAAATTGATACTTAATTGAGTAAAATTTTGATTTCTAGGTTTGAACGCATTCTATGATTGAAAACGAAGAAAAGGAATCAAATTTCACTCAAATCGGAGTTCAAATGAAGAAGTTATGAAATTTTAAAGTTGTGTAGAAAATTTTGCCTTAGTGCAGAAAGTTACACGAGCTGGGGACACGGTCATGTCTTAGGCCGTGTCTGGTGACGAAAACAGAATCTTTGTAATACACATATAAAAGGATATCTTAAGATTTCAAAAGACATGAGAGACATTACGGAAACGGAGAGACATTATAGAAACGGAGAGACATTACAGAAACGGAGAGACACAAGAGAAGAGAAAGAGACTTAAGGAACAACATTGAGAAAGAGACTTAAGGAACAACATCAAGAAAGAAGCGGAACAACATCAAGAAAGAAGCGGAACAACATCAATTTCAAGATTAGAGAGATTGTTCATCAATCAAAAGGGGTTTCCATGTTTTATTTTATATTATTGATGAAACTCGTTTTTAGATTCATTATGATAGCTTAGAATTCGAGTATTTAGGATTATGGAACTTAGGGTTTCATGTGATTCTTGGATTGATTTAGAATTCTCAATAAAGTTTTTATCTTTACTTGATTCAATTATGTCGTTAATTATTGATTGATATTTCTAGAATATCAATATATGATATTATGCATGTTAATTGAGAAATTGCATGTGTAATTAGATCTTTACATAATTGAAGAGGATTACATGTATACTTAGAGATAAGATACATGTTTCTTCCGGAAAGTTAATTATTTGTATGGGAATTCATTATACATTAATGCAATTCTAAATTATATTACTAAGTGAAGAGATTCCGGTAAATAATTTAGGATTAGGGTTAATATGCTTGAGAAAGGTATTAACTTTAGTTGTGAATCCCTCCGGTAAAAAAAAAATAGAAACCGAATTGAATATATTTTAAGCGATCACATGTTAAACTCTAGGGAAATAATTCCTAAATACGTTATTACTTTCTTAAAGTCGTTCTTGATTTTATCGTTTTCTTCAATTGCTTAATTAAGTCTTATAATTAAGTTAGTTTGTTAATTTTAGTATTTTTAATTACTTCAAACTTTCATAATTTTCCGGTCTCATATCAAGTATCAATTTCTTTAAAGAAAACCAAAAATATAAGGGAAATACTATAAAATCACCATATGAAATATGTTTAAAATCAGAGTTATCAATTGCCTTGTATGTTTATATTTGATTTGCTTTGTTGTGTGAAATGGCTGATCACCACTTAACTGGACGTAACTAAAGACTAATCTTTTACTAACTAGATATGCATAGCAACCACTAGGGAAAAATAACTAGGATTCTTGGGCCAAACATGAATCCCCTTCAATGAGAATAGCTGAAATGGTCTTTTCCCCATCCTTAATCGAACTAAGTGATAGGTAAGGAGATTACAACAAGGTAGAGGGCCGTAGTTAGAAGGTGGTCACGGGTGGAGAGTGTACTCCATTGCATAAGCTCCGGTTTGGTTTCGATTTGCAAGTGCATAACGTCACACTCCTCAATCCAGATTAGAGCGGGCATAATTTTTCTCATCTCACAGCAGACCGAATATCGTCATGCCACAGCATTTGATTATTTACATTGCATTTCATTAAAATAAGTTGATTGAAAACCATGTTTATACCTGATGTACTCTTTTGTCTCTATCCTGCTTACTGAGCTAGTTGTGCTCACATCTTTATAGACCTTACTACAGATTAACTATTGATTAAGGAAGCTACGTCATAGTTACCCTCAAGGTAGTATGCTTTGACTAGGAAGTGAGGACAATTGAAGACCTGCAAGAACTAGACTTTTGCTTAGCCAGCTTTTACCTTTTACGGAAACTAATTAGCATATGGTACTTTAGAGATGCTACTAGTTTCCAACATGTTGTATGTAAATGCCAAAACCTATAGTTTTTGTAAATATTTCAATAATGTTAGAAACTTTAGATGAATGGAAATACGATTATTTTACTAATTTGTAAACTATTAGTGTTCTTGAGCAGATATTTTGAAAAGCTCTAACACATGTTTCACTAATAATAGGTATAAGATTAGATACTTTAAAGTAATTGAATTAAGTATGCCTAGTGTGAACTAGGTCTATAGTAGCAGTTGTAAGGCCAATTTCTACCCTAGGATAGTTTACATGGTGGGGTTGTTACAACTCCATCTCTTCAAGACATAACATTGATTACATAAGTTTTACACTCATAACTCTCAACATAAATCACAATCTCAATTTATAATACAAAACTTAATCTCAAGGATTATTAGTGTTGTGCTTTTAACTCTCTATACTTTGCAATTAATAGCTCACAAGCATTATATGTCAAATCTTTCTAAATATTAGCAAATTAGGGTACAATATGTAAGACTCACAATCAGGTATTCGAAGTTTGGTGCATAGAATTTAAGGCGATCAAGTAAATCGTTCGATTTAGCTTAAGTTTTACGATGAAGTTAGGATTATTATTAAAAGCAATCTCATAAGTTTGAATTTAGAAAAATAAATAATAAAATGATTAATTAATATAATATTGACTTTTATGAAAATTATCCGTTATTTATCAGAAACGCTTAAAATAAATTTCAATAACTAACGAATCGAAAGGAATAAATTATATACACACTAAAAATCATAAAATAATTTAAATATTATTTGAAAATATTTATTTATACCATATATGTATTTACATATAGGTAGAAATATGCGAAATTACTTAAAGTATGCAAAATATGCTAAAATAATGTTAATTAATTAAAGAAAATGCAAGAATAATTAAATAAAAATCAAGAAAATTATGGGAAAATATGGAATTGTCCAGAATTGAGGCGTGATAGCTTGAAATTGAGTAAATAAAAGCAACCAATTAAATTAAGAAAAACAAAAAGTAAATTGGAAGAGGATAAGGGACAAATGTCAAGTGAAAATTGGAAGAAAAAAATCAAACCAACCCTATAAATACCCCAAAAGTTTTTAGAAGCTCATTTGGTCAATTGGGAGAGTATAAAAATTAGAGAGAATCGAAAATTTTAGAGTTAGGGTTTGATCGCAAAAAATTACAAAATCTGTACAATTAGGGCCTTAGAAAAGAATCACCACTCGACGGTTGTCACGTCCCGAAGCGACAGAGTCATAACAGCTCCGCTGTGTAATCCATTCTAAGATAGTAGTCGGCCTTACAACCGCTATCCTAGACCTGATCTACACAAGGCGTCTATGATTAACCCTCTTTGAAGTAAATAGTTTATAATTTAAATAAATCACTTACCTAAGAAAGTGAGAAAATATATATATACACTATAATTCAATTATTACATTATTCAAAAATGAAAAAAAAAAAAGATTCTAAAATAAAAGCTTAGACCTTAAAAATATATTTTTATTCTTCAAATGTTTTTCCTCACTCCCTAGGATTCAGTAGTTGCTAGCTTCAGAGTAATTGTATGCCGCTTCTTAGCTAACACCTGTACGATGTCTATAGAGATGAGAGCAACCACAGCTCAGTAAGTTAGAATGGAGGACTTAAAACTATACTACAAACATAATAAGGTTATCAATCAACTTATTAGGTGCAATGTATGTTCAAGCAAATGCCATCGTACGACGTTATCCGGCTCGTCGTGAGATTAGAGAAATTGCGCCTGCTCTAATCCGGGTTGAGGAGTTACCGTTAATGCAACAGCTCACGACCAAACCTAGGCTTGTGTAATGGAGACATCGCTCCTCCCGCGATTACCTTCGAACCATTGAGTTCACCCTCACCGCGACCTTCTTTCCTGTCACTTAGTTCGACTAAAGATGAAGAAGGGATTATTATGCAATCCTGCGCTATCCCTTTCAAAAGGGTCGATATTTGGCCGGAGAATCCTAGGTTCTCCTAATGGGTTGCCATGTAGGTCCGATTATGATTACAAGTCGTATATTTGATTAGGTCCAATTTAGGGTGATCAATCATTTCATACAAATCATACAATATAAGCTAGAGCAACAGACATAATCATAGCATCACTCATAATCAAGCACATGCACACAACCAACTATCTAACAAGCACAACCAAGCATAATCTAAAGTCTCCAAAATATAGCAACGTATTAATCCTAACTTACCTGGACTCCTCGCTCACTCACTCGAGGTCCAACTCGCTCAGGCCATTGTTGATCATCCCTATAATATAAACGTGGTTTCAGTTTTTCATATAACTATTATAAGTTGGTTTTATCCTATAACGCTTATTGTTATGTTTTGTTTAGGGTTTAATATATCCAGTTATCTAGGTTTTCAAATCTTTTACAATTATTCTAGGTTTGGAGTTAAGTTCGGGTTCAGTTTCCGCATCAATTTCTAAATTAGGTTCTAGTTCAATTTCTAAATACTGTTTTATACCCGAATTCTAGAAATTCGTTTCAACTCATAAAGTAAAATTAATCGCATTACTTCCTGATATCCTAAATATCATCATTATCCCTAGTCAGTATTTTATTTCACCCAGTACACTTAAATCCTTATTAGTGTATCGAATTTACTTCTAATGTGAGAAATTCTTACATTTTTCATATAATTACATAAATTTAAGTTTTCTATCTGATTTATTATATATTTTTATTATTATCATAATATCAATTTTTATTCTAATATCTTCTATTTATTATACTTCTAATAATTGTGTATTATGTACTATTACTTATTATGTACATAATACACATCTAATATTTTTATCACTTTAATTATCATCTCCCAACATCAATTATCACTTCAAAATATCTAAATTCATCCTAAATCATATTTTACACCTAATTACCCTAATTTACAAAATTAACTTAAAATTTACTATTTTTCCTTTTTACTTATTTACTACATAATTAACCTAATAATTACATCTAACACCTTAAATGCTACAAGTATCATATTTCATCAGATTTCAACATCCTAAAACATATAATTATTCAATAAATCAATAATTAACCATTTAATTACTTTATTAACCCTAACTTACCCATTTTATGCCTCATAGGACTAAAAATTATCTAAAAATTTTGAAAATTAATTTTTGAAAACAGCCTTTATAGCACTGTTCTATATCATCTAAATAGTTTACACGAAACTTTTGGGTTTAAAACTACACTTCTAAGGTTATTTATTTCTAAACCAAAATATGCTTAGTTTTACATGATTTCTTAAGGACCATATATCACGAGACATATTTTCATCAAAATAATATTTTTCCTAAAAACTAAATATAAAAATATTTCAGCATAATAAAATTCATAATTTTCTAAGAATATTTACTATTTTTACAAAATTACACAACATCGGGTTGGAAATTGAACTCACCGATTTTGGTGGCTCTAGCCACCTTTGGTAGCCATGGGTGTATCGGCCCACCTGAGCGCTGCCACCACCGTGTGTTGGTGGTGACCGTCCACTCCCAGCTACTTGTAGGGTATGAGTTCTCTTTACAAGCCCCAACTGCACAGTTTTCTTTCTTTTTTTTACCTAAATTTTTTCTTCCAATTTTGATGCTCCTAATTTTTCTCTGATTTCTAACTGTCTAAATGAGCTCTGTGATTTTTTTCCCTATTTATAGAGTTTTGTGGTAATTAATGTGCATTAAATTTGACAAGACATTGCCCAAATCCCTTAATTTTTTGCTTTTGTATTGCTCTAATTTAATTGGCTAATTTTTTTCTTATTTTCCCCAATTGCCACGACCCAATTTTGGATCATTTCTTATTTTTTTCTAATTTTTATTTATTTTTCCTTAATTAATTATGATTTTTCTTTAATTATTTAGTATTATTTTAGCACATTACGCGTATTTTAAGTAATTACGTGTATTTCTACATACATGTAAATTCATATATAGTACAAATAAATATTCTTAAATATTATTTAGGTTATTCTATGATTTTTAGTATACATATAATTTATTTCTAACCATTCGTTAATTATCGGAATACATTTTACGCATTTTCAATAAATAACGAGTTATATACTTAAAATTTGAAATTTTTATATTCTTTTATTTTATTACTTATTTTGTTAAATTCAAACTTACGGGATTATTTTACTAATATTTCTAGTTTTACTTATAATTTAGGTTCGATCGGATCTTTCAGTCGATCGAAACCTTGAGTGACTAGTTGTGGGGCTTACAATGGTAACTTGCGAGTAGATGGCCACCACCACTATATGGTGGTAGTAGTGCCCAAGCCGGCCTACAAGGCCTTAGTGGCTGGAGTAGCCAACTCAAGTAAGTTCCTATTTCTTCTCGATTTTTCTTAAATTGTTAAAAATATTTGAAAAATTATGAATCTTATTATTTTGAGATATTTTAGTATGTAGGTTTAGGAAAAAAATTTATTTTGATGAATTTACGTCTAAAAATATACTGTCCTTAAGAAATCATGCAAAATCGAGCATGTTTCGAATTAGAAATAAATAAACTTAAGAGTATAGTTTTGAACTCAAAAGTTTTATGTTAACTACTCAAGTGATATAGAATAGTGCCATGAAGTCCTTTTTCAAAAATTAATTTTCAAAATTTTTAGGCCTTAAAATAATATATAAATGGGTAATTTTGGGTTAATTAAGTAATTAAAAGGATAATTATTGATTTAAAGCATAATTATATGTTTTAGAAAGTTGAAATCTGACGAAGTATGATATTTGTAGCTTTTAGGACGTTAGATGTAATCATTAGGGTATTATGTAGTAAATATGTAATAGGCAAAAATTGTAAATTTTAAGTTAATTTAGGATAATTAGGTGTAAAGTATGATTTGAGATGAATTTAGATATTTTGAGATGTTAATTGATGTTAGGAGATGATATTTCAAGTGACGGGACTACTAGATATGTATATTATATACATATTAGGTGATAATGTATAATATATAAATATCAGAAATAAATGAGTAGGAAAATATTAAGTTAAAATTAATATTCTAATAATAAAAAAAATGTAATAAATCTGGTAAAAAACTTAAATTTAAGTAGTTATATGAAAAATGTAAAATTTTATCACATCAGGAGTAAATTCGATAGTTAAATTAGGATTAAAATGTACTGTATGGACTAAATCATTGGTTAGAGATAAAAAATGATATTTAGGATATCTGAAAATAATGTGATTAATTTCACATTATGGGTCGAAATAATTTCCTAGGGTTTACGTATAAAATCTTCAATTGAAAACTGAGTTAAAAACTTAATTTAGAAACCGACTTCAAAACTGAATCCGAACTCAACCTAAATTAGAAATAAGTTTAAGAGACTTAAAAACCTGAATAATTAAGTATGCTAAAAACCTTAAACTAAAGATAACATAGAAGAACTACATAATGAAGTTTGTATCACATAGTTATATACACGTACTAAAACAATAACTGTATTATAGGGATTTTTGGCGTTGGCTAGTATGAGTTGCATCTCGAATAATCGAGCGAGGAGTTTGGGTAGGTTAGGATTAATATGTTGTTGTATTTTGAAGTACTAATTTGTAGTATCAGCAGGTTTGAAATTATACTTGATTATGCTTCTTAAATAGTCGACTGTGCACATGTGTTTGTTTTTGAGTTGATGATGTGATTTGGTTTACTATTCTAGCTTGTATTGTGTGATTTGTATGAAATGATTGATCACCCTAAACTGGATCTAATCCAATATATGGCTTGTAAACATAAATCAGACCTACATAGCAACCTATTAGAGGAAACCTAAGGTTCTCTGACCAAATACCGACCTCTTCGAAAAGGATAGTGCTGGATAGAATAATTGATCTCTTCTTCATCCTTAGTCAAACTAAGTGACAAGTGAGGAGGTCGCGACAAGGGTGAAGGCAGTGGTTCAAAGGTAATCGCAGGAGGAGCGGTATCACCATTGCACAAGCTTAGGTTTGGTCGTAAACTGTTATATTAACGGAAACTCCTCAACCAGGGTTAGAGTGGGTGCAATTTCTCTAATCTTATGACAAGTCGAACAACGTCATGTGATGGCATTTGCTTGAACATGCATTGTACTTAGTAATTTGGTTGATAACCCTATTTGTGCTTGCTGTATAGTTTTAAGTCTTCATCCTAACTTAATAAGCTGTGGCTACTTACATCCTTATAGACGTTGTTCTAGGTGCTAGTTAGGAAGCGATTTACATTTACTTTGAAGCTATCAACTGCTGGATCGTAGAGAGTGAAGAAATACATCTGAAGAACAGATATATCTTTAAGATCTTAGCTTTTATTTATAATATTTCATTTTCAAATAATGTATTACTTAGGAAGTATAGGATAATAAAACCCTGTAAACATTATTTGTAACACTTGAATCCTAATGTATGTATATATTTCCATACTTTTTTAGGTAAATAACTTATTTAATTTATGAATTGTTTACTTCAAAACTGGTTAGTTGTAGACGCCTTGTATAGATTAGGTCTAAGACTACTGTGGTTTGCATAGTAAGACTGTTATAACTTTGCAGTTTCAGAATGTGATACAAGAGACAATAAGAATAATAGATAATAAGAATAATAGACAATAAGAGTATAAAAGAATGTTGGAATATTGTAGTAAAAGATCAACTCTATATAGTCCTTGGTTAGGTTGTTGAGCATTTATACCAACTCTTTAAAATCTTCTTATAACTGTACATTAAATGCCCCAACGGTTAGTTGAAACAAGCTTATCGTCACGACAATATCACATTCTTACCATCATACCATCATGTTGGTAAGTCAATCAACTACTGGCATGAACACCGATAAGTTTACTGTCATGCTCTCTTGGTTAGGGTACTTCACTGTCAAGCTGGTAAGCCACTAGAACCGTCAAGCCCGTAAGCTACTTTTACTTGTTTCCAACTTTTAAACACAAAGTATAAAGTTGATCATTCATAAGGATTATCACATCTTTCAAATCTAAATATTTTAAGGAGTTAATTGATATTTATAATTGTTTTACAAGATGGCAATTGTTTTCCAATTAACTTAATATAAGCAAATAATAACATGTTCAATTATATACTTTTTGTTTTGTTTTTATCAAAATCAACATGTTTAATTATACACTTTTTGTTTTATTATCATCAAAATCAAATAATGTACCAAAGATTCAACACTAGTCACTGCTCACTTAGAAGCACTCTAACAAAAGGAAGATGATGCTTGAGCGGAAGATCATATAGCAAACTACATTTTCAAGGCTTCTAGATATCTTGGCCAATGCTTAATACACCTCCGTCTGTCATAAACCTTTAATTCTAGAAAGGAACATTATCGGCTCTTGCAAATCTATCATTGCCTTGTCTAATGTTAGGCACTCAACTACATTGTCTATAGTGTGCTTCATTTCTTGCTAATGTGTTTGAACTTCGCTATAGGTAGACATCAATTCACATTTTTTTTACTACCGATTGTGCCTCTCTTCCTCTTTCTCTTAGAATAAATTTCACTTTGATGAATTAATGTCTCCTCCACTTCCTTCTCATTTGGCAACTCTTCTTCCATGTCATGTAACGGGGCTTGCTCTTGTTCTAGCTCCTCTTATACATTGCAGTTGTTTATGCGTCATATCCAATAGCACGGTCCTTTGCATATACTATAGATAGGTCATGAAGAAAAGGGAAACTTTTGTTCATGAACTTGTACCTATATATAAGCCTCCTATAAACTCTTCTCTGCAGTGACCATTTTCATTGTGGAATCCCATCCAAAGCCACTTGTTTGCTTATCATAAACTATGTCGTACACTATACTCCAATCCTTTTTTAGAGTCCGAACACGTAACTTTATGTTTGGTTTCACCTTCATTCCATCATTTGGAATCTTTTCGTCTAACATTTTCTCTATCTTAGTAAAATATCCACTTTTAAATCCTGTATCAACATTGTGTGTTCCCCTATCATAGAGTTCAATCATGCATTGTACTAGTGCACTATCCTCAGAAAATTTCTACTTCCTCTTCACTTGTTTAGCAAACTTGCCATCTTGTTGCGAAGATTGAACTTCTCCCATATTCTTCATCCCATTATATCACGAGAAAAGCATACATAAAGAGTCATGAAAGCAAATTTCTATTAAGCATAACAATATAAGCTACTTACATACAATATGGATGCAGCTTTAACAAAAGGTCTCCATGTTAACCTCAGATCCAACGTACAAATTATACATAAAAACAATATTAAGCTACATAAGCATGAAATGTTTGATTGATCTAATACAAGAGAGTATATTCGACAATCTAATCAAGTTATAAAGTAAAGCATTGTAACACAATCTACTAATGTTTAATTATGCAATGTTAGTTATCCGCTAGTCTACTTGCACTCTAGCTAAATCCTATCTCCAAGTAGACCATGGTTCACCATTCCTAATACACATGATGACATCCTTGCCTGTGTAGACGTTGTATTCCTTTACTTTATTCACATGATCCTCTAATTGATTGGAAGACATTTTAGTCCTAATGAAATTATGCAACAAGCAACATGCAAATATGATATGCTTGTGGATTCAAACGGGATAGAACGGAGGGCTTTGAAGGATGCTTTACTTCATCTTTAGCAATCTAAAGCATCACTCAATGACATTAAGAGCAGATGCATGCTTAAAGTAATACAATTCCTCTAGGGTTCTTAGTTGATGACCTTAATGTCATTCTTTTAGATGGTATCTCTTACCCTTGAAGGGTGTGAGGAATCCCTTACAATTGGGTTAACCTCCATTAACTAGGTAGTAGCAATGTACATAATAGGAATAATTTAAGTTATCTTTCAATTCATATAGTCTTTACTTAAACAGACATTAGAGAGTTGATGAGTTTCTAATTGTATATATTTTACATGGTGATTTTCGATAATTTTCCTTGATATTTGATTTTATTTTTTAGATAATAATGCTTAATTGAGTAAAATTTTATTTTCTAGGTTTTGAAATGATCTACGTAAAAAAATGAGAAAATAGAAACAAATTTAACTCAAATTGAAGCTAAAATGAGTAATTTATGAAGGTTTGAAGATCGATACAACTGAACGATATGACCGTATTGTTTCAGGCAAATTTGGAGCTTATTTTCAATTGTCAGAGCCTAGGAAATGACTAAAAGACACGATTGTATCTCCAGTCGTATCTCTTCTAGCCGACTTATTTTTTTCTATTCACTTGCTATATAAGGCCTTGTTAGGGTTTGTTTTGAAGAGAACTTTTTGGCACGAATTTTGGAGAGTTTTTCAAGCCAAAGACACTTAAGAAGGAAAGGCGCAAAGAAGATTTTAAGATTAAATTTTTTTTTTTTAGATTTCATGATTCGTTCTTTTATTTTTCTCTACTCTTTGTTTTTAGATTCTTATTTTAGGATGTGTAGAGAGTAGATTTTTGATATGTAGGTCTTATAGAATATAGATCTATTCATGTGATAGTATTATTACTTGATTAATTTAATTCTTTAGTTTTTTCTTAGTTTAATTATGTTTACTTCATGGTTTAGGTTATTATTTGTATGGGTAGTAATCTAGAGTTTGATATCTTATAAGATAATTGAGAGATTTCTTATAAGATTAGATCTAAGAATAATTGATTAGGGTTGTTGCAAGATTAGAGATAATTTGTAAGATTCGTTTGGAATTTTAAATTGAAGTATAGAGAATTTATTTTTCAATAATGTAATCTTAGATCATGCTATTGAGAAGAGATTTAATAGGTGATTTTATGGTTAGGGTTAATTGGCTTGAGAAAGTTATTAACTTTAGTAAAATTCTCCTAATCAAGAAAGATTAAAAAATGAATTAGATTATCTTTAGGACAATCACACGTTAGATCTAGGAGAAGCAAGATCTGGGTACAACATTGAATCTTGAATTCATTTCCAATTGAATTGCTTTCTTGTTAATTGTTGAATTGCGTCTTAGTTAACTTTAAATTAATTTCAGTAGTAATTTAGATTCACTTTTTTAAGTTTCTTGAAATTTAATTTACTGGTTAAATAATATAGACCTAGCGAGTGTTAGTAGTCAGAGTCTCTAAGGGATCAATATTCAGACTTATATCTACTATGTTATAAACTAATAGGTATATTTTCTTAACACATCAAGAGTATACATACAAATGAATCATACCTTGAGGAATTTGGAGACTATTCCTCCTAATGATTGAATCACATAGCACTCTGTTGTCTATAGTCAAACCCTTCTAATGTGCCTAGGAGCTCAATAATCACATGGACTTATCGTAGGGGATAATAACCAAGTGAGTCCTTCAAAATATTGAAGAAAATAAAATGGAAGGGTTGGCAAACATAGTAGTTTGGTGAAGCTACTTGGAGGATATGACACACCAACAAATATGACACAACTTAACACTTCGCTTGATTTGACTCATAAGTTGATGCTATGGTCCACTTGCTACTAATCTCAAGTTGCTTGATAAGATTAGATGAGAGTGTAGAGGAAAATGAACTCAAAGAGGGATATCTCATAAGAATAAGAATATTCATTAAGTGTAAGGTAGATGATGATTGTGGCTATAGTGAAAGGACTATATATAGTAAGTCCTTTAGGGCTATATTGCTAAAATGGAAAATTACATAAAAGATAATGAATAAAGAAATTCCCAATATGCATGAAAAGGGTAAATAAGACAAATAATGATAAAGAATATAGTACAAATGTTAGAAAAAATAATAGACAAGTGGCAGCCTGTTGATGGGTTCGTATCAGGGAATCTTAGGGCATAGTGGTTGCGTTGTATGGACGTTATGGTTGCTGCTAGCGAATGGTACTTAGAGTTTTCAAGATGAGTAAAGGTCACTACTGTTTAGTACGTTAAATGAGTAGAGCTCAACATGTAGGGTACTTATCCTCATCATTCGCCAAGTTGACTTCGGCATTTATCATATTTGTAGGTTAGAAGAGTAAGGCTTAACGCGTAGTCACCTTAGCCTTATCACTCTGTAAGTCGGCCTCGACACTAGGCAAGTCGGTGACTGGGTAGGGGTTTGTATGGAGTAGAGTGTGTCAAAGCTGGGACTTCAGAGAGTTTACCTACAGTTCTTCCACATATTGGTACTCGTCCCTGGTAAGCTGACGAGAGATAATCCTTTTTACAAGAGATTATAGGCTTCGAAGATGGGTGTAAGAAAGGGGTCAAGAGGTTGGCAAACCATTAGTTTCCCAGGGTTATTAAAGATTTTCCCTCAAATCTTGGTTTTCTTCTTCTATTGGCGCATATGGCATTAAGTCGATTATGTTGAAAGTAGGAGATATTCTATAACCTTCTGATAGCTTTAGCTCATAGGCATTATCATTAATATACCGAAGGATCTTAAAAGGTCTATCCGACTTGGGGGATAACTTGTTTGTCCTCTTTCTTAGAAAATGCTCCTTGCTGAGGTGGATCTAAATAAGGTCTCATGGGTTGTAAATGATTCGCCTCCTTCCTTGGCTTCCTTGTTCCTCACGTCCGGCTACAATCTTGACCAGTTACTCCATGACCTTCTAATGTAATTTCTAGAACTCCTTGGCATGTTGTAAGCTTGATTGACTTTTTACTTAGGAAGTTGGGCTGATAACTATGTCCAAGGACAAGTTCAGTTTAAGTCGAAAGATGACCTCAAAAGGTGACCTCAAAAGGTGACCTTCCTGTCGAGTTATGAGTGGAGTGGTTGTAAGCAAACTCAATGATGGGTAGGCATAGATCCCAATCATGTAGATTCTTCCCAACAATAGCTTGAAGGAGGTTGCCTACTATTCTATTTACAACTTCTGTCTGATCGTATGTCTATGGGTAGGAAAAAGTGACATGAGCTTAGTGTTGAGCTTCTTCCATAGGGTTCTCCAAAAGAAGCTCGTGAACTTCAAATTACAATAAGACACAATACTCTTTGTTACTCCATGCAGTCATACAATCTCCTACAAAAAGAGGTTAGCAACAAATAGAGCATCATTGGTTTTGTGGCAATGGATGAAGTGGCTCATATTGTTGAATCAATTAACCAACACCATAATAGAATCATGTTTTCGCAGTGTTCTAGGTAAGCCAACCATGAAATCCATGCTTAGATTAGTCCATGGCTACGCAGGTATGGGTAGAGGTGCATACTCTCCATACAATTCCTTTCTCCCTTTGGTATGTTTGCATACTTTGCAACGCTTAAGAACCTTGCACACATCCTTCATAATCCCGGGCTAATAGAAATGTTCTCTCAGCAACTTGACTATTCTCTTCTCACCAAAGTAGCTGAGTATGGGCTTCTCAAACAAGTAATTCCCTAGCAAAACCACTCAGCACACAAATTTGTCCTCTCTTCATAAAAAATCCTTAGTTCAAATAGAACCCATCTACAACTCCTCTAATGTTGCACTTAGCCACTAAGGTTCCTAAGTATGGGTCATGCTCATATCAATCAAGCAAGGTGCCAAACCCAAGTATCTTACCCTGTAAAGTCGTAATAAGAATATATCGATGAAAGAATGTATTAGCTATAGTGTTGATACTCCCTTGTTTGTGTTTGATGACATAGCAAAAAGTCTCTAGGTATTTGACCCACTTAACTTAGCATTAGGAAAGCTTTTGTTGTCCCCTGAGATATTTGAGAGATTCATGGTTTGTGTAGAAGATGAACTCTCTCAATAGTAAGTTGTGTTCCAATTCTGAAGTGCTTAGACAAGGGTATATAACTCTTTGTCATATGTCGAGTAATTCAATGTCGTACCTTTGAGTTTCTCGTTGAAGTATGTAACTGGTCAACACTCCTACATAAGAACAGCTCCAATGTCAACTGTAAATACGTCACATTTTAGTTCAAAAACTTTCTCAAAGTTGTACAGGACGAGTATTGAGGTAGAAGTCAACCTAGACTTAATCTCATAAAAAATCCTTTGAGCCTTCTTGGACGATTTGAATTCAAAGTTCTTCTTAGTCAGCTCCGTCAGTAGGGCAGTTATGGAACTAAAGTTTCGAATAAATCTTTGATAGAATGAAGCTAGACCATGGAAACTCCCTACTTTGGTAACACTAGTCGATGTGACCATTCAAAAATAGCTCAAAGTTTCTTATCTTCAACGCTAATACCTCCTTTAGAAACAACATAATCGAGGAGTACTGCCTTGTTTTGACAGAATATGCACTTTTTTAGATTGCTGAATAAGTGCTCAACTCAAAGGATATCGAATATAGATCTTAAGTGCATGACATGAGAGATGAGGTCGATACTATATACCAAAATATCATCAACGTAGACAACAACACACTTACCAATCAATGTTCTTAAAACATAGTTCATGAGTTGCATAAAAGTGTTTGGCGTGTTTATCAAACCAAACGGCATCACCATCCATTCAAATAAACCATCCATGATTTTAAAAATGGTTTTCCCTTCGTCTCTAGGTCTCATTCTAATTTGGTGATAGCCACTCTTTAGATCAATCTTTGAAAAGATCCGTACAATATGCAACTCATCGATCATTTCATCCAAACGAAGGATCGAATATTGATACTTGATAGTGATTTTGTTGATTACTTAGCAATTGATTCACATTCTCCATAAGCCATCCTTTTTCCGCATTAGGATAGCCGGCATGGCACATGGGCTCATGCTTTCTCGGACGTATACATAATCTATTAACTCATCAACTTGTTTTTTTTAGCTCGACAGTTTGCTCACCGTTGAGCCTATAGGTGGATTGGTTAGGTAAAGTAACTCCAGGTTGAAGGTTAATACAATGTTCTATACCTCTTACAAGTGGTAATCCTCTTGGCATCTCGGTAAGGAACATGTCGGCGTACTCTTATAGTAATATCTACACCTCGACAGGTAACGTTTCAGCTTCTCTTAACACTAGAAGTTTCCTAACTAACAAGAGCATACACTCTTCTATCTTGACATCTCTAAAAAATTAGGCTTGGGAAATCACTAGGGATTTCCTTTGTAGTGATCTAGAAATCTTCTCCTATGAATCCTGAACTTCTTTAGGACTCATTGAGGTTAATATAACCTTCTTCCCATCCTTTTAAAACATATAAGTGTTCAAATAGCTAAGGTCGGCTAAGTAATGTATATGAGGTACATGTAGGTAGGATGTTGTATAGTACCCCGTCCTTATGTCTATCACCAATAGTAATCGATGCCCTAACTTGTTCAATAATAGGTAGACCTCCCTTCTCATTTAGCTAATGAATCTTATAAGGCTTAGGGTATGGGTAAGTCAACAACTTTAGAGGTTTCATGACTCCTTGTGCTATGATATTGGTACAACTCCCTTCATCAGTGATTAAAGCATGCACTTGACATTTACTTGGTAGTTTGTATGGAAGAGGTTCTCCCTCTATTCATTCTCATCAGAAACGAAGGATTGAGAGATCATCGTACGACTAAATAGTACTTGGTTCCCATTTCAGATGAGGTCACAACATTTGAGTCTTCTTGAAATCCACTCAGCAGGTGATTAACATCTACCTCCTCCTCACTTTTACTGGTACTTTCCACCGCAAGTTGGGGTTTATCTCCCTTGATAGTCATGATACTTCTATTTAGGCATTGACTAGTTACGTGTTCAAAACCAAGACACTTGAAACACTTAATCTCTCGGGTCTTCTTCCTTGAGCTCCAACCTTAGTCCTTCTTGACCTTAGGCTCTTTGGCCTTGCTTTTGTCTTGACCATCATTATGTCTACTTGGCATCTGACCTCGACAGTCCACTTCGGAACTTTATTGAGCTCAGTCATATCTAGGTTAACTCGGCATACCTCGATAAGCCTAGTCGCCTGCTCGACACTTAGCTGATCTAATTCTACCTTTGCCTTTCAACCCTTTATGCTACTTAGATGGCCTCATCTAGAGTCTTAAGTCTCTATATTTCCACTATGTTACCAATTTTAGTCCTTAGCCCAAAAATGAACTGTGATATTGTCTTGTCCTTGTGTTCGTCAACATTACATCTGATCATCAGTAACTAGAACTCCAAGACATACTCGTCTACTAATTTGTTACCTTATCTCAAGTTTTGGAGATGTCAGAAAGTGTCTTATTCGTAGTGTTTAGGAAAAAACCTACTCCTCAGAACTCTCTTCATCTCATTCCATGTTTAGACTTCTCGTTAAGCTCTTTGACATACATTCTACAAATTCTTCCACCACACTATTACATACCTAGAAAATTCTAAAGCAACTAGTCAAATACGAACAACATCTTCGTAATCATAAAAGTCAAATATCTTTTCAATCTTCTTCTTCCAGTCTAAGTAGTTATCAACACTACTAGACCTATTAAAACTTAGGATTTGTACCTTGAGGTACTCAACTCCACTGGTAGCTCTAAGTTCACACTCCTCAATTCCATCATATTGCTCCTCCTCCTCATACTCCTCAACTTCATCCAACTTAAGTCTCCTTCTTACAACTCTGTTAGCATGTCGAGGTGAAGTTGGGTTTATGTTAATAGCTTGAAGTGGTTGATTCTCATACATTTGTCTTTTCGGCTTATCTCTCGCTTCTTGGCTTTTTTCAACAATAACTCTCTCTTGCGGTCAAATCTCTATTGCCCTTTGTATAGAAATTGCTAAATTCGCCATAATAGTAGCAAGGCCTTGTATCTGCTCGTTAGTAGTTTGTTGCGTTTGTTGCGTAACATAGCTACAACCATAAGCATCACTCTCAACATCACTAATCTCTCCTTGAACAATAGGATTCAACAGTTTCTTGAAATAAACTTTAAAAAGGTTACTACTCAACAAAAAATTCTCACATAACTTCAATAATACAACTCATACAGCTACTTAAGAACTTTCTTTGTTTTTCAAGTAGGAAACAGAGTATAATAGAATACACACTAACAAGAAATATTTCAATACTAAGCTTTCAGTTGTAACCTCAATCTCTGATATCGGGATTTTATAATGTACATAGGAGCTTAGTAATTACTAGGACTTACCATAGGGGATAGTAACTAAGTGAGTCCTTCAAAATATCGAAGAAAATATAATGGAAGGGTTAATGAATATAGTAGCTTCCATATTGCTCAAAAGATATAAAGCACCAATGTATAAGTCCTTGAACAATAGGATTCAACAGTTTCTTGAAATAAACTTTAAAAAGTTTACTACTCAACAAAAAATTCTCACATAACTTCAATAATACAACTCATACAGCTACTTAAGAACTTTCTTTGTTTTTCAAGTAGGAAACAGAGTATAATAGAATACACACTAACAAGAAATATTTCAATACTAAGCTTTTAGTTGTAACCTCAATCTCTGATACCGGGATTTTATAATGTACATAGGAGCTTAGTAATTACGAGGACTTACCATAGGGGATAGTAACTAAGTGAGTCCTTCAAAATATCGAAGAAAATATAATGGAAGGGTTAATGAATATAGTAGCTTCCATATTGCTCAAAAGATATAAAGCACCAATGAACACGACATAACTTAACACTTTGCTTAATAAGACTCATAAGCTGATGCTAAGGTCCATTCATTACTAATTTCGAGTTACTTGACAAAATTAGATAAGAGTATAGAGGAAAACGAACCTCAAGAGGGATATCTTACAAGAATAAGAATATTCATTAAGTATAAGGTAGATGATGATTGGGGCTACAGTAAAAGGACTATTTATAGTAAATCCTTTATGGTAACAATGCTAAATTAGAAAATTACATAAAAGACAATGAAGAAAGAGATTCCTAATGTGTAGAAAAAGGGTAAATAAGACAAATAATGAAAAGGAATATAGTACAAATGTCAGAAAAGTAATGGATAAGTGGAAGCTAATCAATAGGTTCATATTAGGGAATCTTAGGGCATAGTAGCTGAGTTATATGGACGTTGTGGCTACTGTTAACAAATGATACTTAAAGTTGCCTAAATGACTAAAAGCCACTGCTGTTTGGTAGGCTAAATGAATAGAGCTCGGCATGTAGGGTACTTGTCCTCACTACTCATCAAGTCAGCATCGGCAGTTGTCACGTCTGTAGGTTGGAAGAGTAGGGCTTGACGTGTAGTTACCTTAGCCTCGGCACTAAGCAAGTTAGTAACTAGGCAAGGGTTTGTGCAAAGTAGAGTGTATTTGAGCTAGTACTTCAAAAAGTTCGCCTACAGTTCTTCCTCATACTGATGTTCATTTTCGATAGGCTGATGAGAGATAATCTAGCGAGAGACTGTAGGCCTCGAAGACAGGCGTGAGTAAGGGGTCCGGAGGTCAGCAAACCATTACCTTCTATCCAAGAAAACATAAACAAAATGTACACTAGGTGTGCAAGCACCTAGAACATTAGTAGCAATCTTGTTTTTCCTGGTTTTATATCTTAGTTTATCTTCCAAAGGGACTCTGATTGAGATGTGAGTTCCATCTAAAGCACCTAAACAATTCTACTCAAAGGGGCAAAGTGAATACAAACTTAAACTTGAATGTAGTCTTGAAATATTTCATTGTAATTTTTTGAACTTGAAATATTTCCACTGACTGTCGGTGTAGTTATCTGGAATAATTTTGGGCTTCTTCAAAAGATGGTTGCTAAGATGTAGTGTTGCATTTAATACATTGTGAAAATACTTACTAATTGTCGCTCCTAATCTCTTGAAATTATGTTTTACTACCCAATTTTTTATATGATGGGCAAGAATATGTAAGAACATTGCAACTTGCTCACCAATTAGCATGTTTTTGGATGCCTTCAACCCTCCTATACTCTCTAACAGTTTAAATAATGCATTCCTACCTACTCTCGATTGTTCAATACAAGTGACGTCATCACTCTCCACAAGTCTTCTAATATATTGCTTATGTTAATAGAAATTTAACTTGTGGAACCAAACTGAAGGACAATAAGTATGCAAGACGAAGATATGCTACATAAACAACAACTACATGCAAGATTGCAATATTCTGCCCATTATACTAGTAGCAGGCAAGCAAATTTCTTTCTCTTCTATGATTCATTACCATACAACCTCAAACAATCCATCACAAAAGAAAAAAAAAATAGTATTATTGTTGGAATTATTCCATTTATTTCACTGCTATGTACTATAAGAAGAAGAGGAGAAATGAAGCAATTGGCTTACGCATAAACATATTACTAATGGTATAAATCCATTCACAAATTTCACAAATTGTAAATTGACTTACACACAAACAAGTTAATATTCCCAAATTGCATGAGCGAAACATCATATAACAGTTAAATCAATGTAGGAAAAGCACTCAACATAGTTATCTAGACCAGTAAATCTTACAAATTAATCCTATAGATCGTTGGGTATCACTATATTTAAAAGATTGTAGGTGTAACAGAATATAAAATTAACAATATTCCTTCAAATTAAACTAGTGACCCTGTTGAATGCTTTACTATTCCTTTAAACTAATTCTAGTTAAGGATTTGATCTTGCGCCAAAAAATGAAAGACCTTACGCATTTATTCGGCATCAAAAGTTTTTGGGGGAAAATGCAAACCCCTAAACTTTGACTTAAATGTGGATTTTCCCTCTAAACTTTTAAAGTGAGGTTTTTGATCTCCTAAACTTTGATAAATTGACAAAATAACCGCTATCGCCTTTAAACTTTAATTTTAGTGTGTAAATATCTTCCTTAACTATGAGGTATTTGGGAGTATTTACGCACCAAAATCAAAATATAAAGAGTGTTTGCATACTAAAATTAAAATTTAAAGAGATTATCAGGGTTATTTGTCAATTTATATAAGTTTAGAGGATTAAAAACCTTACTTTGAAAGTTTAGGAGATCAATTCTCACCTAATTCAAAGTTTTGGGAGGTTTTTTGCAATTTTCCCAAAGTTTTTTAACTTTGAAGTGATTGATAGATAATATAAAATTGTCAAAGCTAATGTTGTCTTTTGTTGTAAGGTTACTAGGAAATGAAAAAGAACAAAAAATAAATTAAAATAAAATAAAAGACATTCAAAAGCTTTAATTTTTCTATGAATTTGTAACTAGTTACTACAAATGAAACTTCACACCACTGCATATGAGAACCCATTACCCTGCATATAGGCAAAAATCACATTCAAGTATTTATGTTTAATACTGCAACTTCCTTTTTTACTAAGGCCATTGCAATTTTCGAATCCCACACAATATGTACTTTTGTTAATTTCATTTTTTTGTATAAGCATTTAATTTGAAATAAGAAGATACAAGCAATATGATTTTAGCCAATTCGATGGCAGTTTAAAACATTATACCAGTGTCATTAGACATTTAACTTGAAATAAGGGCACTACATAATCGAACATAAACTTTGTTCTTATGGTAAAAAATGTCAGTTTGAAACATTATATGAGCCTCATTAAACATATAAATGCGAGGTGAAGTCGACTGATAGTAGAGTAGAATGTAGTCGTATAGCAAAATACAATAGGCATAATCAAAGCAAAGGGCATAATTGACTTATTACAACTTGAAAATCAAACTAAAAACCGCAAGACAAACAAACAGATTAACTTTATTGAACACAAGAGCAATATAAGTGAAGACATTACCATACCTTGCAAAATGTGATGGAAACCTTCCCTTTTTTTGCTGGATCACAAGAGAGGGATACATAGGGGGGTCGGATTGTTGCATATAGAATGATGCATGAGGGAGAGAGAGAGAGAGAGTTAGTAGTATAAGATTTTGTCGTTGTAGAAAAAAGAGAGAGGGGGGAGGGGGGGGGGGGGTGCGCTGATGGGTGCGTTGAACTTCAATTAAGATATAAAAAGTGTTTTGTTGTCACAGGATATTTAGTGTCATTTGGAAAAGATTTTGGGGATAGTGTTGGAAAGAAAAAGGAAAAACAGTTGCTCAATTGAGATTCGAAGATTTTAAGGAAAAATCTATATTTGACACTTTACTATAATAAGCTTTACTGTAGAATCCTAATTTGGTGCCACAAAAATGAACTAAATGTGGTAATGGGGACTCTATAAGGAACGAGGGGAGAATGGTTCCATTCCTCTCAAGTGTATAGGGCTATTCGTGATGAAAGGGATAATGTCTATTATATAATTGTCTTACAGAGACGGATGAATGGGTTATAAATTTTTAAAATTTACTTTATTAGAAGTTTTTAGTTATGTAAAACCCTAAGCAGTATTGCTAAATATAGTCCTCAATAATCCAAATTAAGCAGAATCAACCTGAAATACATAGAAAAGAAGAGCACATAAACTTGAGCACAAACTTCATTCGATCAAGGAGGATTGTTGGTAGCCATTCCCAATCGACTAGACATTACCGATAGCTCAATTTCCAGTTTATCCTTGTTCATCCGATACGAGCCACAACTCTAATATAATTAAACGTCAATTTTTTTTTTCTAATTTTCATCTTTTCTTTAATGTAGCGCCCCACCCCCCAAAAAAAACAAAAACAAATAAACGGGCGTTAAAATCAATCAATCAATTTACGAACTTGGAAAGAAAACTACCCTTATTATCTAGAAACTAAAGTGATGCATCAATCAAGAAATAATGAACTCGTGAGAATTTTCAAATGGTCAATAATAATAATATATTTAGTTTTATCTCTAATAACTTATTCTGCATACCTGCATTTGTCTTCTAGCAATATACTTTTCATCAAGATCAACGCACGTGCATCACAAGTCAAAGATTGTATGAAAACTCTAACCTGCTTTTGTTCACTGTTCCAGAAATGAAGCAAAGTAGCTTGTTAGAATCGATTATTATTGGAGAGATAGGTAATATGTGTCACGTTTTCCATCTTCTATTCCAGAATAAGCAAGAATCTACATATATATTTTGACAGAACGAAAAAAAAAAAATACAAATAAACTATCATTTTCAGAGAAATTATTAGAAACTTTCTTGTTTTCGGTGGTCTTAAGGACGAGCATGTTCTTTATCTTTGTCTAAGACGCCTATTTTGACAAGTTGAAAGAACAGTACAGCCGTTCCACACCAATAAGTGCTTCTTTTTGGAGTCTTTTACGTAGCAATATCCGTTGTATTTCGCTGAATATGGTTTTGTCCGAAGGGAGGTGCTCTAATATGTAGATCAAGCGAGATAAGATAAGTACCCCATTTACGAATTCCTTTAAGTAAGTACTCTGATCCACTATGTTTGATTCATCTACGGGTTATCCACTATATATATAATTATACAAACTGTAATTAATATCTAGAATATGCGACTTTAAATCACATGGGGTAGGTAGATGAAATAATACTATATGGGTAGATTTTGGATTATCCTTCTCTATTTTATTTAAAGAAAAGGATCCGATGTTTCATATTTTCCACCAGCTCTACTTCACAGAAAATAAATTAACCTATAAGACCTAGTAGTGGGCAAATGATTCATGCCTTAAATAAGTTAATGCGAATTATTTTTTTTTTTTCAAATAGCGAGTTAAATGAACTAGTCAAATGAACTTAGTTCATTTTACGTTTGGATTAAAGTGAATTGGTTTAGATTGACCAATTTAGCCTATTTAGACTTTTAACTTAGGGCTCAAACCTTTTAAGTGGATTAGAGTTTTAGACAAATTAAAAAAGCTTGACTTATTTAACTTACAGAACAAAATAGATCAAAATAAATCGGTTATTTTACCAATTTGCGCATTTAAAATCAACTTGCTTTATACGGTGAAAGTAAGGGAAGGGAAACGGAATGGGATCGGGAATATGAATCACGGTTGCTAAATGCATGTACGTCTTAGAAACGTGTGGCAGTGTTCTCCGCTGCTTTTACAATTCACATGTTTTATCTGCTTTTCGTTTCCATGAAGAACATAGGCCATAAAGTTCTCCCAAGTTCACGATATGATGTCAAATTACTATTTAACTTTTGATTTTATAGAGAAAAATAGATAGAAATAAATAAAAGTGAAAGAAAAGAATTAGAAAGGAAAGAGTTATAAATTTTTTTATTTGGATAATAAATGAAAGCAGAGGGAAAGTTAGTAATAAAATTATTTATTTTATTAAAATATATTAAAAAAATCCTTATAATTTTAAGATGTGCTTCTATTGTAAAGATAAGTAACTAATTTTAAATCAATTCCCTCAGGAGAAAATGGTTTTTTGTGGACAAAGGAAAATATTCTCTGTTAAATTCATTTCTTCCTCCTATCCTTCGTTTATCAAATGATGGAAATCATCTCCGACTTCCAACTTTCCTTCCCTTCCTCATTTCTCTCTTAATCCAAACATAGTATAAATGCATTTTAAATTTTCCTTTTAAAGTTTAAAGTCATTAAACTTTATATCTAATCTAACTTTTACTTATAAAATCTATTATATTATCTTTTAACTGTTTTGTTTACATTTAAATTTTTTGTCCAATAAAAATTTATCACTTCATCTTCCTTAAGACGGTGGAGGCAGTAAATTTAACAAGCATAACATTTGCTAACTTTAAGCTTTAAAATAAAATTTCGAGGAATAAAGGTTTGATTGGGTGTAATATTTTTTTATTTTCAAACCTTTTTATCTGTAAAATTGAAAAGATACCTGAAGTTGAGACAGTGTTTTTAATGTTGCTCCTAAGATTGGGCGTCTAATCATATTGAATTGGTCAACACCTTTCCTGCGCTTATGCCTAGTGCATGCGGCAAGGTGGCTCATGGAATTTTCATGCTCATGTTGGGTTGGTTCGGAGCATTTTCATATGTTCTTCAATTTGTAATGGGAAAAAGCAAATCTATCTACCTGTAGCTTAATTTTGGACGATTTACTATTTCAACTTTCATTTTCTGCCATTTAATACTCATATTTTTAATTTAAGTTTAATAAATTGTCTCCACTACGTCCATTTTTTAGTAGACGTTAGATCCCTTCATGTGGCGTCCACGTGTAAAGAATGTAAGTGACCGGAATGGAATATAGAGAAAAGGCAATCTAAATACTTGTATTTTTGCTTTAGAAAAATTAACTATTTAAACTTTCTTTCTTTTTTCCCAATTTATTGTTCATACTAGTGGTTCTGTTAAATGCGCATCTTATATATTTATTTTCTTGACGCGGTAAGCACTTGGTCAGATAAAAGTATGTAGCTGTTTTCTTCTCTCTCTTTTTTTTTTTTTTTTTTTAAAGAATGTAGTTGATTAGATGTTGGATTTACTAAAATACTCTTGTAATAATTGATTACTTTTAGCATCTTTGACAAAAAGAAAGAGGTAATCTCTACATCTATGGATAATGATGATTTATTTATGAACCGGAACTATTTGAACGAATTACTATAGGGAAAATGTAAATAGATTCTACTATGCAAATTAGCTGTAAAGGAATTTAGAACAATGTAGTGTTCAAATAATAGAAAAAGAAAAATTTTCAAGTGTAAAAATACTAAAACTGAAAGTATGTCTATGGTATATGAATTATGATAAATGTAACTTTCATGCCCGCAAATCCATTCAGATTGTCTTTTTTAGGTATATCTATGACAACATTTAATTGTAATTTCATGATTTGTTATGTATAATAGCATGACTCAAGATTAAGGTAGCGATGGAAATTGTTTATACACTATTTTGGGCAAACTTGAGGCTTAACTTAGATAGAGGTCCCTCTAAGCCTACAATGGCTCAGCAATTGACCACCTTGCCTCATTCAAGCATCCCATTCTCCTTGATTGCTATCCAAGGACTCGACTGGCCATCACAAGAGCTCAAACTATGAAGATCCTTTCTTTATTTAAACCTAAGCATGCCTTACGAGGACACCACTACTCTTGCGAGCTTTCCCTTGGAGTTTAGCTTATAGCTCGTAGGTTGCTCGAGCCATCTCCTCTGCCTCTTCAGGAATATATGTCATTAGTGCCTACTCTTCTTTTAGGCTAATTAATTACGGCCTAACATCCGTAGTATAACCAACGCAACTGATATATTCTAAAGATGTCCGAGTTCCAGATTACAAGCATGACTACCAGCGTAATTATGACCAACCAACTCCCAAAGCTACGTTAGTCCTTCAATGCATATGTCCTACCAGCAGCAAGTACAGACAAACCCTAAGTTAACATATATCCCAAGTAGTTGAGCTCCTTACACTATAAACAGTACAAGATGTCTACAAATCAAGGGATTTGAACTTTTTAGACTCTACATAATTCTTTCAACATGCAAAATCTTATTAAGGCTAAGCACCTTCTTTGATGATTTAGAGTGTTCGGATGGTCCCCCATTCCTTCCCCTCATCCTTTCTTGTTGACTTGACACATCGGACCTTTTGTAGGTAGCTTGGAGTAAGGAGTCCATCCAAGGAGACGAAGCCCAATTCTCCTTACTATCTTCGAGGGGTTTCATCCATAATCAACAAAAATTATTCAAAGTTTGCTAAGCTAATGTATTAAGTCATAGAACTTCATTTATATGACCAGATGATTTTAGAATTCTTTTGTGTTATTTTGCTCAAAATGTAATTAAATGTGAATAATTAATATGTAAAAAATCTTTTGCTTAATCCAACATTAATTGCACAATAAATTTATTGTTTCTTAGTAATTTCTAACGGATGTTTGAATTAATTTAGACCTTCAACAGTAATAAAATGGGCACTAGACTAATGGAAATGATTTATCACTGCAAAGTTGACGAAGTGAATTCAAAGTAGTTACTTTAACTAGACGACTAAAAAAAGAAAAAGTTACCAACTAACAAACACATTTATTGTGAGATGTAACCATTTATCTTCAATTTTAATTTAAGTGATGTATAAGAAAACAACATCCACAACCTTTGAGAAATGAACTAACATATTTCATTCTACCATTTGGTTGAAGAATTCATCCATTTTATAATTAAATTTTCTCATCAAGATGATATTAATATTTATAGCGCAAATTAAGAGCCATAAGAAAATAAATGAAATGGCTGATGCTGGACATATTGTTATTCTATAAATTACATTATTCTATTTCAAATTTATGCGAGGACACGGTTCTACAGTGAAAGCGTGGGATCTTCTTTCTTTTTGGTAAAACAAACATTAATATGAGCAAGGAAAATTTCATACTAGTTATGCTATATAAAAACGTTATATCTGTTATTATGAGTTAGCGAATTAGGTACTGCATTATTTGTAGATCGACAACGGAATTAACGATACATTTAGTATATTTTGTTTTCAATACAAATACATATATTTTTCATAGTTTAAATTTTTTGTATTCATCAAAGGGATCCTTCTTATTGTTTTGCGCATTGTTCAAACTCTTGACTAGTTTCTCGTAAACCCTGACAAGGCAACAACCACCCACACCTATTAATCTTCTTCTTCATTTCTACTTAGCTTTAAGGAAGAAGATAAATAGAAATGAAGAAATGAGGAACATATCTAAATAAAGGAGGAAAAAAAAAAAAAACGGAAATGAAGAAATTAAGGAAGATGATTCATAAGAATGGGTAGTTTTCTAGGTTCATTGAGAATTGAAAAGAATTAATGTGGTTCTAATTTTTGGTGGCTCTCTGATGTAAATGAGAGGGAAGAGTAGAAAGTTATGGTCGGAGTATTTTAGTAAATCAAACATTCCAATAAGCTACGTCTTTTATACATGTAGAAAAATTTGTTTGCTGGATGCCACGTCAAAATTAAACTTGGATCAAAAGTATGAGCGCAAAATCCTAAAAAATTGAAGATTGAGATAATAAATTGCTCACATGTACTTGAATTGTCTTTTTCCCAGCATCCCGGTTTGCTACATCTTTTACATGTAGGCGCCCCGTCAAAGGACTCAACGTTTGTTATAAAATGGACTAAATTAAATTCAACTTCTATTTTTTTTTTACTAAAACGATCGAACTTCCATTTAAAAAGTGAAACTTGAGACATTAAAGTGTTTAAAATTAAAAGTACAAACACTTCTTGGATAGCTTTTTGTCCTTTATAATAATATGATATATCTATATTTATTTTATATGTACTTAAATGCTTTATTTTTTTATGTAATGAAATCACCAAATCTTTAAGCTTTTTGCCCTTTATAATAATATGATATACTTATATTTATTTCATATGCACTTAATTGTTATATTTTTTGATGTGATGAAATCACCAAATATTTAAAACGTGCTTTTTGACTCTCAAGTGATCACCTGACAAAAAAAAAAAACTAGAATAATTTACTAAAATAAAAAATTACATCAAATAAAAGAATAGAGAACTCCCATTTTTTATTTCTTTTAGTTTCTAAATTTTTTCTATAATTAATGATATTTTTATTCTTTTTTAATTATTATATCAAATACAAGAAGTTATATAAGGATCCGAAAACACCTTTGATTTAAGGATCCAAACACTTAATTTCATGGAGGGGTTCCTAGCTCAAACTTAAACATCTTTACATAACCTGTCTATTAAATGAAACTATAAATAGATTTAGGTGGTAAGCTTCAATTGGGACCAACTTATAAATGTGTTCAAATAGGTCTAATCCATTTATTAATGATGTTAATTATGCATACAAAAACCTACTTATAGTCATGTATGTTGTATCAACGTTGTCAAATCAAATATTTATTTACTGACCCTGAAGTACATGTAAAACAAATATAAGCAGATTAAATATTTTTTATTATCAATTTGTTGCTAATAACTTCTTTACCTCAATTGGATAGAGAGTTCATTTATGGAGGAAGAGACCAAAGATTCGAAGTAACATGTAATGTTAAGTGTCTTGAATTAGTGTGACCTTGCCTCAACTATAACACAATCAGTTTTTCTTTTCTTTTCTTTTTTCTTTTTTTGAAAAGTTTCCCATTTTATGAATATCTCAACATTATTGGAAGTTTCTAATTTTATGAGTTATGTACATTTATATGTGTGTATGTGTGCATGAGCGGGCTTTTTAAGGTTTCACAATGTATACATTGTCTAAATAATTCTCAAAGGAATAAGAATACTTTTTCCTACCAAAGCTGTCTTCTCTAATTTTTTCTTATAGTTCATTTCTTGTTAAATATTCTATTTTTGTTTTTTTCCTCTCCACACAACAATTGGTATCAGAGTTTTAGGTTTCTTGTTTGAAATTAGGTATTTAGGGTTTCCTTACTGATTAAAGATGTCATCCCATAAGTTTGAGGTTGAGAAATTTAAGGGTTCAAACTATTTCACTTTGTGGAAGTTGAAGATGAAAGCTACTCTTATTCAGCAACGTTATGTGGTTGGATTGGAAGGAGAAGAAAAACTGCCTAAGAGTTTGAAGGTGAAGCAAAAGGTTAAGATTCTTACAAAGGCTCATAGTGAGTTTTTATTGAGTCTAATTGATGAAGTCTTAAGAGAGGTTATTGATGAAACAATTGCCACATTGTTATGGAAAAAGCTTGAAAGTAAGTATTAGAAGAAATCCCTAACGAATCATTTATATAAGAAGTTGCGTCTGTATATCTTGAGGATGAAAGAAAGTACACAAGTAAATGATCATGTTGATAATTTTGATCAAGTCATTCTAAATTTTCAAGGTATTGAGTTAAAAATTAAAGATGAAGATCAAGATATCATCCTTTTGTGTTCTTTCCCTAATTCATATGAGAATTTTGTTGATACTACGTTACATGGTGGAGAGACCATCTCAGTTAGTGATATAAAAGATGCTATTCTATCTAAGGAATTGAAGATAAAAGTTTTTCCTCTAATGAAGATAGATTAGACATGGGTCTAGTTGTAAGCAAGGGTTGGAATAAGGAAAGGAATGGTAGAAGTAAGGGTAAGTCATGCTCCAAATTAAGGTCAATAGGACTTCAATGCTAACATTGCAAAGAAAAAGGGCACGTTAGGAAAAATTTCATAGAGCGAAAGAAAGGGAACAAAAGGAAGGGAACGAAAGGAAGGAATCAAATGGTAAAACAAATGCAACTATAGTATAAGATAGTTCTGATGAAGGTGAAATTAGCGATGTTTTAGTAGTTAATACATTTGGTTCTACAATCACCTGGTTATGGACACTAGTATTACATGACTTTTTTAAAGGATCTGTTTGCTTCATTAAAGGAATGGGATGATAGTGTCAAACTGAGCGATGATGAGGAACTCAATGTCAAGGTAATGGTTTTGTGTAGGTTAAGATGCATGATAGAATGATTAGAACATTCAATGCTTGGTATGTTCTTGATCTATGCAAAAATTTGATTTCTTTGGGTACTCTTGATAAATAAGGGTGTAGTTTCTCTAGTGGAGATGGGTAGATTAGAGTTTCAAAGGGTACTTTGACAGCAATGAAGGGTAAACTGCAACACAAAGTCTACGTCTCAATGGGTAATTTAGTAATTAGAACAATAGCTTCTCTCGCTTTGTAGAGTAGCATTATGATTGTATAGAATTATGGCATCGTAGATTAGCACATATAAGTGACAAAGAGCCTACAATATTGACCAAACGAGGAATGTTAGATGGGGTAAAGATAGGAAAATTGAACTAATATGAGACTTATGGGCAAGCAACGCGGAGTCAAATTTAATTTTGGTAGGCATACTTCCAAAGGTATCCTTAAGTATATTCATTCAAATTTGTCGAACCCTTCTCCAATTGAATCCCATGGCAAATGCAAATACTTTGTTACTTTCATTGATGACTACTCTTGAAAAGTTTGGGTATATTTTCTAAAGTCGAAGGATGAGGTGTTTGGACAGCTTAAGGAGTGGAAGACCATGGTGGAAAAACATACGGGGAAATAGGTTAAGACACTCAGAACAAATAATAGTTTAGAGCTTTGCAATGCACCATTTAATGAATTGATGCATCTTTGATTGGACACATGAAGAGATACCACAATAAAGCAAACCAAAAGGAACAAAAGAAAAGCTAGCAAAATCCGGGCAACTACTGAATGGATATGATGCACCATTCGATTCTACTCGGCCTACAATTTTCGCCGAATATGACATATTGGTTCGAACTGGAGGGTCACTCGCCACTACTCCTTACTAAAAGAAAATAGATAAGAGTTTAAGGATACTGAAAACATTAAGGTTGCTCAAAGGAGACATGAATAATTTCTATATTTGATGAATGATTGTGCATACAAGAAAGTGAGGGTTTATATACCCATCCAATGGGACTATTTTACATATATGAAGAAACAAAAGGGTAGTTTTACAATTATGTTACTTAAAACATACTAAAAAAGGTAAAAGAGATAAATAATATTAAGTACGGAAAAGTAAGAATCATTCTAGAATATTGTATTAGAAGATACGTATCGCTTGGTGGTTGGACATTAGAAATATGATACAAAATAGGCAAAACATGATGTTTGTAGTCAAGGGCCGATTTGATCTAAATCCAGTCAGGGACCAGTCAATCTTGCAGATAAGTCAGCTTGAAATGGGTTCAGATGTCTATGATTAACTCAATTAGTCCTGGGCTGTCTTTTGGGATAAAGCATCGCTATTGGGTAGGAGCAGATTTGATACATGTGAGGATTTAGTAGTCAGATTGGTAGGAAATTAGTTCGGGATAAGAATTTCCATCTCGAATATGGCCTTGAGCTAACATCCTCCGAGTGAGTTCTTGGAGTCCTCTAGCTTAGCTGCAGGTGATTGGTCTAGAAGCCTAATTCCTATCATGAATTCTGTAAGAAAGAAGGTGTGGTAAAGTACCATACTACATGACATACACCATAACAAAGCGAAGTTACAGGAATGTATGAACCAAACTCTCTTATAGCGTTCTTGATACATGAGATTAAACATTAAACTTTCAAAAAATTATGGGTTGAGGTAGTTAATACCAATTATTATCTAGTGAATAGATATCCATCAATTGCAATAGATTTTAAGATTCCCTTAAGAGGTATAGTATGGTACTCCCTCTGATTATTCTAACTTGCGTATATTTGGTTGTCTAGGTTATGCTCATTTTAATTATGGTAAACTTGAGCCAAAGTCAATGAAGTGTTTTTTCTTAGGTATGCTATTAGTGTTAAAGGGTATAGATTGTAGTGTACTAAAAATAATAGAGCTTTGAAATTTATTATTCGCTAAGATGTTACTTTTGATGAGTCTGCAATGTTTAGCCAGAGAAAGGAGATTAATAATCTTACAAGTAATAAAGATTAAGGTATTAAACAAAAGGTATAGTTTAAGATTGAAACTTTGAATGGGATAACTACCAATCCTATACAACACCTAGTAATATGCAAGGAGAACAATCACAAAGTATAGTAACAAGGAGAACAAGAAGACAAATAAAACACCTTTAGTATATGCAGTTTGCATTGGTGTTTTTGATACAAATTCTCTTAGATATGCTTTGATTGTAGCAAAGAGTACCAATTGTAATGAGCAAAGATCATATCAAGAAGTAATATAGTATTTGGAAGTATTAGAATAGTCGATTGCCATGAATGAGGAGACACAATCTCTTTCTAAGAGCAAAACATGGGAATTAGTACCATTGCCAAACGATGTGAAGCCAATAGGATGCCAATGGGTGTTTACGAAGAATGAAGGTATTTTCGGGGTTGAATAAGCTAGGTTTAAGGTAAGGCTTGTGGCAAAGGGCTTTTCACAAAAGGAAGGAATTGATTATGGTAAAGTATTCTCACTAATCGTGAAGCATAAGACTATAAGAATTCTTCTGGCCTCGATAAGTGTGTTGGATCTAAAATTAGACCAGCTTCATGTGAAAACTACATTTTTACATATTATAAAGCACTTTATCTAGATAGTTTCCAATACTAATCCATATAGTTACTTGCTCAACCACTTGTAGGGCTCCCTTATCACTAAGCTATTATAGTTTATAAAGCTTAGGGTAGGGCTTGGTCAGCAACTTCAATTTTTGGATCATGAAAGTGGATGCTACATTGGTACAGCTACCACTATCGACAATTGAGACACACAACAACCCATTCACTTTACAACTTATGTGGAATAAATTCTCTTGCTGTTTATCCTTTAGTGCTAGGCTCACACTCATCATTCGCCTCAGTACCATGGTCATAGGCATGAAATTCCCTTCTTCACTATAGATGATCTCCTCCTCCTCGGACTGTTCTAGGTGTTCGAATTCTTTAGGTTCCTTTATCTCCTCATTAGTGCTATCAACCTCAATAGTCAGCAACTTTAACTTAATCACCATCACTCGTCTGTTTGGACATTGTGCGTCAACGTGTCCAAACTCTTAACACTCGAAGCACATGATCTCACCTATTTTTCTTCTTGAGCTCTGGCTTTTCTTAAACTTCCTCGGGATCTCCTTCTCCTCTCACACAAGTTTACTTAGTTCTAATCACACAGGTTTACTCGAAACAGGTCAGTTAGGGGTAGGTCGACTAACGGGAGCTTAGAATCTTCTTGATCGATATCTCTTGATTCTCTAGGTAGCTTGGATAGCCTCATCAAGTGAATTGATATCCATGGTATCTAGAATATCTCCAATCTCATACTTCAACCCACTAATGAATCAAGATACAATTCATTCTTCAAGTTCAATAACCTCACAACAGATCAATAACATCTAAAACTCCTTCACAAACGCAACAACACTCAATCATCCCTAACTTTACTCCTATAATCTCTTGAAGGCATCTTGCAAGTAATAGCTTGGAACAAATCCTTTTCTCATGACTTTCTTCATCTCATCCCAATTCCTAACTTCTCATTCCCCTTCTCTTCTTTGGGTGGCTTACAGAGTCTTCTACCACAAAGCGGCATAGCCTGTAAACTCCAATACAGCAAGTTTGACCTTAGCATTATCAAGCACTTCATAGCACTCAAACTGCTTCTCAATCTTATCTACCTAGTCCAGGCAATCCTCAGCATCATTACTCTTAGAAAAACTAGGGATATGGATCCTCAATGCTTCCATTACAAAAGCTTAGACGTTCCTCTCATTGGATTCATAATACTCTTCCACTTCAATACCTACTTCCTTATCCTTTACTTCGATTTCATCTAATACTAGTCTACGTCCAACGATTCTATCTAATCCTCCAGCTCGGTGTGGTTGAATTGAAGCATTAATTTGAACATATCGGTCATTGCTTCTCTTGGACTGTTCATTGGTTCATCCTCTATAAGGATCATGTCGGGCTCATCTATCTTCATTTATGGTAGTCACTAGAATAGCCACCAAGTCGGTAAGTTGATCCAGTCAGTCATCTGCAGACTGGGGTATAAAACTTCCTTGTTGACCTTGGCCATTTCTAGCACTACTTTCTTGGTTACCTATGGCTCCTTGAATACTAGAATCGAATATTATTGACTAATACAATAGATTAATAGTTGAAACAAGACTTAAAAATTTCTTCCCACATACTACAATAAAACAACGCTTAACATACCGGTAGTTATTACATCCGACACACAAAAAAGCAATAGACATTGATACTCTATTTTAAAAACCAAGAAATAGGGGAAAACAAGCATTAAATTCCTTTAACTCTAAAACACATCTCAAACTCTCAAAATAACAATAGACAACTTCTAAAACATACAAAAGCAGTAATAAATCACTTAGCGTATAAAGTAATAGAAACTTGCTTGAACGTACTTGCTTAAACGTAGCCAAGCTTTAATACTAGGATGATACGGATCGCTAAGAAAGGGGGTAACATACGGCTACCAATATCACGTAAACTAAGGGTGGATTCGAATTGCGAGATGGTTCAAAGGATAAATGGTAGTCAAAGGTTGAGCAGGGGGTCCTCATGCATCGATTTTGGATATAACACACCAATGCATCATATGAACTCAGGTTGTACTTGATATTATGCACAAATATGGCTGCATGTCACTCACAATTAGTCCATGTCTAATGAGCTAAATAAAAATAATTGAGAGTAAGTGGAGACACTTAGCTCTCAAAAGAAAGAGTATATTTGAAGTTCAATGAATTCTCTGATTAACTATTACGGCTATTATATTTTATAAGTATTTATATGACCTAATTAGGGTAAGTTCTAGGTTTACATAAATTACAAAAAGATTCTTGCTAAAAGAGGAAAAAGGGAATAAGTTACCAAGGTAAAGTTGTGAATAAACAAAAAGGATATTCGGTTACACAAGGACAGTGAGAACGTTAGAAAATAGGATACGTGTCAACTGTCCATTCTATGGTCCTAAAGATGCTATTTGTCAAGCAGATTAGGTTAGGGTAGGGTTGGTCCAATAGGTGGCTTATTGTCTAGTCGGCCTTGACCAGTTGACTTTGAGGTGGATGGCTTGGCCAGTCGACTCTAAGGTAGATGGCTCAACCTCAACTGGTCGGATCGGCAGTAGATAGCTCAATCTCAAACATATGTCAACTTGACCATATGTGTTGTTAGTAATCACCCTTGGTGTGGCAATAAGTGGGTAGCTTAATAACTATTCGGTACCTTTGCTATCTTCTCAATTAAGCAAAGAGTGGTTGGAGTTGCGTACCTCAACAGGTAAATGCAAATAATGTCTTATTCTTTAGAGTTTAGCTCCACCCAGACAGCTCGATAAACTATTTGGGCAAATCCCTAAGCTCAAGATCAAGTGATCGGTCCTTAATCCCTATCACATTGTATCAATAATTCTCAAAGGAATAAAAATGCTTTTTCTTACTAAAACTATCTTGTCTAAATTTTTCTTATAATTTATTTCCCGTTATATATATATATATATATATATTATCCATATTACATGTAAGCATGAGTTCTTTGCTAAAGTAATTGATAGTCTATATGTGTTTTCCTTTTATTTTAGATAGAACTACACTCATGCACTCTAGAATTTATAAATTATAACTAGCTATATATAATCCCCTTCTTCACTTGATAAAATTGAATGGATAGTAAAGAAATAACTATTATGCCCTGTTTACTTCACTAAATGGAATTGGGGGAAATAAGATTAGAATTCCTAAAGAATATAATAAGGGTGTAATATTTATTATTTTATTTAATTAGATTTATAAGTAACTTAAAAATAGATCGTAATAGAATTTTAATGACTAAATTATCTTCCTTCTCAACTAACTCTAAAGTAAAGTAATGAGTGATAACGACGGTGACAATAGTGGGTAGCAGTGGTGGTAGCGGTGAGGTGATGGTGGTCGGTAGTGTCATAGGCGGCAACTAGTGGCGGTGGCAATGTTGGTGGTGATTAGCAGTGACGATAACAACGGCGGCAACGATGGTTAATGATGGCAGCGGTGGCAATGGTGATGATGGTGGTCATCAAATTGGAATAAAGTTATTTTAAGAAAAATGTAAAATTTTATAAGAAATTTGTGATTTTTTAATTGAATTAAAAAATTCCTATAATTTGATTTTAAATAATAGAGATTCCTACTAAATTTGTAATTCAAAGATAAAATAAAATGAATTTTATAATAAGAAAAAAATGGAATTCTATTTTCTCCCAACGAACGGGATGTTAATGAGAATGGTTGTGGATTAAAATAGTTGAAACATTTTCTATAATAGAGAATAACGCTTAAATTCATGAATTACACGATAATCTAGTGCATGAATCAATAGCTTACAACAGGCGACTTTGACCAAAAGAATTATTCAAGCTTATATTCATATTCCAGCTGGTAAATGACTGGATGGTGCATATGCTAAGGGAGTTCAGTTAAAAGTTCGTTTTCCCTCCCTTGCATTTCTTTCCCGCCGGTTATTCTTTGCCTTGGCTGACACTTCTTTCTCCGCAACGCGTTTCTTTCCTCCCTTCACAAACCCAAAAAAATAAATAAATAAATAAAAATAAAAGTCTCTTTCTTTAGAACCATCGAATAGTCAAATTGAGCTTTTTTTTGTTTTTTTCTTTTCCTTTTAATCATTTTATCTGTGTTGAAAGATTTCTAATCTTTGCTGCATTTAATAGGAATATTGTATTTATATGGGAGGATAATCACAATTCAAACTATGTCTATTTACCTTAAGTACAAAATAGAGATGTAACATAGATAAATGTCACAACATATAGTTTATCAAAAGTATATATAGTATCCTAAATAAACATACATCACCTCTATTATAATTATTTATTTATTTTTTTTGCCTCCTATCAATGGGGATAAAAGTTTTTGAGCAGTGTGTGCGACTTTTCTTAAACATCAATAATCGATTAAACTATACATGCATCTTTTTCATCGACTAGTGTAGCGTATGTGCTTCTTCCACGACAGTCGAGCAAAAAGGATTGATTGGCTATCTCATGTATAAAAGAACCATTTTGATTACCATTTAATCTGACAATTAGCAATTCAGGAGGCTATCGCTATCCTTTTTCCTCCTCTAGAGAAAAAGTAACTAGCTCCTACTTATGCATGGAATCATCTATTTTCCGCTTTGACTAAAAATAGAAGACTACATTTTACAACCATTTTATTCTCATTAAATTATTTTCGCTAGTGGATATGTACTAGTGCTCGGGTGTAAAAAAATAGGAAAATTTATAACTAGCTCGAATTTTTGTTTCTTTTCCTGTCTTACTTTTTTCTGTATTATTTATTTTATCAAAAATAATCACATAAGAATTCATATTAATATCGAACCTATCACTCTCATCATAATACTTAAAATTGCATACAACATTCAATATTGGCACATATATCTTCCAGATTTTGCTAGTTGGTAATTTACGCAGATGAATATCAATTGCTGTCACTAGTAACTTGCAACTATGAATATAGTATTAGAAGAATATATATATATATATATATACGTATAAAGGGTGAATCTAGGAAATATAAAAAGAAAAAAAAAAAACTAAAAACACTATTTAATATCATAGTCAACAGCAAAATTATACCTTCCCTTAATGAAGTCTACATCAGTGGCTACCACTAACGGAGCCAGATCGGCCATGGGAACTGCTATGTTTCAGTTAACCATTCTGGAACTCGAACCGGTGTTGATCAGCTTCTCGGTAAAAATGACGCTAATCAGCTTCGTTTCGTCAATATTCTTGGAGGAAAAAAGATTTATTAATATTAATATTAATATTTTACTTTAAATGTTTAAACGAGTGATAAAAAAAAAAAACAATAATACACGTGACGGTGGTGAATTTTTTTTAGAAAACATCATATTTTCATTGCGTGTAAGAAAAAGACAAGTGGCACTGTTATTCTAGGTCCCATCTCATGTCAGCCACCCCCTCTCTCTCACTCGGTCATCGTGTATCTACCCATTGGTGTTGTTGTTATATTATACGTATCAATTTTATTTAAATAATTATTTATTATCATCTCATATATTTTAAACTCGGCTAATAATTATATACTACACATACTATGTATTACCGGTTAATCCTATTTTCTCCTCTCTCTCTCCGTAGGCATAACTGTCGCTTTTCTTATTCTCATCCAACTCATTTCTCCCCCATCCCTGTCTCTCCAACCTAATTTGACTAACTCTAAAATTTAATCACCCACTCTCACTCACATGCCATCTCGTATAAATCTCCTTCTCTAACCTTTATTATTCCTATACTCTCACTAAAACCATTTTCATCTTCCCACCACACACACGTCTCAATGTTTACTTTGTATCTCTTATCGGCGATTCCGTTATGATCATATTTACGTTAGATTGTTATTGCCGTTAACATTCTTAATGGGGAATCGTATCTCCTGCGTGCACCTCCACGTCCACCACCAGCAACGCCATCCCAAGACCATCAAGGTCATTAAATCAGACGGAGTAACAATCTACAACGAACCGGTCAAGGTTTCACAGATCACGATCCACTTCCCTAAACACTTGATATGCGGTTCAGATTCATTCTTCATAGGCCAGAAGGTGCCCCATCTCTCAGAAGATGATTACCTCCAACTAGGGCACCAGTATTTCCTTTTACCTAAGGATTTCTTCCAGTCCGTATTAACTTTTGTCTCCATAACCTCCTTCATGTCATCACAACCTAAGACAAGCCTTCTAAAGAAAGTCGCGACACCCCAGCTGTTCAACGTTGAGAAAACACCTTCTGGGTATTTAAGGATACGTGTGTCCGATGACTTTATATCACGGTTGATTGAAGAAGGGAAGATTAAGGGAGAAGAGGAAGAGGAGGGTTCGAGTACGGGTAAGGGGAGTAAGAGAATTTGCAATACTCCTCGGTTGGAGAAGGATTATGAGATCCTTGTTGGGTCAAGGCTGGGGAAATGGAAACCTAAGTTGGAGATGATAAGAGAGAAGAAAGAGAAGAAAGAAAAAAAGAGGGTTTCTCATTCATCTACCGGAATGAAGAGGAAGAAGAAGCTACATCATCATTTATCTCGTGTAAACTTTATTAAATCTGCTTCTAAAGTTAGAACCAAGATTAAATCAAAAAAATGAATATATATATATATATATATATAGAGGAACACATTTACTTTTCATCGTAGTTTTCCTGTCTTTTCAGTTTGATTTTCTTCCTTACTATGGGTTATGGATATAGTAATTAGTTACTGAAGTATTTTTGCAGTGGAATGTATAGTTCTTGACTAATTGTACATTAATCTATTCAAGACTGTACCTACTGGATCTTAATATTCCCAAAATCACATGTTCCTTAACATATATTTACATAAATGAGATAAAGGAATCGAATCCTGTCCGTCCTTTGTAACACTCGAGATACATCACATGTCTGTCCGGTAGAGAATTTATAAGGTAGCAGTTCTGGGGATTTTGAAAGCAAATGGAAAAAACAATGTCTTTCCATGCAACTACGAGTTAGGGCATGAAATATGATTGCATCGATCGTAAACCATGTAAGTAACAATTATTAAATCGATCCTATGATGAAGTAATCAACATGTTCCAACAATTTGAGCTATCAACTTGTTCGGGTAGGTTTTTTACTATTAACGTGTTGAATTGTCTCTTTCTTTATCCGTGCGCGCAGACATTCTTGTCTACAGACAAAATAACTTCTAGAAAATCTTCTGTTCAAATACTTGGGGATACATTACCAATCGCGTGTTCAATTTTACACGCGTGATTCAGATCTAAATTATGTCATATAATATAAAGGGTTGAATAATAGTCAGATTTTATACTCTATTATTACAATCGGATGGATAATTATACATAGAAATTCAAAATTGCATTTTTAGAATTCACTTCGATTTAAGACCACGGTAATCAGTTTGAAAAAATCCATCGAATATCATAGGCCGCATGTGATAAATAAAATTTGAATACCATATACAAAATAAGGATAATAGTTGTTCGATTATACACTTAAAAAATTTTGTTGACGTTTATATGAGCAAATTTTCTTTCTTTTGGTTCTTTGTTTTTTTTTTTTTCCACGATAAGCTCATGCATTAATACCAAGTGTAGTGATGTCAATTGATTGATAGGATTGGTCGTATAGAGTATAGATCAAGTTGGACAGGTACATTTAGGTAGGCAGGTTTGGACCATCTAGCGCCAAAAAAAAAAAAAACAAGGCGTTTTGAGAGGAAAGAAAATAGGACAAGAAAAGGGTCAAGGAAAGTCAGCTTTCGTACTGCTCAAAGCTTATTTTATAAGACTAGTATTTTGCGACTACGTGCGTCTGCGCTAGCTAGGTTAACGTGCGCCGTATAAGGTCCAGCAATGGAGCTCTGTGCATGCACTTTAACCACTCTATACCTTTATTCTATGTTTCTATCCACTGAGGGGGGATAGCGAAATCCAGTAACCACCGTATAGAATCTGATAAGTTAATTGTGTACGTCACCGACTGATAAATACCTCAATCTTTTCTCCATTTCATTGAATCATATAATTGATATGCATCAATCAAAATCCTGTACCATAAACAACTAACAGTATATTAATATGAAAAACTTACACTAGGTTATTAATAAGCTAAGGTTTACTTTCCTTTTTTTTTTCTTTTTTTTTTTTTGTTCTTTTTCCCTTTTCAACTACCATGCATAATACAATACTCTGGGAGAAAACGATCAAACCTAATCTATCCATGTAGTACGCGTGTATTAATATTATTTTTCATAGTTTATTCTTAGATGATTGTGGTGCTAAATCTAATAAATGACAGGTACTAATTGAATTTATAACATCTCCTGCACTAGACATGAACAACTCTCCAACAAATAATGGAGCATTTTAACCATCTAAAACAAATTTATCACACTGGCACACAAATCCATTGCAGCAACATGTCGATTTTCAATAAGATACGGATAAACTAAAATACATTTGTTGTAATTTATTTAACTATCTTGCTTAGCTATTAAATGTATGTGTGCGTTATATCTCAACAATGCGATGAATATATTTTTATCAGACAATTTTAGTTTTCAAGATCTTTATCCCTAAACCTTTATGGTATCAAAGCATAGAGACAACAAAGGTACGGCTCTCACAATACAAATGGTTGTTCATGGTAGCTAATGCACATCAATCGTCCCATGTGGTTCTAACTATCCCAACAAGATAATATAGAGGAAAATATTTGCATTGTAAAATTGTAGTAATTTCTGCTCTAGAAGCTTTCAATCTTAAGAACTTTGTTAATTTATGTAACACCTAATTATTATCTGTTATATATTCCTACGATCTATTGACGCGTCAGGTACTTAAAATAACTTGCTAATATCATCACATAATTCATTCATCTCCAAACACTTGTAATAACTCAAGTACCAATCCAAGAATGTCTTAAACATCCTCAAATCTCTAAAATTTACGCAACAAACAAAAAATCCACTTTATTAAATGAAAAAAAAAATTTAGAATTCGAGTACAACCATCTCAAAGAAGTAAATATCATGATTTGAAGTCCCACTTATACCAATATAGAACAAAACAACTGCAAAGGACTTAACAGGAGAAGTCCTAAGTGACTTCTTATGAACCAAGTAATAATATAAATATAAAAGATAATCTGTCCGCCAACAAAATTCACAATTCTATGATAGCTACACTAATCCATCTCCATAGTCATAATGATAATAGTCAACATAGTCAACATCCTCAACATAGTACTCATACTTGCTGTAGTAGTCCTCATAATCACCAAAACCGGTTCTTGCATTTAAAAACAAGAATTCCTACGAGGTGAGCAAAAGCTCAGTATAAGAAACAACTACAAGTGCATGAACACACAATAAATGCACGAACACATATGTCAACTAAATCAATTATCTATATGCAATAACTATAGGTTATTATCTTTATTTAGACCTAACAAGCAACGTGATTCCAACGTCTTAGAACTTAGAGTAACTTATGATTCCGGCACATAATACATATAATGCATATATGTATCGATATTAGATCCTCCCCAATAACCTAGTAACTAAGGAACATTCTAAGTCTATCCAAATCATTTCAAAGTGTAACTCCAATTAGGATACCATCGTACTAAAATCATTAGGGTGCTAACTTAAGGTTTAATCCTCTCAATCCCTTGAGTTTAGCCAAGCACAAGTAGTACACTCATTTAAGCTGAATTTTCATTAAGTCCATTTAACATTACTAATCCTATACATACACAAATAATAAACAAACCTTGTAGCCAATATTTGCTTGGAAACCGAATCAAGTGTCTCACAACTTGTTCACATAAGAAACATCAAGCTCACTTAATTTTTGAAGTAAACTAATGATATTCTCTAACTCAACATCCAACCAACTCTTGTTTACTTAGGAATCACATAAGAAATCTAAGGTCGTTAGGAAGTTAAACGATTTGTAAGATGTTTCGAGTGACAATTCTTGATTACAAAAGTTTGGAAAGGGATGTTGTTGTAAGAAATAGAGGTCAAGGCGCCTTCATGCTAGATTGTCTAACGTCGAGATGCCATGCTAAAAAAGAGCATGATAGGCCCTTAGTGTTTAGACATTATGGAGGATGGTGTTCGGACGCCTGCTATGCCATCATCCCCCAAACTCTACCACTACTCACCATTTTCACGTACCACTACTCCTAAAACAATAACTCGACAGCAAAACATCTTTAGCCCACTCAAAAGGACAAAACAAAACACTCTCTTACACCCAATTCACATCTCAACTCTACCATTCATAATATAAACCAAAGAAACAACATGTACCATAAGCAAGACCAAACTTGTAACTGTTGTAACTCAGTTCTAGCCTATCCACTACCGCAAACACATTGTAAGATGTGTAGGACTACCCTATGGTCGTTTTACTGCAACCCTAGGTGAAAAAACGAATCTCTTTAAAAGATCTTATCAAAACTCAAAGGACAACGACTATATAACCTTACCTTAATGTTTTGCACCCTTAGATTTGCTTTCACCACATGAGATTCGTTGTGGGACTTACAAGATGACTTCTCAAATTTGTGTTGGGGCTATCCTATGCAAAAAGTGAGTTTTCAATAAGAATCCATGAAAAATTTGTAATAAAAAGGCATTCCAATAGCCTTATCTTAGTGTTCGCAAACTAAATTCACAATCCCTTGATGTTTCTCACTCCGTGGCTTCAAGAACCCATGCTAACCATAAGAAGTGTAGCTTGTGAGCAAAAAAATAGGAAAAAAGGGTTTCTAAAACCCTAAGCACCTCTTTATATACCTAAGGTCGGCTAACTTTTCTTCTACCTAAATGCCCCTTGTTATCCTCGATAATGCCAAGCTTGTCCTTAACATTAAAACACCTATTATTTTTATATTTTCTTTTAATTTCTTTTCTTATTTTCTCTTTTTATTTATGGGTTTTAAAATTCACTTATAACCCTTCCACCTAAGTTTTTTGTCACAAATTAGGACTTCAACGATGAACAACCCAAAAGAATTATTAGTTCTAATTATGTTGTATTCAAAAGGAAAGACAGTAATTCTTCTAAGCTAAAATCTTGTTTAACAAAACATTACTTCGTTACATATCCTATTTTACATTTCGAGTAAAGCGAAAGTGATACTAGGTTTTCAAATCTCAAACATGAGCAAATATGATGCCAATAAGGCGGTAGCTTTCATACTTGTTGAAGTCCTCTCTCTTATATGTGGTGTATATTGCAAACAAAGGAATCGTTGCCAGTATTCTTTCTACTATGATCGAATCGGTATCAAAAGCTAAATATTCTGCATAGTTTAGAGGAAGAGTATGTGGGTATTTGCACCTACATGAATATTTGTAATTTCTATGTTACTACCAATGAGTTACTGGTTTGCGGATGTATGAACACGAGCACATCTAAAGCTATAAAAAAATGATATATCCTTTTCTAATTTAGCATACGTCTATCCTAATTCTTCAAGATTTTCTCACTATCAATCCTGTCCTAATATAACCTCAATCTAAGTGTAAGTAATAATGATAAAAAGCTCATCAGCTACTATACCCATGAATTTATACATGTGACTATGTCTCTTCATTTTGATATCAAATTTAATTTAGGCATGATAATATCATCATTAATTTAATTCTTTTACTTTGGATTACCAAATTAACATAGAATGTATTGGATCTTGCCATGTGCTTAGGCTCTGAAGTAACTTATATTGAGCTTAGTGACATACATCAAAAACAAAGGATGTAGAAAATTCATCACATAATTATGCCACAATATGAATATGCAAAGGCTCAAATTGCTACTAAATACCATTTATAAACATATAAACTGCAAAAACTCTCATTTAGTATCTTTTCAAATAATATTCAAAGTTCGTTAGAGTTCAAACAGTATAATTAACTCCTTATGTTTTCAAAGTGACTTCAACATTCTTTAAAAGAAAACATAGATCCAAAATAAGAATCCTTGTAAAAAATATAACAAACCACAACAAAGTTGACTCTCCGCATTCATAGCCACCCTATTTAAGCACACCACACATCCTTTGTCAAACTACAAGCTATATGCAAAGGGCCGTACACATAACAGCCGAATCTTTGTCTATTTTAGCCTTATAAATTATGTAAAGTTGTCTTTACTAAATCATCATCTCTTATAAATTTGCTAAACCTAGGAGGTTGACCTGATTGGCAACTATAAAAGGTATCATTTGTACCCAACTAGAATTAATTAGTGAATATTTAGCTACTTTTTACTTCATCCCTTATCTTGTGCTTACGTTAACTAATCTTAGCTGTTGAGCTGAAACTACTCTTATCCATTTTCTTAACAGCTCTCTTATCTATTTTCTTGAGTTAAGGAATAGTGGTTAGTAACATAAGGAGAGCTTATGCGCAATATCAAGTTATCCTTAAGTTCGTGTGAGGCATTTGATGTGTAATATCTGAGTATTTGTATACAAAACCCAGCTCAACATTGACTTATGTAGAGGGATAAATTTAAGTTTGGGTTTTAAACCCATTAATTAATTGGGCTTGATTCTTTGGACTAAAGTAACAGGTTCTAAAGAGTCGAGTTTAAATATTTGGGATATTTAAGAGAGTTTTGGCATGATAGTTTTAGAGTAGAATTCGTTGGGCCAATCCATTTGGTCTAACCTTTCTTAATATCGGCTCACATTAAGAGTAAGACTTTCACTAAGCTTAAGTCTAAAGGAGCCCATAAGGGATCCATTAAGGGAAGGGATTGATTTTGACCATTAATCACTATCATAATCCAATAGATGGGATCGACAACCATTTCTTATAAATACCTCATTCCCTTCCTCATTTGAACTAGAGAGATCTTGGCATAGACGTTATTACTTTGCCAAATTCCTACCATAAAATATCAAATACTTAAACATTTCAAGAACACTACCTTATTCTTCATCAACTGTGAAGTTTGATGTCTCTTGGCTTCTCTACCTATCATCATGAGTGCTTAAGCCTTGTTAAGATTGCTTACTCCTTCTTCTACACTTCTCTCCTGATCATCTTATACATGTGATTCAAGTCATTTCCCTAATCATGTGTAGCACGGCTTGTCACACGGCTTAATACGCAACATGCATGTGATCCTTGCACCAATACCCACATACCTACAGCTTCCATTTACTTTTCTAACCATCTTGTAGTTAGAATATATCCCTTAGTTCATGAGATAGACTTACGTATGTTCACCCACATCAAGAGCCTATCAAGTTTGGTAATGAGCGACCTATTTGAATCAACCTCCTAAATTTGTTTGTAGCTGATATGCTTAGGAGCTCGGGTATCACTAGGACTTATCGTAACAAACTCGAACCAATGGATCCTTCAAAATATTAAAGAAAATAAAGTGAGTAAGTTTACAAATTAACTAAAGTAACTGACATGAAACTACTCGGAAGATATGACACACCAATAAACATAATACGACTTGATACTTCACTTGATGTGACGTACAAGTTGATGTCAAGGTCTATCCACCACTAATCATAAGCTACTTGGTAAGATTAGATAAGAGTGTATGTGTGTGTGTGTGTGTATATATATATATATATAAAAGACTTGAAGAGGGTTGTCTCGTAAAAACAGTATATTCAATGTATATCTGTAAGGTAAGATGATTCTGGCTTATAGGGTGAATGGACTATTTAGAGTAAACTTATAGGGCAACATTACAAATAAAAAAATTTCAAAAAGGTATACATAAAGAAGGGATTCTTAGTACATACGAAAAAAAGTAAAAAGGACAAACAACAAATAACAAAAAGGGAAAAATAGTACAATGTCAGATGAAATAGATAGGTGACAGCACAACATTGGTTCTGTGTAAGGGCCCTTTAGGTACAATAGCTACGTAGAATTAAGACACGGTAGCATTAGGGACTGTTGGGATAAGGAAGGGGTGCAACAAGTGTCGGTAAAAAGTTAGAAGAAGGTACTCAACCCAAAGAAGAATGTCTCGTCACATGGTAAGAGTCTCTTAGCAACTAAAAGTTCGATCATTAGCCACAAAATATTCGACAAGCGGATAGTCAGCATTAGCATAAGAGAGAGAATAGAACATGGTGTAACCTCTCGGAATTGTTAAGGAATTCAACCATCCTTCTTCCTCATAAAGTTTCTTGTCATCGATAAGTTGTCAAGAAAGAATTCTTCGGGTAAGGGATTGGAGGCCTCGAAGTTGTATACTAATAAGAGAACCAGTAGTTGACAGCTCATTAGTTGTAGTGTAAGGCATATGTAAGTATCATCTAATAACAATGAAAGTTATTGGAAAGGGTAAGATCCGCCAAACATTTGCTAATGAGTTGTGTTAAGATTGAAAGGGCAAGATTTACCAAGTGTTATGTAGTGAAGTGTTCCTATAAGTGGAATAAATAAGATACATGTTTGATTTAAATAATTGAGATACTCTAGTAAGGTTATTGGGGTAAAATGACAACAATAAATCATTTACCTAACATTCCATAGTTTAACAAATGAATGAAGTATATATGTACTGCTCTATCTTTGTTCTTTTATTATACTTTTTATGTACTCACATAACCTTATAAGGAGCTAAGGGTTAGTAGTTTTACCAACCTCGAGCATAGGTGAAGATCCTTCGGATTACAAACTTGAGATTTTAGGAAGGACTTTGAAAGTGCTAGACATCAATTTATAAGTTCTCAATTCTTAGTTATGAGTTGTATAAGTATATTTTATGCCATTTGTGTGCCTTAGATGTGTTTTCATCTAAAGGTGTACGTAACTAAGGTGTTTTTGTAAATCCCTTAGGAAAGATATTGATGTCTTAAACTCATTTGAACAAGTTTGGCATAGTGGAAATTAAACCACATGGAGACAAGTTGTTAAGAATTTAATACTTTCCATAAAGTTATAAGGTTTGTTGCAAAATTTAGAAGGCCAATAAAGAAGGTTAGAAAGTTAAATCTATTATTCTAGGTGAGTTAAAAGGTTGTACAAGGATGGTAAAAGGTTTATAAAATGGGCATAATATATATATATATATATATATATCTTGGCAAGTTAGAACATCATACTTAGAAGTTCTACAAAATAGGGAAAAATGTGGAGCTTAGTATTCTAGGTAAATTAGAAGGTTTCATAAAGAACTCAAAAGGTTAACATTTGAAGGCAAAAAGGTAAGGCTCGAATATAGAATGTTAGAAACTAAACTTAGAAGGTAGAATTGCATAAGTAGAAGGTTGAAATTCAAAGTCAAGAGGTTCTAACTATGATATTAAATGGGAAGTATTTAGAGTGTACATGAACTATGTTTTTGAATTACAGGATTAATGTTTACTAAAGCCTTATTATTAATTAGAGGATGTCCTAACGTTTCCTTCTTTAACTACCATGACTTAATATTACTAGAGGAAAAGCACTAAAATGAAAACTCAAGATGCTTAAAATGTGGGGTGTTACATTAATATTTTTACAAATTGAGATCATGTAAAATTTACACTCTCTGGAATTGAATGACATTATGTTGATGGCTAATTAAAGTAACATTGGTAGAAGATGATTGTAGATGATGATTTTGGAAGGAAATCGGTTTAGGATAAGCCTATAAATAAGTTGAGTCGAGATGATACAGTATTGAGCTTAATTCAAGCTCGATCTAGAATTTTAAGCTAAATCTTGAGCTCAAATTCGATCAAGTTTATAATTCTAAACTCAAGCTTGACTCGAAGTGATGCTTGGCAAGATTGCTTGGTAAGATTGAACTTGAATCAATTAAGTTTGCTTTGACTTGATTATCTTATAAAAAATATTATAAATTTAATTAAAACAGTAATTGATGACACTCATTTAGTATATTTATTCTAGGATGGATTTATATAGTTTTTATTCATTATTTATGTTATTTGCACAATTTGGAGCTTATTTGTTAATTATTTCATTTATAGGTCTTTGAAAAGCTTTTAGTGAATTTTTAAAGAATCTAGTGAAGATTTAGAGTTTTGATTGAAAGATGCATTGACCAAGAGATTCAAGTAAAAGAGTTTTGGATAAGAATTTAAGTTTAGAAGAGATTATGTATGGAGATCATGGTCATACTTGTGGCTGTTATCCTCTCATCCAAAGATTTCACAAATTTTAAGAAGAGTCAAGTGTAAAGATAAATCACACCTCAAGATTACAGCTATGATCTTAGGGCATGATCATGCTATTTTGTAAGAGGATCTCTAAAAGTTTGTTTGTAACCTTAGATTGATGTTCTATAAGAAAGAGCCTAGACTTATTTGTTACAAAGAGCCCCCTTAAAAAGTTGTATGGGTAAAGTAGTTGTAGGGGTTTCTCTTTTTTTCTCTTTTCTTTTATCTTTCTTAAATTATTCCATGTTTTAATTGTTCTTAGATGATCTTTGAACCTTAGTTATTTATATCACATTTATTTTCTTATTCAATTAATGATAATACCCTTTGTGATCTAATTATGTTGTATTATTTGTCTTTGATTCAATATTACCAACTGTTGAATTGATGTATGAGTTTACTATAGAGTTCGCGAGATCCTATAGTAGATGGACCGATATAATTACAAGTAATTAACTAGATCAAAATGGTTAGCTAATTAGTGTCTCCGAATTAGGGCAATTTAATAATGGAATTCAAGATTTCAATGTGATTTTGAGAAATTTTATTACAGAAGAGATTAGAATAAAATATACTAGGGTTAATTAAGAGATGCAAGTTAAGTTAGTTCATATGAGGAGTTCCTACAGTTTAATAAGCAATTGAGATTTAAAGTTGTATAGAATTAGATAGTAAATAATAGATTTACTAAGGATTATGTACTTTCTAAGCTAATTAATCTTCTTGTACATTTTATTGTTCCTATTCTCTTTATTCATTCTTGCTCCGTAAAAGGACGTTTTGGATTCGGTACATAAAATTTAGGGTGATCGCATAAGTTTTTAATTGAGCTGAAATTTTATGACGGAATTGGAAATATTAGTAGAAGTGACACCCTAAGTTTTAATTTAGGAAAATAAAATAATAAGATAATTAAATATTATATATTTAGGTTATACATGTATTATCTATTATTTATTGAAAACACGTAAAATAGGTTCCAATGATTAATGAATCGCTAGAGATAAAATAGATACTAACTAAAAATCATAAAATAACTTAAATAATATTTAAGATTATTTATATCATATATTTATATACATATAGGTAAAAATACCTAAAATTATCTAAAATACTTAATTTATCCTAAAATGCATTAAATAAATTAAAGAAAATTAATAAAAATTAAAGAAAAACATATTTCACTTAGGAATAATCTAGAATGTGATATCGCAATGAAGGGGTGGTAATTTAAGGAGATTGAAAAGAAGATTAGGACACATAAGAATCAATTCGGGACTCTTGTCTTATTACTTTTTTCCTCTACCACATCCAGTATCCCTATAAATTTAGGAAAATACTTCTATAATTCATTTTAGGCAGTCTAGTATCTAGCAAAAATATAAAGAGGTTAGAGATAGTGAAACAAGTATTTTAAAAAAAATAGACAATGGGAGTAAATTAGGTTATACTAAAGTACACATACTAAACGAACACTTGGAAACAAACCAAAATCACAAGCTGAAGGTAGCCCAATGCTTGAATTGGGCGACAAAGGGGTGGTAGGTCGAGGTTGCTGTAAGACATTGTTTCGGTGAGTTCAATCTGCAACCCAATTTTTGTGAAATTTACTAAAAATAATAAATCTTTGTGAATAATTATGAAAATTGGTATTCTATCATATTTTGTATGTGGTTTTAGAGAAAAATATTATTTTGATGAAATTAATTTTGAAATATATTGCTTTTAAGAAATCACTAAACTTGAGCCGATTTCACTTTTATTTTCAAAAATCCTATTTATGCTATTTCGACCTCAAATTTTTTTTTATACACTACCTATGATGTATATTAAATTTTCATGAAAATTATTTTTCATATTTTTATCTAATTTTTAAGCCTTAAAACCCTATAAAATGACTATTTTTCGAAGTATATTTGGTGATTTTTCAAGAAAGAGACCTAAAAATGATTTGAGATATATTATGTTATCAAGAAATGTTAAATGATGTTAAACAATAATATTTGTAGCATTGGATTTTGATATTGTTGGTTTAGGTTTGATAAATGTGTAATATATGAAATATTAAAATCAATGGAGTAAGGTGTGTTGAATCAAATTGAGTTGTTGTTAAACTAAGTAGTGTACTATGATTCTAATTGTAGATAAAAATTCTGGGACTTACGCTAAAAATGTAGAGTACCCTTGGATTAGTAGCAAATTTAAAAGCTGGATCTAGAATAGGGTATATAGGGTTAACTAAGGTGTTGACTAGAAATTAAATCAAAGATTTATTATACCTAAAACATAGTTAGTTAAACTTCATAGAATGAATTAGGGGGAGTTTCTAAGACTTATGACAAAAAATGTAATCAAGAGCTAAATCAGTGGCTATATTTACTTGAGCTAAAGTTAGTTAAACTCTGCAGACTAGGCTATAAAGAATTTTTGAAAATTATGAATAAGTTATAATCAAGGAGCTAAATTAAAACCTGATTCAGAGACTGAATTAGAGACGATATCAGAGGTTAAATCAAAACCTAGTTAAAGCTAAAAATGATCATAAGAAACTTAAAACTAGCATAATTAAGTATAGTAACACCTTAAACTAAGGATAATAAAATGTAATACAAAATGGAATCTATATACTATAATTGTGTGAATACTAAAATAATATTTATATTATAAGAACGAGCGGCAACACTACACCTCAAGTTACACCTTAAGTGAGTCAGCATAAGAATCCAGGTAAGTTTGGGATTGATACATTGTTGTATTTCAAATAACTATTTTATAGTACTTGGGGACTTAAGATTGTGCTTGGTTGAGACTTTAGGTAATCTTCATGTGTGCATGCCCGTATATGTTTTTTTTTTTAACCTTATTATGTATTGTTGATTTGCTATTATAGAAGGTAATTGTTGTATAACACGAAATTGAGTGATCACATTAAAATGGACTTAATTATATTAAGCCTGAAACCTTAAACTAGGCATGCATTGCATCTCATTAGGAGATGTTTAAGATTATCCGACTAAATACCGACCTCTTTGAAAGGAATAACATTGTAGCATAATATTCTCTTCTTCATCCTAAGTTAAATTAAGTGACAAGAGAGGAGGTTGCAGTAAGGGTGAAGGTAGTAGTTTAAAGATAGTCATGGGAGGAGCGGTATTTTCATTACACAAGCTTAGGTTGGTTGTGAGCTGTAGCATTCGCACAAAAACTCCTTAACTAGGATTAGAGCGAGTCAAATTTCTCTAATCTCACAATAAATCGAATAACATTGTGCGATTACATATGCTTGTTGCATTACATCTAACTAATTGTTGATAAACCTGTTTGTGCTTTTGTATAGTCTTATGTCTCCATTCCTGTTTACTAAATTATTGGTTATTCACATTCTTATAGATGTTTTTGTAGGTGTTGATTAGAATGCCCCACTCAAACTACCCTGAGGTTAGTCATTGTTGGAATCTGGGGAATGAGATCAAAAATGGAAGAACCACCGAGTTATGTAACCAATAACTTACTAAAGAGGGATGAAGATGATGCCACTACATGCATATGTTTCTGGTAAATAGGGTGTTGACTAATGAGTTATTGAAATACATGGTTTAATAAAAGGAAGCTATAATTAGGTCATAATAGCACAATAAGATGCTTTTATGGATGGTGAAAGTAACCATTAATAGTAACAGTCAATAATTTTTACTCTTGGCTTATTAAGAAGTACTCATATCCAAATGTATATATGCTAGCTTAGGACATCATGACTATATTTAATAGGAATCAAGGACCGATTATACGCTCCCCAGCCCGTGGGCTCTGGTCTGCCAAGTTATCCGAGGTAAGTTAAGTGCTAAGAAGCAATGCTTACCCTAGTCCGATCTACCGAGCTACTTTACTTTCCATATCATCTAAGATGTTGCCAAGGTAATCAACCAGCATGCCGAGCCGAACCCTCCACTAAACCATAGTCCCAGTGCCAAATTTGAATGCAATCCCCACTGTTGCCAAGGCCTATCAAAGCTATTAGGAGCTGACCATCCAAAGCCAACCCCATGTAAACCATCCCTGAACCAACCATTGTCTAGCCCCTTCTGACACCGAACAGGCTTGAACCAAGGCCCACCTTCGAACCATAATACTATCAGAATCACAATAAAAACACACGTGCACTATCTTTTACTGACATCAATACTATCCTTTCTGACAAAGGACGTTCGCATTCCTTCTTTTTCATTATTTCATATTTTCCTTATAAATTATTCTTTTTGTATTTAGCAAATAAGGACCATTCTTTTGTAATTTCTATATCTTAGGATTTGCCCTAACAAGATGATATAAATACTGTCATATTGTAAAAGTAAACATCATAATACAAACAAATACACTGAACTTTTTCACTCTCAAGCTAAGTTTCCCTCTTACTCTTGAGCTACTCTTATCTAGTCCATTCAAGCATAGACTAGTGGTAAGTGACCTCCAGCCATACTTATGCGTCATATCAAGTGTGACTTAAGCTTGTATGAGGAGTTGGTGCGTCGTATCCTTCATTGATGCATGGGAACCCTATTCAACCTTCAACTATCATTTACCTTTCAAGCCATCTTATAACTTGGACCTATCCCATTGGTTATGTATGATATCAGGTTCATGTGTTCATTCGAGAGTCCATATCATCTTGGTATTAAAGCCTGACTATGTTCGAGGCCGGATTTTTCTATTATGCTCTTTTAATAGTTCATCATTATTCTCGTGTGAAAGTGATTCTATTGTTAGCTTTGAAGTTTAATAATGAGAAATTGTCATTATGGAGTAAGCATCAATGTCATATTTAAGTATACAAGGGATTTTAGAAAACTAAGAAAATGGTATTCAACATGGCTAAAGGCAAGAAGGAAGCTTTTCACCTCAATCAGCAGGTGACCGCTTATATAGGCTTACCAACTTAGTAGCTAGCCTGGTGACTATTATCCAAGAAGACAGACAACGAGATAGAAATAGCCACCAGAGAATGTAAGTAGCAATAGCAAGGCAATAGTCAGTTTGGCCTGGTTAATGTCCCAACTCGCCCACCCCGAACAAAAAGAGTTGGAAGGGATGCTAAATGAAGGTTAGCGCTAGAAGAGATTGAGAATGAAGCAGAAGGAGTTGACGAGGCAAAGGAATATTAAGAGCCTAAGGAAAGAAATGTGCAAGCCCCTAAAGTCAAAGGACTAAGGATATATATCCCAAGTTTTTGTGGAAGTGGTGATGCCGAAGACTATCTAGATTGGGTAGACAAGATTGAAAAGCAGTTTAAATGCCACAAAGTACCTGACAATGCAAAGGTTAGACTTGTTGTGTTAGAGTTCGCTAGTTATGCCATCTTATGGTGGAAGAACTTACAATCCACCAAAGGAAAGGAATGAGAACAAGAGATTAGGAGTTGGGATGATATGAAGAGAGTCATGAGGAGAAGGTTTGTACCGAGTTATTATTTACAAGAAGCCTTCAAGAGACTGCAAGAATTGAGACAAGAAGCATCGAGTATAGAAGCTTATCTTAAAGAATTCTAGATGCTAATGACCCAATGTGAAGTCATAGAGCCCAAAGACCGAACTATCTCTTGATTCATTGGCAGATTGAAGTATAAGATTGGAGATGTCCTGAAAACCTTAGACGTTAGAACATTTGATGATGCAATCCAAGCTGCCTAAAGGATAGAAAGGCGCCAAACAGGAAGATTTCGACCAGCCATTAGCCATCCTGGTAATAGCTGACCAATTTCGAGCAGACTTATACGAACAGATTCGAGTAAGGTCACTGAGATCTGACCTACTCAGACTACCCGAGCAGAAGAGAAGGAACCCTTGAGGAAGTTTGAGAAGGGTTAGAGTTTAGGGAGGAAGATGAGTAGGATCAAGTGTTTCAAATGCCAAGGATCTAGATACATAGTTGCTCAATTTCCAAACAGGTGAATGATGGTGATTAGAGGCGAGGCGCCGACTATAGAGGTCGACAATACATATGAAGAAGTAAAGGAGCTGAAAGAGGACGAACAAGCCAAGTTATCCGATGAGGATGTCACCTACAACGAGGAAGACAACTTCATGCCAACTACTTTAGTATTGAAGAGGACGATGAGTGTCAGTCCTGTACCCAAAGACGAATAAAGAGAAAATCTCTTCCATATTGGGTACAAGGTGAATGAATCACTATGCGCACTAATTGTAAAAGTAGGAGCTGCACCAATGCAACCTCTGCATTTATGGTCCAGCAGCTAAAATTATCGATCATGCCCTACTCAAAATCGTACAAGCTTCATTAGCTCAGTGATAAGGGAGCCCTATAAGTGAACAAGCAAGTGTCTATGCCAATCTACATTGGCAAGTATCGAGATAAAGTGCTCTGTGATGTATTACTCATAAGTGCATCCCACATTTTACTTGGACGACCATGGATGTTTGATTGAGCAGTTATGTATGATAATGGGCGGAACACATGTTCTATGGAGCATGAAGGAAGAAGGATGAAATTGAATCCCATGATTGCCGAGCAGGTAAAAATCATACAGTCCCAGCTTAGCTGAACCTTGAAGAAGGAGACTTTGCTACAAACCCAAATCGAACTAAAAAGAGAAATGGAGTTGGAGGGACTTACCTGTCTACTTGTCAGGAGGTTTCTAAAGATGAGACTCGGGGAGGAAGAGCTGCCATCCGAGGTAAAAACCCTACTGGAGGACTTTGCCGATCTGTTTCCAGAGGTCTACCCCCAATTCGAGGCGTCGAACATGCAATTAACCTGCAACCAAGGGCTGCCCTACTAAACAAGCCTGCCTATAGACTGAACCCTAAATAAGCTGCCGAGTTGCAAAGGCAAGTAGACGACCTCATGGAGAAAGGGTACATGTACGGGTCCTTAAGCCCTTGCGCTGTATTGGCCTTATTAGTACCAAAGAAAGATGGATCTTAGAAGATATATGTGGATAGTCAAGCCATTAATTGAATTGCCATCAAGTACAAATATCCCATACTCAAGCTTGATGACATGCTAGACAAGTTAAAAGGAGCAAGAGTGTTCTCCAAAATCGATCTCAAATCTAGATACCATCACATTCCAATGCATGAAGGCAATGAGTGGGAGACCGCCTTCAAGATACGACATGGTTTGTATGAATGGCTTGTAATGCCATTTGGGCTATCCAATGTGCCAAGCACATTCATGCGACTTATGAATCACGTACTGTGAAAGTTACTGGGAAGGTTTGTCATAGTTTATTTTGACAACATTCTAGTATACAGTTCTGACCTGGAAATGCACCGAAAGCATCTCTAACAAGTGCTTGCAAAACTCTGAGCTAAACGACTCTGCACCAATTTGAAAAAGTGCGATTTCTACCAATCCGAGGTGATCTTCTTGGGATTTGTTGTGAGTGGAGGTGGCATCCGAGTTGATAAGGAGAAGGTAAGAGCGATTATAGAATGGCTAGAGCAAACCTGTTTTGCCAATGTGAGAAGTTTCCACGGCCTAGCATCATTCCATTGCCAATTCATAAAGAATTTCAGTATGATTGTAGCTCCACTTACCGAATTCTCAAAGAAGAATGTTCAATTCAGATGGGGTGAGAAAGAGAGGAGGAGTTTTGAAAACATAAAGGAAAAGCTAACTACAACCACTGTCTTAGGTTTGCTAAGTTTCGACAAGGTATTTAAGGTAGAGTGTAACGCATCCAGATTAGGCATAAGTGCTGTGCTAATGCAGGAAGGCTAAGCTATTGCTTCTTTCAGCGAGAAACTTTAAAGAGCTACACTCAACTACTCCATCTACGATAAGGAGTTCTACTCCTTAATCCGAGCCCTAACAGTATGGCAACACTACTTGCTGCCCAAGGAATTTGTGATCTACACTGATTATGAATCCTTGAGATATCTAAAGAGCCAACCAAAGTTATTCTAGAGATAAGCTAAGTGGGTTAAGTTCATGGAGGCTTTTTCTTTTGTCGTAAAATACAAGAACCAAAAGAACAATGTAATAGCCAACGCTTTATCGAGATGACATACTATCCTGATCGAATTGCAAACAAGACTACTTAGGTTTTCAACCATCAAGAATTTGTATGCTAAGGACACACACTTTGGTCCTATCTACATCTGATGTGAGGAAGGATAGATGCTAGAAAACTATCATAAGAAGGACGGATACTTATTCAGGAAGAGGAGACTATGTATCCCGACCTGTTCCACACGAGAACTACTAATATGCGAGGTGCATGGAGGGGGATTGACAGGATACTTTAGCTAGCGCCGAATTTATGAGGTATTATCCTCCAAATTCTTTTGGCCAAGGATGAAGAGAGATGTTCGATCCATGCGGGAAAGATGTGTGACCTATCAAAAAGTCAAGAATCGAGCCGAGCAAGGACACTACCAACCCTTGCTGATCCTGACCAAACCATGGTCTAAGCCGAATATGGACTTCCTGTTAGAATTACCAAGGAAAGGACTCCATTATGGTGGTTGTGGATTGATTTAGCAAGATGGCTCATTTCATGCCCTATTCCAAGACTAACGATGCTTTGGCTATCTCTTTTCTTTTCTTGCAAGAGGTGATTAAGCTTTACGACGTACCCAAAACCATAGTTTCGAATCAAGACCCTAAGGTCATGAGCCACTTTTGGATGCGATTAGGAACCAAGTCATTATATAGCACGTCCTGCCATCTACAAGCTGATAAGCAAACCAAAGTTGTCAACCGAATTATGGGAACTTTGTTACAGGTTGTTGTTGGATGAAACATGGCCGATTGGGATTTGTGTTTGCCAATCATCGAATTCGCCTACAATTGAACTGCCCACAGCATTACAAGCATGTCTCCATTCGAAGTGGCCTACGGGTTCAACCCCAAGTGAGGACTGATGATGATGACCGGCTAGCCATCAAGAAAGTTAAAGGCATCAAAACTATGCACCAAAAGGTTATAGAGCAACTGAGTCGAGCTTCTATTAAGCTTGAGAAGCAAAGCTAAGGGTGGAAGAAGAGAGAATTTCGACTAGGCAATTTGGTCTAGATATACCTTAGCAAGGAAAGATTCTTAAACTTAAGGAAGAACGAGTTGTCTCCCAAAGCCAACAGACCTTTCAGAGTGCTTGAAAAGATCAACCCTAATACCTATAGGGTTGAATTACCTGAAGGATATGGAGTCTTAAACTCTTTCAACATTGCTGACCTCCAGCTTTACACTTGCGACAACTAGCAAATTGGACTTGAACCAGATTTGATCCCAAATCTCAAACAACCCTGAGGGTATGATAGAGATTAAGGATCGATTACACGCTCCCAAGCCCATAGGCTCTCTCACATGGTTCGCCGAGCTGTCCAAGGTGAGTTAAGCACCAAGGAGCAATGCTTACCTTAGTTCGATCTGTCGAGTTACTTTCCTATCCATGTCATCCAAGATGTTGTCAAGGTGATTAACCAGCATGCCGAGTTAAACCCTCCATTAAACCATAGTCCCAGTACTAAATCTAAATGCAGCAATCCCCACTGTTACCGAGGTCGATCAAATTTATCAGGAGCTGACCATACGAAGCCAACCTTATGCGAAACATCCCTGAACCAACTATTGTCCAGCCCCTTTTGACATTGAATAGGCCCAAACCAAGGCTCACCCCTGCTCAGACTACAATACTGTCAAAATCAAAGTAAAAAACGCACGCGTACTATCCTTTCTGACAAAGGACATTCACGTTCCTTCTTTTGCACTATTTCATATTTTCCTTATAAATTATTTTTTTTGTTTTTAGCAAATAAGGGCCGTTCTTTTGTAATTTCTATAACTTAGAATTTGCTACTATCATATTGTAAAAGCAGACATCATAATACAGAGAATACACTGAACTTTTTCACTCTCGAGCTAAGTATCCCTCTTACTCTTTATCTGCTCTTATCTAACCCATTCGAGCGTAAACTAGTGACAAGTGACCTCCGACCATACTTGTGTGTCATATCAATTGTAACCTAAGCTCATGTGAGACGTTGGTGTGTCATATCCTTCATCGGTGCATGGGATCCCCTTGCTTAACCTTCAATTATTATTTACCTTTCAAGCCATCTTACGACTTGGACCCATCCCTCTGGTTACGTATGATATCGGGGTCCATGTGTTCATCCACGAGTTTGTGCCAATATTGTTTGCTTTCTAATTATTAGAATAAAGTATGCATGTGAAGTTGTGATGGTTATGATGCATGTGTGCCATTGTGATTATGTGTTGTGCATTAGCTCACCCTTTATTGAACCTCATTTTTCAAGTATAAAAGAAGCCTCTTTCTTTTGACTAATGAATTGAAACATGAGAACAGAAATGATGTTAGTATATTTAGAGGATTTCACAAATTCATTGACTTAGTATAGTTTAGGTAGTTTAGTATCTTTGCCATTTTATACTTATGAGGTTGTAAATTTTTGCAAATAGAAAATGTTCATTTGAGAGTTGAAGATGTTTATTTTTTTATAAACTATTTTAAAGTTAGTTTCTTGTTTTTTTATATTTATATTGTGGTATGTATATATGGTAAATGCTCACATCCTCTCGTTTAGAGTGTGACAATAGTTGTGAGGAAAAAGATTGTCCATCACAAATTAGTGTGTAAATTTCATAATACCTATTTTGTGATACCGAATTCTTAATGGTTAGATAAGAAGGATTCTCTATAAATTTGAACTCAACATTCTTTGATCCTTATCATAATTGTTGTTGTGTAAACAAAAAAAAAAAGAAGAAATTACTATTTCATTAAATTAAGTAATTAATCAGATTAGCCTCCAAAATCTTAAGAAAACAAGGAAAAAATAAGACTTTTTATCAAATAAATTCTTATTTACCAATCCAAAATCTAGTACTTCTTGAACCTTTTTAAAAATTACGTATACATTTGAGGTTTTGTTTACAGGCTTCGATTTTTGAACATAGCCAATTGATGCTTGCCTTCTGGTGTAATAGATTTTTGTAAAACCCCTTTCTGCTTATTATGTAGTTATTCTTTCAACCCCCAACCACACACACCCACCCCCACCCCCCCACCACACACACACACACTAATAGATCAATACGAAAGCTTTTGGATGGATTCTATTAATGCTATCCCTCGGCACTAATTAGAACAAATAAGGATAGGAATAATTAAGCTAAACCGCAGTCCAATCCGATCCTAACCAAATCAAATAGAACTATTAAAAAATATATATTTACATATTTTATGTCTAAATATCAAGAAGTGATAGAAAAGCATGTTAAAATATTAAAAGTTTTATCCTTTTAATTATGAATGAGATCATTAGACATAACACACAACCTCTCCCGTTACATTTGAAAGTGTATAGTCCAAAATTTTATTTGTTTGCTTGTATTGTATCTTTAATTTCTATCTTCCTCCTTGTAATTCTAAATCAATTAGCGCTTGTCAGGTATTGCTTCTTGAAGTGAGAATTTTAGGGTTCTTTTTTCCAACTTAATGTTACTATCTCATTTCATAAATATATGACATAACAAATAGATGATTTCATCTTTATCTTATTGGTATTTGGTTGTGCAATTTTTGTGTTACTGAAATGGATTAGACAAAATATTTTATTTTATATTTGGTTTGTAATTTTATTTGTTGATTAGACAAAAATTAAGTTAATGAACTAAACACAAAAAGTCCATCCTTTATCATATCTATACTATAGTATAAAAATAAAATTTATTGAATAAAAAAATATTTTATATTCTCAAAAATACCTTTTCATATTATAATATCGAGTTAATTAATGTTATATTTATTAAATATTACAAAAATATTTATTTTAATATAAATTTTGTCCGGTACTGTGCAAATTAAACACAGTACAATAAACTTATATTATCCAATCTTTTTTATATATGTTTAGTCCAATTCCTTTTATACAGTCTAATCCTTACAACCAAATGTTATTTTAGACTTTAATTTTGCTAATATTTTCCTAATTTAGCATGGTTTTTCTTGTAATCATTTAATATTTTTATAAAAGAAGAATTGTTTGATAATTTTTTATGGTTTAAATCGTGAACTAAACAAAACGGGTCAATTATGATTTGAAAAAGTTCTTGACTTGGCATAAGAATTGATTTGGGAAAGAAAGAAAAAAAAAACACTACGCCATTTTTTTTTATGGTATTGTTATATTTGGTGGCAAGAAATAAAACAAAATGAACTATATCCATCCTTAATTAGATTTCTAAAAAATAAACTTTCAAGCTTTGATGTATAATTCATGGAAAAATAATTACGGGAAAAGTTGTAAAATTTCCTTCTTTAGGTATATATTCTGAGATATATTTTTCAAAGGTTTTTATTTTTATTTTTTTTGGCCAATAAAGGACTATTTTTCAAAGGTGTTAACTGGTTTTGCTTTTGAAATTATAGATTTGAAGATGATATTTCTATAGAATAAATTTCACGAAGGAGTCGACAAGAATAATAATACATCCCAAAGATTAGAAAATTAGAATATCGTTATTCCATATATAGGGAAGAGGATAAAGGATAAGTTTTCTTTTCCCTTTTAGGTTTTTGACCACCAATCACAGTTGCTTTGCTGATCGTTCATCCAGACATGTGGCACCACTAGCACCCGGATAAACAAAAAGGACAACCCAGAAAAATAACTCGAAAAACAAAATCAACAGCCAAACTTGAAAGGGTCAAATCAAAATTATTTTTAGCCGAAAAAAAAAAAAGAAATCAAAATCATTAATAACACCATTTCAAATGGATGTGCTCTTTATTTTATTGCATATTTCAATAAATAAATTTAATTAATATTTAGTTAAATTTTAAAAGTTGCTTTCAAATATTAAATTATGAGATAACATAAAAAACTTTTAAAATATAAATCATGATTGTATCTAGTAAATTCATTAAGTTTATGTGTTACATAATAATTTCATCCTCCACCAACGTTATAGAGTGCTTGGTATATTTGACAAGAATATTTGAAGATTTAATTGTTTAATGCAGTATTAGAGAATTCATGTGAATCAAATGGTCAAAAATTTGCATATGTAGTTATGTATGAGTAAAATAAACTAGATTTAATATAATGTATATTGAAAATAAAAACTACCATAAACTTGAAAATCTTTTTGATTTTAGAATTGAATTAGCAGAAAAAGTGATAGATTGGAAAGTGAAATAAAAAATTTGTTCATTCTAATTTTGTTTAATTTGCCTGCAATGGGTGTTTAGAACCTAATTTTAATTTTATATATGAATATTTCCATATATATATATTAATTTACTAGCTCACCATACTCAACCTTCTAAGAATTAAAAGTGTAACTGAAGGAAATTTACATCCGTAAAATATTAATTTTTGAATGAATAATATAAAAGGGGTGATTTGCGGTTTAATATAGATTAACATCAATATAATAGATGATCGGTATTAAAAGGTGTTGCAATTGATTTTTTTTTCCCTTCCCAAAATGATTTTAACTTCCGTTCGTTGAGATTACGAACATGTATTATCCCTATGGTACCGATTGTGATAGAACTTAGAAGTGTTCGTATCGGTCGTTAGTTAGTTGCTACACTTTTGTCTTCGATGATCACGAAGAAAACGAAAGACCTTAATATGAAATCTTATTGAGAGAGAGAGATAACCCGAAATGGAAACTCTCTCATCAGCTCAAACTCAACATTTCTTGTCAACAAACATTTCCAGCAATACCCAGAAAATCCCACCACGCGTTTTGCCAACGAAGCCAGGAGTAACCGTTAAATCTGAAAAAATTTCAGTTACCCACAAAGTGTTGGATGAAATTCCTGTTTCAGACACTTTCGCATGGAACGGCCTCATTCAATTCTATCTCAATGCTGGTGATGTTAATCACGCTGTGCTTACTTATAAACAGATGTTTGTTCGTGGTGTTCGTCCTGATAAGCATACTCTTCCTAGGATTTTAGCTGCTTCTAGGCTTTGTGGTAGTTTATCTCTTGGTAAACAGCTTCATGGACATGTTATGAAGTTTGGTTTGTTTAGTGATTGTTATGTAATTGCTGGACTGATTGAATTGTATGGTTGTCTTGATGGTGTCGATTCTGCTAAATGGTTGTTTGATAAGTTCTCAAGGAGGAATCTGGTTTCGTGGACCATGTTAATTAGGTTGTATTTGAGGGAGAATAAGCCTAGATTAGTTATTGATTTGTTTGACAAGATGGCGAGTTTGGGAGTCGGTGTAGACGATGTTGCTCTGGCAAGTGTCATCACTGCGTGTAGGCAATTGAAGTCGTTGCGGGATGGAAAAAATGTTCATGAGATTGCTAGAAAGCGTGGATTGGAATTCAATGTATTAGTGGGAAACTCGCTTTTGCAAATGTATATTGCTTGTGGCAGTATTGAGGATGGTAGGGAATTTTTTAAGCAAATGCCCGTAAAAGATGTTATCTCATGGACAACAATCATTCGTGGGTATGTGAAGAAGGGAGGATTTAATGAGGCACTGAAGCTATTTCGGCAGATGAATAAAGATGGAATAAAGCCTGATGCACTTTCGATATCCACTGTGCTGCCAGCTTGTGCAAGAATAGCAGCTTGTAAACACGGGAAAGAGATACATGGATACTCGATAAGGAGTGGGATTGAGATGAATGTTAAAATCTTGAATGCCATCATGGACATGTATGTGAAATCAGGTTTTATTGAATATGCTTCAAAGATTTTTGCAAAAATGAATGAAAAGGATGCTATTTCATGGACTGTGATGATATTAGGCAATAGCTTACACGGAAAGGGTAAGCTTGGTGTTGAGTTATTTAACGAGATGGAAAATGATGCGAGTGTAGAAACTGATGCATTAGCATATTCTGCTGTCCTCCATGCTTGTACCACAGCTGGTATGGTTGAGGAAGGGAAGTCTTACTTCAACTGCATTAGGGCACCTGACATCACACACTGCACTATGATGGTAGCTCTACTGGCACGTGCTCGACTCTTTGGTGAGGCAACTGCCTTTATTGAGGAACGGCAGCTTAAAAGGTGTGAAGATGTCTTGAAAGCACTATTAGACGGGTGTAGAATGCATCGAGAAGTGAAACTAGGAAAGCACATTGCTGTGCAGCTAACTGATTTAAAGCCTCTTGTTGCTGAAAATTATGTGCTATTATCGAATTGGTATGCTCATCGTGAGAAGTGGGATATGGTTGAAAAGTATAAAGAAACAATCATAGACATGGGCTTAAAGCCTCAAAAGGCGTATACTTGGATAGAGTTCCAAAATAGAGTTCATGTATTTGGGACTGGAGATGTCTCTCATCCCAGATCTGAAAGAATATATTGGAAATTGAATCATTTGATGGAGAAGATGCAGATAGATGATTATCGGGATAATTTAGATTTTAGTCTCCATGATGTAGATGAAGAGCGAGAGTGTACTCCCATTGGACACAGTGAGATGCTGGCTGTCTCGTTTGGTTTAATCAGTAAACAAGCAGGAACAACTATCCATGTCACCAAAAATCACCGTGTTTGCCCAAGATGTCATGGTGCTTTGAAAGTGATATCCAAACTAGAAGCAAGAGAAATCATAGTCAAAGATCCAATTTTGTTCCACCATTTTAAGGATGGAAATTGTTCCTGTTGTGACGTCTATTGACTTCATTTTTGGTCTTGGCAGCATTTGAATCAGAGATAAAGTTGTTTATGAACAAGAATTCATCTTCTGCAGCTTGTTGCAAACTCTGCAAAGGAGATTTCTCTAAATTGTTGGCTTATTTAACAATTTTCTTTTTGATGATGGGCATGGGTACTGCTCTTCCTGTAGTATTGGATCAATCAATGGTTGATTTGGCATATAACAGTTACCAATTAGCGCTGGTTGATATCTTTGAGACCTGTTCGTTAAATATTTAGACTCAAAGTGAGCCATCTAGATATGAAAAAAAAAAAAAAAACAAATTGCAGCTGTGAAAACTTTGTGCTATCAAGGAAAAACTCAACTTCATCAACCTGTTGGGTGAAGAACAACAAGGTTAGCTTACAGAAGAATGTAATCCTTTGAGAAGGAAGGCCGATGCAATGGTAATGTGCGATTGGAGTAATCCACCCCTCCATACCCTGTACAGCAACTATGCTCTCTCTAAGGTAATCATGGTAAAAAAACACCCTCTGCTTTCACAGGGAGTCAAGGCATTGGATGTCAACTCCAAATCAAAATGTCGCGAACTTCGTAACCTCAGCCATACCTAGTTAGCCGCACACAGACAAGACATGGTCTGGACTCCGTACCCAAATCAAAGATCTCCATTAAATTTGCGGAAGTGTATTGCTCTGTAAGGGGATCGTGATGATACATGTACTGTGAATCCAATGGCTTCTGAACTGATATCATGAGTAATTGTGTTGTTATCTATCACTAACTAATTTTATATTAGATTAAACGAAAACCTAATATTTTTTCTTTGAGGACGTTTCTTCAGTCATGTGCCAAATCATAGAATTCCTGGGTGGAGGAAATGACTAAGCAACACCAGCAGGAACTACAACGCACCCGCACGTGTGCCTCCTAACTAATGTGCTGAAATAAATGAAGGTAAGCTGCAGATTTTCTCTGTATATCCTATTCGGTTATAGCTATTGATTCATTTTCAGCAGTAGCAATATTCACTTCTTAGAGATCAAATTTTGCGGAGCAGAGGTATCACAAGCACTGACTAATAAATAGAACAAACGAAAATCAGCATAATTAGCAAATAATCAACCAAATTCATTGTTTTGAGGAAGCTCGCTGTTTCAGAGTTTGTCAGTGTCCACATCCAAGTAAAGTTCAGATGAACATTTCTTTCGTTTCTTAACCCCCAAAACAAAAGACCCTACTTCAGAATTTAGATGACTTATGAATAAGCAGCTATGGAAGGAAAATGAACTATATTCAGTAACAATCTGAGTGCCGGTCGCTTTATAACTCAACTGGAAACAATTTCAAGAAAGCAGCGTTTAAACTTTATGCTAGACAAACAGAATCTATTTCTATGCACCTGATGGTATTTGCATTAACAATTATGTTTCCTTCCTGGTCGACCTCCTACGGGAAGAACCGGAAGCGTCTTTATCATTCTCATCTGCCTTCTCTCTGCTGCCACCTTGATTGCTAGTTGTTTCAGCAGCTGCTGGACGTGTACGTGTTCTCTCAGCAGCATTGACCTTCAAATTTACCATAAATATAATGTAAAGGCCACAATCAAAATGCTGATAATGGAGTGAAAGCATAGTAGTTACTAGAAAGCATGAACGTACCGTCGTTTTCTTTCCACCAAAAAGGATCTTACATAGCATTGTCAAGATGATGATTGCAATGGAAATGATAACACCAATTGCAAGATTTGGTTGTGACTCTGCCCTCCCAATGAGATCCTGCGGAAAAATTGTAAGAAAATTAAAGAATACGGCTTGAAGTGGCTGTGGTCTTGCTAAATGGAAACTTGTCCACGTACCAATATCTGTGTCTTGTAAGCCTCCAAGAAAGGCATATCTGCTATTTCAAATAGAAGGTCAAAAACTTTCTCCTGCATGAGTTGGGGAAATATGTCAGCTTCATCATAGAATGTAATATCAAAACCAAAAGAGTGTAGAGATCAAGGATCTACTCTGAAGGCTGTAAGGATGTTGAAACCAGAAGCTGCTTCCTCCTTAGCTTTTTCAGTTTCAAATTTCGGTTTCCATTTCTCTTCCCTGTACGTCTCTGCAACCTTCTCATCTCTAGCAATCAGTATATTGTCAAACAAAATGCCACCCTGCATTGTCCAGATTTCAATTCCAATGGCAGCAATGTGCTCAAAGTTAGGTCGTTCAAGCTCAAAGTGCTCAGGGTTTGGGATTTCTCGAGGTTTCCAGACCCCCTTATACTTCGGGTTGTCAATTAAAGGAGCATGCCACTTTCCTTTATAATTAGGGTTTGGCTTCATTGGCCTCTTCCACTCACCACAGCCAGGTGCAACAGCGCACTCTGGGTTAGGAACTTTTGGTGGCTCCCATTTGCCATCTTCTTCATCATCCCAATCCTCAGGCTTTCTAGCCTCAGGATCCTCAATCTCTTCAGGCGCATCATCCAACCACCCTTCAGGCTTCTCAGCTTCCTCATCTTCGATTTCTATAGGGGCATTCTCATCCCAATCGTCCGGCTTCACTGCATCAGGATCTGGAATATTTTCTCGGTCATCCCAGTCCTCCGGCTTCTTTTCATCTGGATCAGGAATCATCTTAGGTGGAAACAGTGGCGGGTCAAAATCATCAGCTGCTAGGAAATTGGCTGCTGTCTTCTCCTCTCCATCTATTAATATCATAAGGTCATTATTGGGTTTCAATATGGCGGTGTAGACATGAGAGAGCTTATCCGAAGGCACAAATGGAGTATTCCTGAGGTGATGCTCAACTTCTTCTCCAGTCACGGGATTCTTGTGCTTGAAAATGAAATGCACCTTGTTGGTTACACTGCATTTGTCGGGTCCGAACATGATGGAGAAGGGAGACTGGTTATCGAGTTCACTAATTTTCCATCCACCGTCCTGAGGTCGGAGGTACTTTATGTAGGCACCACCGCACTCCAGTCCATCCTGGAGCCGGACCTCATACTGTAGGACGACTGTTCCATCCTTAAGATTCACAGCCTTATCGAGCTCTTTCACAATTCCGTACTTCCTTGCCTTCTCACTCACAAGAAGCCCGTAATCTTCATGTCCTTCGCTCTTTGAGTGCTTCCATATTCCTGAATCCAACACTCCAATCAGTCCAACACGATTTCAACAAGCAAACACTTCTTTATGCACTAGAAGATGGAGTAATTGGAACCTGCAGTTACCAATCTATGGTAATGACTCTCTTTTTTTTTTTTCCTTTTTAAAATGCATCCAGAAGTGTAAGATAGCTATAAAAGAATGCAATCTCGAAAGTTATCATGAAAATTAATGATCCTTCAATGTTGATGATTACTTCCGATTCGAAAGCTCTAATGTTAAAAAAGAGAAAAAAAAAAAAAAAAAAAAAAGAAAGAAAGAAAAAATACATTTACTGATGACAAAAAGAATAATCTACATTTCGAATGACTATGCTGCCAAGAAAATAACTACAACTGAAACAAATCATATACATAAAACAATTGGAATTGGAAATATATTCAAGTTAAGTACATTTGTCTTTTTTCACAAGTTATTTAGCCTGCATAAATAGAAGGAAAAAATTATTAAAATAGCACATATTCAACATCTTTTGCTATACACTCTATAGCAATTTTATTTTTTATTTTTTATCCAAACTTGAATAGTCCAAGATAATTTTTCAATCATTGCTACCATTAAAAATAACAAAAAAATGTTAGCGTTGAAGATAATAGAAAATATTCAAAAAGTGATGTATCATCCCATGATTTTTTTTTTTTTAAAAAAAAAAAGACTTCGTGTTCTATATGATCAAAATATATTTATTATTTTTAATTTAAAGTTAAAACAGAGTATATAAGATTTAAATGTAAAACAGAGCATAATGATATATTTTACATAAGTAAGGTAAAAAAATTAAAATATATGGATATATAAAATGAGTAAGCAACAAAATCAACCAAATATTCATCAGGAAAAAAAAAAAAAAAACCAGTAACCATATAGGAATAATTTTATCAGTAAATATAGGAAGGCTATCAATAAGAATTTAAAACGAGAGAGAGAGAAAAGTAAAAACATGTTACAAGCATTTATCTTATCTGAAACATTTATAAAAATTAAAAATTAAAAAAAAAAAGAGAATAATGATTGGGTTTAAAAAAGTGACATGGACCCTTCAATAAGATAAATTGAATTTGGTTCCCTTTCTTAACAAAGTGTAATGTATAGTGTAATTGATATTTAAAAAAAAAAAAAAACCTAAAAGTAGTATTATAGATATTATTACATATATTAGATGCCATTTGTATGTAAAAGTGTACATGCATTTTGGTCAATGTGCTTAAGAGGAGTTTCGTATGATAAATCATAGTTGTGAAAACTGATTAGATAATTATTGCATAAAAGAAAGACACCATGGAAGCTAGAGTTAAAACTTTTCAATATACAATATATTAGTAGCCATTTAATCGGAAATTTTAAACAATATGAGCAGTACATAAATACAAAAGCAGAAAAAATAAATGTGTGGTTGCTGTGTGTGCAATCTGTATTTAGTTTTCAACATATTCATTAAATAATTTGTTAGTAGAACTAGAACAAGCGTTTTAAATGACTTTGTAATACTTCATCGGGCCATCTTCAAGATTTCACATGATCACACATAACCTTAATATCGACCACTTACGAATCAAAGGAAAGCACACCCATCGAAGCAACAGATCATCGTATGATAGATTCATGGAAGATATTGTAATATTGTGTTTTCTACAATTTGCTTATAAGACAAAGCACTAGAGATCTTACCATTGTATTCCTTCCTTTTAGATACAATCCATCGTCCTTCATAGTCCTCATCAAATGGTTCATAGAATATCTACACACAACAACAAAAAAAAAAAAAAAAAACACATATTTCAAATAGATAGATATAGCATGTTTGATCAACTTATCATATTAATAATTACAATATAGAAAAGTAAATCACTAAATACCACATCGGAAGCTCCGATCTGTATCAATATGGAGCTGATAAGCAAAAGCTGCAGCATTTGCGTTCGTTCCATATCATCACTCTTATATTATTGCAAACATAAGAGTGAGAACAACAAACCTAGATAGAGAGAGAGAGAGAGAGAGAGAGAGAGAATCCAAATGTAGGACAAGGGTGAGTAACAAAATGAAAAAAACCGTTAACAGCTTTGTAACAGAATTCCGATAACTTAGCTGGCGAATGGTGATGAGATATTGTGGTTATTTTTTGACTTTGCTTTCAGTGAGAGGATGTTTAGAAGGAAAAACAAACAAAAAAAAGAAAAAAAAAAGATTTAATAGGAACAACCAATAATGTATCGACATATTGCATCTATTTAAAAAACAATACTAGATTAACCATTCATAAGTGGTTAATTTTAGATAGAATTCTACTGTTCCTTAGGTTATGATATTTAAAAATAGAATGGAGAAAATGACTTATTCAATTTTTTTCCCCTATTCACAAACTCACATGCATATAAACACTTAATTGTTTCTTTCTATCCGCACAACAATTCTCTCTTTTGTGCTCATAAGTCATGAACCCAAAAAATCTTTTCCTCTCTCTCTTTTGTACATATCTTATACATATAATAAATAAATAGTAAATTTAAGAGGATTTAATTTTTTAATGAATAAATTTTATGTTATTGATTATTGTAAAGAAAAAATAAGAAATAACAATAAAGAAAGAAAATGATGTGCATAAGTAATATAGGAATAAATGCATTCTAGAAAAGCTAAAATGATAACATGAGGATTCAATCCATAACAACATGACCTTATATTTAAAAAGCACATAAGAAACTACTAAATTACATGTAGTATCTTAAGCTTCTTAACATATAAAATATATATAATTTTTTTTTAATAAATTTTCATAACTAAATTTTTCCAAGCTTATTAAAGGCCCTTCTCTATTTCATATCATATATACGTTGTGTTCTATATTATTATTATTATTATTATTATTATTATTATTATTATTATTATTATTATAATATGAAACATACACATATACCATATATAATGCCCTTATCACCTATTATAAGGATAATTGTAAGTGCATCATTCAAACTATAGAGTAGGTATAAATAAACCATTTATACTCCTTAAATATTATTTTACTTTTCTATAACTCTTAAAAATATTTGACCCTGAATCATTGTTAAAACCCCAATATAGTCTCTAAAAGAACCATAGAAAAGAATAAATTTAAGTTTTCACTACAACATGCACATACTCAAAAGCTATAATGATATAAAGTCACAAGAAGAGTTTTAAGGGATTTGTTGATAGGACTCTTTAGACAAGAGCCCTTCAGGCTCATCCAGATCTAACGCGCCTCACCACTTAGGACTTGTCGCCCTAAGCTTAAACCCTAAGCTCGACTTGATTGAGCCCAAGAAACTCTTTAATGGCTAGAAGACATCGAATAAAGATAAGAGACCGAGTTAACAACCACCTTCAGTATATGTGAGATACGTCGGACATCACGAGCCCACTCTCTAATACTTGTAAAGGAAGCACCGCTCACTAATCGCTCTCTAACTGTCAGCTCTACTCTATTATAAATATTAGATCATCACCTAACAATAAAACTCTCTACACTTTACGTACTAAAACTTGCCTATTACTCTTAGGTATCCCCTACTCTTTAAAACACACTACTGACTTAAACATCAAAGTTATCACATCGGATAACACCTCGATATCCCTTTGTAGTGTTCTATTTTGTAAGCTTACCACACGCAAAACCTAATATTTACCGACAAATACCCTAAGATGACATCACCTATTTACAGTTGATTAGTAATGTATAAAGTATATTTACAATTTTCCATTATTTTGTAAGATAAATATATATATATATATCACATATAGGACATGTATTTTCCTTTTGGTTATTTATAAAACAGTGTTTGAACTTTTATGCTTTTCAACTTACACACCTATGTTTTCTCTTTTTCTCTTTTTAATTGCACAAACTAAGATTTTGCACAACTATGTAACCCAGTTCAACAATTTCGTAGTCGAAATCCCTTAATTGGATGAAAAAGTTGCTATCCTTGCCGCTCAACTTGACATCCAACCTTCAAGAAACTTCTTCCAATCACTTGTAAAGCATAAGCCGAAGACCTTAGCCAATTTCTAGAATAAGGCGTAGAAGTACATTGACCAAAAGGACAACATTCGCACTAGGCATGATGCCAATCAAAAGAGGTCGGAAAATTGTCTGTGAAGGATAGCCTTGAGAAAAAGGTGTCGAATAGATCAGAAGTGGAGGGTCCCGGAAAGAAGAAGCCTTAAGTCAAGCGAAACCCACTCCCCTCTCCTATTTACACACAATATACCCCCCTAAATAGACCCATGGACCAAGTTTACTCCAAGGTGAAGCATAGGAACCTACTGCCAAGACCCCCAAAAATTATAGAGAACCCTAGTTGTTAAAACTCAGATAAGTACTGTCAGTTCCACGGTGACCACGGCCATACCACTAACAAATGCTTCCAATTGAAGAACACAATCAAATACGCCATTCAACGGGGCTTCTTTAATGATTATGTAGCTTAACTAAAGAACGATGACCGTTTTGATGACAATGAGGATAGAGCACCCCAGAAGCGATGGACCAAAGGTGCCACAGCAAAGCAAAACACTAATTACCACAACGATTGCGCCTCCAATAGCGTCATCAACATAATAGTTGAGAGGCCACACCTTAAGAGCTGGCCAAGCACCAGTAGCTTGGTTAACTCCCCATCCAAGGTATTGGCAATAAAGAAGAAGAGACAAAAGCTAAATACTTCTAACTCCTTCTCCAATGAAGATATGGGGGGTAGATACCCCTTATTAGGACGCCTTGGTCATAAGCGTAAGGATCATGAATTTCGAGGTCTTGAAAATTATGATGGACACCAACAGCTCCATTGATATCCTCTTCCTCCACACATATGAGAGAATAAAGAAGAAGCTACTGACCAAGATGAAGTCGTATTACTACAACTTGATCGACTTCAATAGAAGTACCATCTGAGCTAAGGGGATCATTACTCTAGACATGTAGCTCGACGATGACAACCACGTGGTACGACGATTAGTAGACTTCATCTTAATCGACTACCCCTTCCCTTACAACACTCTCTTCGAAAGACTAAGTCTAAACATATTTGGGGTGATCACATTCTCCCTTCATCTAAAGGCGAAATTCCTAACCCTGATTAGGGTGGGAATATGTAGGTGCAATCAGAAGCTCTCACAAGAGCTATATGATTAGGCTACTAAAGGCTACGTACCAAAGGCGACGGGGTCTTTGCTTTGGAGTCTGACCCACGAGAGAAGCCAACGGAACGGGTAAGCCAAGTGAAAAAACCAAAGACATCCAGATCGATTAATCTCTCGACCAGACCACAAATGTCGGGATTGAAACTCCTCTCGAGGTGAAGAACGAAATTATTGCTCTCATATAAGCCAACTTATATAGGTTTGCTTGGTCGACATTAGATATGCCCGAAATCTCGCCTGACTTGGTAACCTATAACCTCAACATTAACTCCATTGCATAACCTATCAAGCAAAAGAAGAGACACTTCACTGTAGAAAAAAGAAGAGGTACATAAACTACTCAAGGCCAATTTCGTGAGGGAAAAGAAGTACTTGTCAAGCCTTATTTCAGTTTTCCTTAATATAATATATATTAAGCTCAGCCCACTTGATATAAATTATTTGACATAAAATTAAGGAAAAATATTTTTTTAAAAAAAATATGTTTCAAATTTTTTTTTAAATAATTAAAGTCCCCAACTAGTTAAACTGGTAAAAATGTCAAATTAGGGTTTTGAAGTAGGAAAACCCTAATTGAGTCATTAGTCCATGTATTTCTAAAAAATCAATTTTTAGAAAATTTAACTAGAAAATCTAAGTTCAATAGATTAAATTATTATGTAAAGATAAAAAAAAAAAACTAATGAGCTTTTATTTTTTTAAATTTTTTCTAAAAATGCCAAAATATGTAAAGATATGCAAAAATATAATTAAAATGATTTTTTTAATGATTTTTTATTACGAATTTTCAAAAAAAAAAATTATATTTTTTATGGTTGCCCTGAAGGTACCTATATACCCACTAGTTAGAATCAAATCAACGTAGTTTTGTTTTCAAGAAAAAAAAAGATTTAGTAGGTTTGTTCTTTTTAATTTGAAAATTAAGCTAAATTTATGTTATTTAATAATTTATTATTTAAAAAAAAACCTAAAAGATCTAACTTCATGAATCTATTAGAGAAAAAAAAAAACCCTAACTAACTAAATTTTTTTAAAAGATTCCAATTAAGATTTTGATTTAAAAAAAATAACTACATACCAAAAATTTATTTTTTCTAAAGCTCTAAATATAAGATTCTTTTTAATATACTAAAAAATGCAATTTAGATACATATATTTATTAAAGATATGAATCTTGGAAAAATATGCAATTGCATCAAAAAATACAATTTTATAAAAAAAAATGCAATTTAGATGCATATCTTTATTAAAGATATGAATCTTGGAAAAATATACAACTACGTCTAAAAAAATGTAATTTTAATAAAAAAATGCAATTTAACTAAAAATACGAAATTTATCTAAAAAAACATTTTTGTCTAAAAATTTGCAAATTTATAGTTTATGTTAAAATTATTAAACAACCTGTATTAAAAACAAGTTAATAAAATAGAATGATTAATTAAAAACAAAATAAATAAATAACTAAAATAATTTACCAAATTACCTAAATAGGTTGGATCACCATAATCGAGGTTGATCATGCACGTGATCGGACTGGACGTGCAACGTAATCGTGATCGGATTAGTTGACATTCGTACGTACTGATGGACATATAACGTGAAGTGTATAGATGTGCAACGTGTGTTCGAGACAGTAGACATGCAACGTATAGTTGTGCCTATGATTGGGGTCAGTATGTGACATGTGGGATCTGGAGATGTATGTAACGGGAGTGAAGTATGTGTGTGATTGAAGGTTGTGTATGTGAGGACTGACATGAATAGTGTAAGAGATGTGTGTGAACGAAAAACTATGAATAATAGCTTGTGTGTTATGATTGACATGAATAGTAAGAGAGTACAAGAGATGTATGTGTGCAAAAATTATGAATAATAGCATGTAAGTGGTTGTGAATTTTGTGAAACGTGTCTTTTCTCATAACCAAAGGTCCACTATTTATAAACCATAATCTTAAATCTTTTGGATTTTTTTGTTGTGAATTCAATCTCAACAAATCCAATATTCATAAGATACGATGATACCCGATTTAGATTTATTAAATTCATTCAAGATTTAATCCAATCCATTTTCAAGATCAAGCTTTTAGAAACCTCATGTTTATTTAGGCTTTCTATTTTGGGCCGGACTCAACCCAACTTAGTTAACCATAGCCTGTAACCAATTTAATAAATCCTGAGTCTTTTTAGCCTAGTTAAATTGGTCAAAATTAGACCAAAGTCCACATTCATGAATTCAAATATGTTAGACTTTTCTTAAATAGCATTTTTTTTCTAATAAAGCCTAAAAAACTTTAAATTTACTAAATCGCACGTATATATTTTATTATAACTTGACCCGGCCCTAAATAACTAACTAATTTGACTAAAACACTTTTAACACTTTATAAATTTTTATTTTTTCAGTTTTTGATTTTCTTTTATTTTTATCGATTTTTCTTATTTTTCAAATTTTTTACTTTTATATTTTTTTCAATTCAATTTTTTTATTTTTTTATTAATTTTTTTTATAAACCTAACTTAAAAGTAAAAAGAGACTAAAATTAAGATAAAGAATGGCAAAAATGAAATGTCTACAGTACCCGAGCTAGCTAGCAAATACAGTACTAGTAAAAAAGAAGACTAAGAAGTGACGTATGTGTGTCAACTATACTGACCTCAACAAAGTCTACTCGAAAGAGTGCTTCCCTCTTCTAAGAATTTATCAACTCGTCAATTCCACTTCAGGATATACCCTGTTAAGTTTCATAAATGCCTTCTTGAGATACAACCAAATTAAAATGGACTCAAAGGAAGAATTTCATGCCTCCTTCATCACCAACTATGGTACATATTTCTACACAGTGATACCGTTCAACTAAAAAAATGCTAAGGCTACGTACCAACAAATGGTGACAAAATTATTTAAGCCCCAAATTGAGTACAATATGGAGGCATACGTTGACAACATGATCGTCAAGAGCACCAAGTGATCATGTCAAGGACTTCTAGGAAGCTTTTGACTAAATACGAATATACGACATGAAGTTGAACCCCTATAAATGCATCTTTAGGGGAAACTTCGGCAAATTCGTAGGCTTCCTAGTTGCTTAAAGAGGCATTAAAGCCAATCTTGAGAAGATAAGTACCATCAAAGGGATGAAGCCCCCTACTTTAGTTCGAGACATATAGAAGCTCATAAGCATGGTGGCCATATTGAGCAAATTTGTCTCGAAAAGTGCAGACAAATGCACTGAATTTTTCAAAATCCTTAAAAATCTAAAGGGTTTTGAATGGACCTCAGAGTGCACCACTACCTTCCAGCAGCTCAAAGACTTCTTCGTACACCCACTAGTCCTCTCCAAGCTCGTCCATAAGGGGGACCTATTCTTGTACCTAGTTATAAGCAATCAAACGCTCTCCTTTATGTTAGTCAAAGTAGATGGAAGAGAAACAGGTATGTATACTATGTTAGCCATATATTCCATGAGCCTAAGGTTAGGTACACTTGAGTAGAAAAATTCCCCTTAGCCATCGCTATTTCAGCACATCGACTAAGGCCTTACTTTTAAGTACACCAGATTATCATATTCACATATCAACTGTTGCGCACTATGCTACAAAAGCCCAATATGTCTCGATGGATAATGAAGTATGTAATGGAGCTAAGTGCATACGGAATCCAATACTAGCCATGAACAACATATAAGGCACAGGTGCTGGCCAACTTCATAGTAGAGTATACATGAGAGGAGGAAGCACCCTAAGGCGACGATAACTCGATGTGGACTCTCCATGTCGATAGATCATCCACCTCTAGGAGTAGAGATGTGAGTTTCGTTTTGATAGGCCCACACAAGGTTACAATTTGCTACGCCCTTAAGTTCAAGTTCAATGCCTGTAATAATGAATCCAAGTACAAAGTTCATATCGTTAGTCTCAAGTTGGCCAAAGAGATCGACACCGAACACTTATAGGTCTTCTCGGACTTTATGCTAGTCATCCAGCAAGTCCGAGGCAACTATGAGGCTAGGGACGACACGGCAGTAAGGTACCTAGAAAAGGTAAAGAGCTTTTTAGTTAAATTCCCTTCATAGATCATCATGAAGATCCCTTGACTTAAGAATTTGGCAACAGATTAGCTATCTAAACTCGCCTCCACTGGGATATAGAAACCGAAGGCGAAGGATAAGAAGATCTGCACAAAGTGCCTATCGGAGAACAGCATAACTCTGGTCTTAACAGAAGTCTTAGAACTGACTACTATAGCATCAGAGCTGAGCTTGATAGATCACATCTAGAGTTATTTAGAGCAACGCATGCTCGTAGAAGATAAGAGGGAGGCAAAGAAACTCAAGTATCACACCACAAACTATACGTTAGTCGATAACGTCCTATTTAATAGGGGTGTTAGCCTCCTTTTGCTTAAATGCCTGCAAGAAGGCAAGGGCCTGTACATTATGGAAGAATTGTACACCAAGTTATGCAACAACCATATTCGAGCCCAAGCCCTTTACCTTCTGTAAGCTCCATAACCAGTCCTTCAAGGTTTTAATCAACTGAAAGATCCGATTAAACCTAAATTATAAGTAAAGCTAGAAATATTAGTAAAATGATCCCGTAAGTTTGAATTTAAGAAAATAAGCAATGAAATAAAATACTATAAAAATTCCAAATTTTAAGTATATAACTCGTCATTTATCGAAAATGCGTAAAATGCATTCGATAATTAATGAATCGCAAGAGATAAATTATATGTATACTAAAAATCATAAAATAGCCTAAATAATATTTAGAAATATTTATTTGTACTATATATGAATTTACATGTATGTAGAAATACGCGTAATTACTTAAAATACGCGTAATGTGCTAAAATAATACTAAATAATTAAAGAAAATTCATAATTAATTAAGAAAAAATAAAGAAAAATAAGGAAAAATAAAGAATGATCCAGATATAGGTTGTGACAGCTAGGAAAAATAAGAAAAAAAAATTAGCCAATTAAATTAGAATAACACAAAAATCAAATTGGAAGAAGATAAGACAATTGTCTTATCAAATTAATGCATAATAATTTTCCTAAAGCTCTATAAATAGCAAAAAAAATTCACAAGCTCATTTAGTCAGTTTAGAGAGTGAGAAAAATAGAGAGCGAGAAAAATAGAGAGCTTCGAAAATTCAAGAGAAAAACCAAAGAAAAAAAAAAGAAAAGGAAAATTATGCAGTTAGGGCCATAAAGGGGAACCCAGACCCAACAAGTAGCTGGGGGTAGATGGCCACCACCACCACACGGTGGTGGCAGCGCCCAGGTGGGCCGACATACCTATGGCCACTGACAGTGGCTAGAGCCACCCAAATCAGTGAGTTCGATTTTCAGCCCAATTTTGTGTAATTTTGTAAAAATAGTAAATATTCTTAGAAAATTATGAAACTTGTTATTTTGGAATATTTTTGTATTTAATTTTTAGGAAAAATATTATTTTGATGAAAACGTATCCCATGATATATGGTTCTTAAGAAATTATGCAAAACCGAGCATGTTTCGGTTTAGAAATAAATGACTTTAAGAGTGTATTTTTAAACCCAAAATTTTTGTGTAGACTACTTAGATGATATAGATTAGTGCTATGAAGCCTGTTTTTAAAAATTAATTTTCAAAAATTTTAGATAATTTTTAGGCCTTAAAATGAGGCATAAAATGAGTAATTTAGGGTTAATTAAGTAATTAAATGGTTAATTACTGATTTAGTTAATAATTATATGTTTTAGGATATTAAAATCTGATGAAGTATGATACTTGTAGCATTTAGGGTGTTAGATGTAATTATTAGGTTAATTATGTAGTAAATGAGTAATAGGGAAAAAATGTAAATTTTAAGTTAATTTTGTAAATTAGGATAATTAGGATTAAAATTTGATTTAGGATGAATTTAGACATTTTGAAATGGTAATTGATGTTGAGAGATGGTAAATAGAGTGTTAGAAATATTAGATGTGTATTATATACATAATAGATGATAATACATAATATATAATTATTAAAAATATAATAAATAAAAAATATTATAATAAAAATTGATATTATGATAATAATAAAAATGTACAATAAATCTGATAGGAAACTTGAATTTATCTAATTAGAGGAAACATGTAAAAATTTCTTACATCAAGAGTATATTCGGTACACTATTAAGGATTTAAGTGTACTGGATATAATAAAATACTGACTAGAGGTAATTATGGTATTTAGGATATCTAGAAGTAAAGTAATTAATTTCATATTATGAGTTAAAACAAGTTTCTAGAGTTCAGGTATAAAATAGTACTGAGAAATCGAATTAGAATTTAATTTAAAAATCGATGCGGAAACCAAAACCGAGCCTAAACCTAACCCCAAACCTAAAATAATTGTAAAAGACTTAAGACCTAGATAATTAAATATATTAAACCCCAAACAAAACATAACAATAAGCGTTATAGGATAAAACGAACATATAATAGTTATATGAAAAAATGAAACAGCGTTTGTGTTATAGGGATGATCAGCGATGGCCTGAGCGAGTCAGACCTCGAGTAAGTGAGCAAAGAGTCGAGGTAAGTTGGGATTGATATGATGCTATATTTTGGAAGCTTGAGATTATTCTTGGTTATGCTTGTTAGATAGTCTGTGGTGTGCATGTGTTTGATTACGAGTGATGCTATGATTCTGTCCGTTGTTCTGGCTTGTATTGTATGGTTTGTATAAAATAATTGATCACCCTAAACTGAACCTAATCAAATATATGACCTATAATCATAATAGGACTTACATGGCAACCCATTAGGAGAACTTAGGACTCTCCAGCCAAATACTGACCCCTTCGAAAGGGATAATGCAGGATTGCATAATGGTCCCTTCTTTATCCTTAGTCGAACTAAGTGATAAGAGAGGAGGTCACAGCGAGGGTGAAGTCAATGGTTCGAAGGTAGTCGCGGGAGGAGCCATATCTCCATTGCATAAGCCTGGGTTTGGTCGTGAGCTATTACATTAACGGTAACTCCTCAACCCGGATTAGAGCGAGCGCAATTTCTCTAATCTCACGACGAGCTGGACAACGTCGTACGATGGTATTTGCTTGAACATGTATTTCACCTAATAAGTTAATTAATAACCTTGTTATGTTTCTGGTATAGTTTTAAGTCCCTCATCCTAATTTACTGAGCTGTGGTTGTTCACATCCCTATAGACGTCGTGCAAGTGCTGACTAAGAAGTGGCATACAACTATTCTGAAGCTAGCAATTGCTGGATCCTGGGGAGTAAGAAAAAATATTTGAAGAACAAACATATATTCTTAAGGTCTAAACTTTTATTTTTGAATTTTTCATTTTTTTAATAATATAATAACTGAATTATAGTGTATATATATATATATATATATTCTCACTTTCTTAGGTAAATGATTCATTTAAATTACAAACCGTTTACTTCAAAGCGGGTTAGTCGTGGACGCCTTGTATAGATCAGATCTAAGATAGTAGTTGTAAGGCTAACTTCTATCTTAAAATGGTTTATACGGCGGGGCGGTTACGACTCTACCGTTTCGGGGCGTGACACCTTCAAGCACTACGGTTTGGGCATTATTGGCCTACCATGAGGTAGGATGCCAAAGTTATAGCCCAGAAGTGCTCGTAATGCTAGAAATACACCCCGATCAATCATACACCCGGCATCAGTCTCCAAACCTGACCAACCTATAGCCGTTTAAACAATGGGGTATCGATATCCTTGGGGATTTCCTAAAGGCTTCAAGGAGCTGGCAATTCATAATAGTTGCCATCAACTACTTCACCAAGTAGGTTAAAGCCAAAAAGGTGGCAAAAATTACAAGGAAAAGTGTTGAGTCTTTTGTTAAAAACAACATCCTCTCTTAATTTGGGGTTCCTTATGCTCTCGTCATGCACAACAGATGACACTTTCACAACCCCAAATTTAAGGAATTATGTGCCAAGCGCCACATCACGCTACACTTCACGTTGGTTACCTACCCCCAATTGAACGAACAGGTAGAGGTAACCAACCAGATCATCCTAGACAGCTTAAAGAAATGAGTGGACCAAGCCCATAACATTTGGGCAAATGAACTGCCTAACATTCTATGGGGACATAGTATTACCCACCGAATTTCCATAAGCAAAACACCCTTTCGCTTAGCATTTGAGTCTGAAGCTATCCTCCCCATTGAATTTAAACTCTCTAACATCTAGACTTAAAGCTTTGATGCTACCCTTAATGAGTCCTTATTGTAAGCCAGCATCAACACTATTGAAGAGATCCAAGACCTCACTATGACTCGGGTAACTGCATACCAGCACCGAATCACCCAATACTATGATCAGAAGGTTAGATATAAGGAATTTAAAACTGGCAACTTGGTTTGTTGGAAGTTAGAAACCATTAGCTCATGGGAAGGATAAGGCAAGCTAGCCCCCAATTAGGAAGACCTAGTCAAAGTTAAGGAAAACTTAGGCAATAGAGCATGTAGACTAGAAAGATTGGACCACAAGCTCATCCTACATACATGGAATACCAATAACCGTCGGCTTTATTTTGATTAGCACACTGTTGTGCAAATTCTTTCTCAATAATAAATGAAAATTATGTTTTATAATCATTGTCTGCCATTCTCTCCTTCTCACAATCCCAGCCCCTAAAGGGTGAATGGACCTACTTAGTAGGTAGGTTAGAACGCAACCAACTTAACTCCCTTAGGTAACCTCGACAAAGAGAAACACCCCTTGTACAAAGGAACTCCCATTTACCAATCAAGTTGGAACGCCACTAACCCGACCCCCTCGGATAACCTTAACAAAGTGAAACACCCCTTGTACAAAGGAACTCTTATTCACCGGTTAGGTTAAAACACTACTGACCTGAACCCTTTATATAACTTCAGCAAAGGGAAACACCCCTTGCACAGTTTACTCATTTGGTCAGAACACCACCAACCTAACCCCTCGAGTAACCTCTGCAAAAAGAAACACCCTTTGTACAGAGGAACACCCTCTCACTAAACAAGTTAGAACGCTACTAACCTGACCCCCTAGGGTAACTTCGGTAAGGGAAAATACCCTTAGTATGGAGGAACTCCCACATACAAACATTTAAACAAGGAAAAACGAAAGCAAAAAAAAAAAAAATAGAAAGAAAAAGCCAAAGCACACAATAGGGGACATGAGTAAGTTGGAATTTCATTCATCACTTGGAAAACTACAAAAGTAAGGCCGACATCTCGACTTGAAATACAAGAAGGAAAACAAAACTATTGCCTAAGATCAGCTAACTCCAATAACTCTGAAAAGTCTAAGGCTTCAATTTGCTCGAAGCGTTGATCCGTCATTGACCCCTGTGGTGGTTAGCTTTAGGCTATAGCAACGGCTGAAGTTTGCTAACAAGGGTCGGTAAGAGGATCACTGAGACCTTGATTACCCTATGTAGTGTCCTTAAGGGTAACCTCCTGTCGAGCTGCTGAGGCAAATGTAGATGTAAAAGCATCTTACCTAGCCTTAGCAATAGAAGGGGTGCCTTATCCTTCGCTAACCTCCTAAGCGGCCTCCCTCTCCCGCACTTCGGCTTCCCTGTTTTCCCTAAAAGTGGGAGAATCTAAAAAATTCAAGAAGCGTAAGTCGAAGTCCAAATAATGGGAAAGTGCCTCTCTCCTCGTGTAGCAAGTACAATTAATGGATAGGTCTTTTAGCTCATCCGACCACATGTCCATCATCTGATAATTGGCCACAGCCTTCTTTACAACAACGTTACTAAGGAACTCTCCAATCTCTATTTTGGAGATGATATCCTCCATCTCCGAAACTCTCCCATATAGCTCTTGAACTTGCCGCTCTAACCTCACCTTTAGATCGGCCAGCTCCATCAAAGTGGCTTTGACACTGTCATACTCGGAAGTCTTCATCGCTAACTCAGTCTATAACTTAGCAACCATCGCCTTCAACTTGAAGTTCTCCTTTTCAAGTCAAGCCTTAGCCCCCATCTCCTCATCTAATCTGTAAGAGAGATGAGCTTTAGTCCTCTATTCATCCTCAAGCCGAGTCTTCGAGTCTTCAGCCCCCTTTGTAGCCTTTTCAGCAATTTCTCTCTCCCTTTCTGCATCCATTAGCCAACCTTGAAGCCCAGCCACTTGCACATAAGAGCGGCACAGGCACTTATTAGCTTTGGCAAATTTATTCAAATATTTATTAGTAGAGGATTCTACCTCTTGCAAATCCTTCTCAACCCTGCGTAACACCTCTCGAAAGCCCTTTATCTCTTTCCAAGCAGTATCGTATTTGCTTAGTTGAAGCAACACTTAACTGTGGTACTACAAAGAAGCATGACCCGAAGTTAGTTCAACGACAAGGATGAAGCACATCAAAGTAAAGAGGCGAAAGATTACCTACTACATAAGCATACTCAAATGCCCAACCATCTCCATGGGGTCACCCCACCTGCCATGGATAACTCTCAAGGACGGCTTAGTCGCTAGGGGTTTAATGTAAGACCTAGAATCAACTACCCAAAATTTGGCTCGTAAAATTTAGGGTGATTGGCGAAAGGATCTAATTGAGCCTAAATTATTAAATAAAATTAGAAATATTAGTAAAAGCAATCATGTAAGTTCAAATTTAAAAAAATAAGTAATAAAATAAAACAATATAAAATTTTCAAAATTTAAGTATATCACTCGTTATTTATCGAAAATACATAAAATATATTCCGATAATTAACAAATCACTAGATATAAATTATATGCACATTAAAAATCATAAAATAACCTAAATAATATTTAAAAATATTTATTTGTACTATATATCAATTTATATGTAGGTAGAAATACGCGTAATTACTTACAATACGCGAAATGTACTAAAATAATGCTAAATAATTAAAGAAAATTCATAATTAATTAAGAAAAAAAAAAGAATGATCCAGATTTAGGTCGTGGCAGCTAGAGAAAAGAAGAAAAAATTTAGCCAATTAAATTAGAACAACATAAAAGGTAAATTGGAAGAAGATAAGGCAAATGTCTAATCAAATTAATACACAATAATTCTTCAAGACCTTTATAAATGCCCCAAATTTTTCAGAAGCTCATTTTGGATGTCAGGAAGTTTAGAAAATTAGAGAAGCAAAATTGAGAGTAAATTAGGGTTTTCGAAAAAATCACAAAAAAAACTGTGTAGTTAAGGCTTCTAAGGAGAACCCAGACTCGACGAGCAATTTGGAGTAGATGGCCACCAGCACCAAATAGTAATGGCAGTGCCTAGATGGGCCGACATACCCATGGCCACCGATGGTGGCTGGAGCTCTTCATTCTAGAAGACATACGGGACCTCCTTGAACAAGGCTAGCTTAATCCCCAAGTATCTAAACTTATCAAGGACATAAGAAAACTCGTCCCTAAGTTTGTCTATGTAAGCCCGCAATCAAGTGTTCGAGATTTAATCCATAAAATTTAGGGTGGTTCGGTAAGTTTTCTGATTGAACCCAAATTTTACAATGAAACTAAAAATATTAGTAAAAGTGATTTCATGAGTTTAAATTTAGGAAAATAAATAATAAAATAATTAATTATTATAATATTGAATTATATGTAAGTTTCTCATTATTTATCATAAAAGTATAAAACGAGTTCCGATAATTAACGAATCAATAAAGATAAATTATATACACACTAAAAATCATAAAATAACTTAAATAAAATTTAGGAGTATTTATTTGTACCATATATGTATTTATATTAGAAAAAATATGCGAAATTACTTATAATACCTTAAATATGTTAAAATAATACTAAATGGTTACAGAAAATTCACAAATAATTAAAGAAAAATGAAGAAAATTATTGCAAAGTATGGAATTATCTAGAAATATGGCATGGAAGGCTAGTAATAGAAGTTGAAAAATTAACCAATAAAATTTAGTCAAATAAAAAGTAAAAATGGAAGAGGATAAACGACAAATGCAATAAATAATTCAACAAATCATCCAAACAACCCTATAAATTCAAAACACTATCCTCATTCCTCATTTTGGTCAATTAGGAATAAAAAAAAAAAAAGTTAGGGAGAGGGGAGAAGAGAAGAAAAATCAAATTTACCAAAAATTAGAAAAGTAGTGTGGAAATAGGGCTTGTAAAGTGAACCCGCACCCAATGAACACCTAGGAGTAGATGGCCACCAACACCCGATAGTGATAGCAATACCTAAGCTAGCTGACAAGGCCTTGGTAATTGAAGTAACCAGTGCTAATGAGTCTGATTTTTTCTTTAATTTTATCTTATTTATTTAAAATATTAAATAATTATAAAACTTATGAAATTTAGTATTCTAAAATATTTTTGTATGTAGTCTCTGAGAAAAATATTATTTTGATAAAATTACATCCTATGATATATAGTGTTTAAAAAACCCAAAAACCCGAGATTATATTCGATTTAAAAATAAATGATCTTAATAGTGTAATTTTGAGCTCAAAATTTTTGTGTAAGCAAGTTAAAATATTTAAAATAGTGTTATGAAGAGATTTTTCATAAATATATTTTGGAAATTTTTAGATAATTTTTAGAGCTTAAAATGATATCTACAATGGGTGATTTTGAGTTAATTAAATAATTAAATGGATAATTACTGATTTAATGTATAATTAGGTGTTTTAGGATGATAAATTTTGATGTAGTATGATATTTGTAATATTTAGGATGTTAGATATAATTTTTAGGTAATTATATAGTATATATGTAATAGGTAAAATGGTATATTTTAAGTTAATTTTATAATTTAGGGTAATTAGGTATAATATTTTGATTTAGGATATAATTAGATATTTGATATGTTATTGGATGATGAAGGATGATATATATAGTGTTATAAGTGTTAAATGAGTGATTTAGGAGTGAATTATATACTAACACATCATATGTATACATAGGAAATCAACAATTAGGAAATATTGTGTCAAAATTGATAAAATGATAGTAATAAAAATATAAAAGAAATATGATATGAAATATAAATTTAGCTATCCATATGAAAAATATAAATTTTTCTTACATTGAGAGCACATTCGGTAGCTAAATTAGGATTATGGTATACCATATGAACTAGAATGCTAGTTAGAGGCCAAATACGATATTTAGGATACCCGATTATAAAATGAATAATTTCATATTATGGTTTGAAACAAGTTTTTAGGGTTCCTGTATAACTCATAATTAGAAATTGAATTAGAACCGAATTTAAAAATTGATTTGAAAATTGAACCAAAACCTAGGCTAAATTAAGAATAATTATAAAATATTGAAAACTTGAATAATTAGGTATAATAAAACCTTAAGCTAAATCTAACATAAAAAAAAAAAAACAAATAAAGCTTATATCAAATAGTTATATGAGTACTAAAACAACATTTGTATTTTAGGGATTACTAATAAAAGCCTGTATGACTCGCACCTTAAGTGAGCAAGCGAAGAGCCTAGGTAAGTTGGGATTAATACATTAATTTATTTTGAAAGATTAATTTGTAATACTCGAAAGCTTTAAATTGTATTTAGTTGTGTTTGCTAAATAGTTGATTATGCACATACATGTATGTGCTTGTTTCTAAGTTTGATGATATGATTTCGATTTACTACTCTAGCTTATATTTGTATGATTTGTTTGAAATGATTGAACAGTTTAAACCGAATCTAATTAAATATATAACTTGAAATTCTAAATTGAACCTATAGCAACCCATTAAGGGTTAACGTTTAGTATTTTCTAGGCAAATACTGGCCCTTTCGAAGGGATAGCTCTGAATAGCATAATAGGTCCCTTCTTCATCCTTAGTCGAACTAAGTAACAAAAGAAAAAGTCGAGGTAAGAGTGAAGTCAATAGTTCGAAAGTAGTCACAAGATAAGCGGTGTCTCCATTGCATAAGCTTGGGTTTGATCATAAGATGTAGCATAAACCTGAAAACTCATTACCTGAATTAGAGCGGGTGCAATTTCTCTAATCTCATAATGGACCAAACAACGTCGTACAATAGCATTTGCTTGTACATAAATTGCAACTAATTTAGTTTACAACCCTTTTTATGTTTGATATATAGTTTTAAGTCTTCGTCCTGACTTACTAAGCGATTGGTTGCTCACATCCCTATAGATGTTATTACAAGTGCTACCAATTACTAAATCTTAAGGAATGATGATATAAATTCTGAGGATCAATTACACTCTCAAGTTTGGATTTTATCTTTACGACTTTTAGTATCAATTTATGTATTACTTAAGTAAATTATGATTAAGTTACTAAATCTTATAAATATAATCAAGTTATTTTAGTGTAAATGTGAGTTTTTCATAATTTCATAAGTAAATAACATGTTTAATTTATAAACTATTTATTTCAAAGTAAGTTAGTTGTGAACGCTTCGTGTAAATCAAGTCTAAGATAGGGATTGTACGATTAACTTCTATCTTAAAATAGTTTGCACAGCGGGAGTATTATAACTCTACTACTTCAGGGTGTGACAGTCTGTACATTCATAGGGATGAGTCGTCGACCACTCAATCTAAGTCATACGGTTCAAGGGCACCCTTACCAAAAGCCTCTAATTCTTAGCTCCGAGCCCTACTTCCCTAACTGTTTCAAGAGCCTTCCTCTTCTGCCCTATTGCTTCAAGCAAGGTGGCAACTTTAGTCATCTCTTCTTCCCTCCCCCCAAGAGGGGTAAGCATCTATAAATCCAACTCCGCGGTGCCGATGGACATGTCCTCTACAATAATGGGCTCAACAGTAGGGATAATAGCGGGGGCAGGAAGAGCCATGCCCATAAGCTCCGTAGCTAGTGACTCTACTCGAAGTCTGATGGCAATCCCCTAAGGAATAGCCACTAGTTAGAACCTGCTAGTCTCCCCAATTCCCGACTTAACTCACACTACTTTACCCTTCGACTCGAATGCCTTTGTCCATGCCTACCGATGGCTCATCAGTTCTTCCATAGAGGGATGGGGAGCCCTTACAGCCAAATTTTTGCCAACAAAAATAGATCGAAACAGTGAAGAAAAAGAAAAATGAGGCAAAAGCAAAAGAAATAACTACTAACATTCGCCAACTCTGCCATGACCAGCACAGACAAGGAAGATCACCCATTTTACAAAGAGAGACATCGAACAAAGCATTCCTACACTAGTATGATGGACAAAGGCGTTCACAAAAGGAGTGAACCTGTACCTTTAGCCCATTTCTTTAGCACATCATTTTTCATGCTGAGGAAGAGCTTAGAGATCAGATTTCAGAAGTATCTCTCTACGGCCTCTGTAGCATTTATCTCCTGACCATGTCTAAGGGATATGAAGGCTTGAGTCTCCTGCATAACCCTTACATCACTAGGGCTAAGCCCCTTTTGAGCCCTAATCTAAACCAATTCAATCCACCGCATCTAAAAGTCTACGTCTTCAAGCAACTCGACCACCACATACTCATCTTGCTAACTCTTTACCTAATCTATAAGGTTGTAGAATAGCTTCTTTCCAGTACGGGGTTGAAGGTACAACTACCCTCCCATGCTTTTCCACATATAAAAGTGGTTAAGTAGCTCAGTAGTAGCCCTTATCATTAGGTACTTACAGAGCGTCTAGAAAGTCTTTAACACCCTCTACCCATTAGGAGGGACCTATGTCAAACTGTACTAATGGAAGTTAAAATAGTCTTTCTCGAAGCGGCTTAAAGGGAGGCATTGCCCAAACTCTAGGCACTTCTCAAACACTATAAAGCGCCTCCCTGATAGCAGGGCCACTCGCTCATCTCTACTTGACAACCGTATCCGCTACCTAAGGATTGCCTCAACAACAAAGTTACTAAGGATCTAATTGGGGGCAGAGAGTTTACTTTTACTCATCCGGCTGCTAGGACCCTTACCCATCCCAGGCACAATAAATCCTTAGGAAGGCATAGGGGGCATATGCATATACATCCCTTAGAATAGCATTAATGAGCTTGGCCCTAGCCAGCGCTTCCACTGCTATCCTAGTAGACTCGTCAAGTTGTTCCAATGATGAGCTTTCGTCCTCTTCTATTGGAGGGGGATCACTCCTTATAGACTTGAAGTCAGAAATGTTGTACCATGACGAGCCAAAACCCTCCTCACCTGTATTAGCTGACATGGTTGTGAAAAGTGATGAAGAAGAATGAAGTTTGAAAAGTTCTTGAAAGAAGTTTGATGTAAAAGAGCGAAATTCACAATAATGGAATAGAGAGATTGCAGAAAAGTAATCTCTTGTTGTGATTGTGCTATTTATAGGATAAGCGTCCAGGAAACTACATAAGTGGTTATAAGGATTTGTATAAGCACAAATCCCTTAAAATGTTGTAGGGTAGTTACGTAAAGTTACGGTCAACCAGACGATCACCTTTAAAAGGAAAAATGCATATAGCTGTACACTGATCTGCCATGATAAGACACTTGTCACATCACATTAAATGCACTGAAATCAAGTGCATTAGGCTTAGAATTTGAAGAAGTTTCTTCCACAAGAAGTTTCTCCAAGGTCCCTATAACTTCCACTCGATTGACATGCTTAAAGCACGGCGTCCTAAATTGAGTAATCACACCTACTTAGTTCATGACAAGATCTATTCAACTAAGCCTGCTTGGTTCTTCAAATCACCTACCCAATCTGATGCAAAGGTATCCTACTTTGACATTCCAACCAAATCTCCATCTTACTCAATTTGTCAACATTTCACTTCAAGACAGTTGCTAACACCTCGACTCTTCCCACTTCAAGCATCTTCACTCCAGCTATTCACTACCTCAAACATCGCCACCTCAACCTTCTACCAACTTAGACCCAGACCCTCACTACATCGACATAGTAACACTAACTCAAGCCCCCTTTAAGTTAGATCAATCACATACCCGAGCAACCCATATCCATTCTCCTTACTTTCACCTCGGCAACAAGACTGGGAAGGGGCCAAGTGTTGACAAGGCCCTTTAGACGTTGGCTCCTCAGGTTCGTCCAAATCTAACATATCTCACCACTTAAGGCTCGTCGCCTTAGGCCTAACTTAATTGAGCCTAAGAAGCTCTTTAACAACTAGAAGACACCAAATAAGGATAAAAGACCAAGTTAACAACCACCTCTAGTATCTATGGGATACGTCGGACACTACGAGCCTACTCTCCAATACTTATGGAAGAAGCTCCATCCACTAACTACCCTCTAACTATTGGCTTCACTTTTTTATAAATATTAAATTATCACCTAACGGTAGAGCTCTTTACATTTTGTGTACTAAAGCTTGCCTATTGCTCTCAAGTATCCCTTACTCTCCAGAACATACTACTAACTTAAGTATTAGAGTGGTCATACCGAAGAACACTCTAACATCCCCTCATAATACTCTATTTTGCAGGCTTATGACACACCAAATGCAATCTTTACTGTCAAATACTCTAAGATGACATGACCTATTCACATTTGATTAGTAATGTATAAAGTATATTTACAATTTTTCCATTATTTTGTAATATATATATATATATATATATATCACACGTAGGACATATATTTTCCTTTTGGTTATTTACAAAATAGTGCCTGAACTTTCGTGCTTTTCAACTTACATACACCTATGTTTTCTCTTTTTCTCTTTTCAATTGCACAGACTAAGATTTTACGCATTTTCACTTTCAAGCCAGTGTTCTCTCAAATCAGCCACTATAGTTTATAAATGAAAAGCTTAAACGAAAACATGAAAGCCTAGTTAGTCTGATAATTTTTATATTTATTTAACATTTATATAAAGTAAAAAAGCACAAAAGTTCAAGTTACATGATCGAAAAAGTAATAGTGCAGCATGTAAAGTAAAAGAGCGTGACAACTTAGGTTATGTAACTGAAAAGGAGAAATAGCACAAGCATGTAAAATAGAAAATTCATGAAAAGAAAACTCATGAATGATCTTTGTTATAATTAATTTTTATTTTTCAATAGCATATAACACATAATATAAAATATATAATTCATAAAATATTTAAACTGTGATATATTTTACATTAAAGATAATTTTTCATTACACACAATATAATACATATTATTATGAATGGATATGGATTATGGTATACAATATGTAGCATGTTAAGTATCGTGTATAGCATATAACATAAATTGCTATACATTATAATAGTTTATATCATTCATAGATAATATGTATTACATATAATATAACACACATGTTATATATTATAAGTTATACGTATTATTCATATTATATAACTATATATTAATCTATAGTATCATGTATAAGGCTATAGATTACAATATATTATATGTTATAAATTATATTTTATGACATATGATGCATTTGAACTATTAGCAATAAGATGGTTATCATGTCATAAATGAAATATTCTAAATCAATTAAAATAATTATAACTTTAAAAAGGTAAAATTCAAAGTTGTTTCCATTTCATTGCAAACAGAAGTGAATTAGCCATTCCATTCCTGATTCCATTATATTCTATTCTATTTCAATCAAATCCAATTCGATACATCCCATTCTAAATAATTTATGCATACCAAACATAATATTAGGGTTTCCAATCACTTTTACTTGTTGACTTAGTATTGATATCTTCGTATTATGGCTACCTATTATGATCTGACTCGGTACGGAAGAAAAGTCAATTTCTCCTCATTTTGTATTTTTTAGGGCTATGTTTCTGTTTCCTTTGTAACTCTTTATCATTGAAGTGAAGGTTACTAGGGCATTAGTGCATTAATTTTAAGCTCTTGGCACGTAATAGAAGGAGATGGTTTTGAGCCACTCAATCAAATCCTTCAAGTGTTGAAGAGTAAGGAACCAATTTGAGTTCTTTTGTACCATAGTTGTTATCATGAGTTCTTTCGTTTTGTATTCACTCAAGCTTTGTGGTATAATGAGTAACAAATCACCATACATTTCATGTTCCTCTATTTCCATATTGAGAGCATTTTCATCCTTAAGATGCATGTCTCATACTCAACTATATTGTTTGTATATGGAAACATCAATTTAGCTTATACGGAGAAATGCTTGTCCTTAAGGTAAATCAACACTACTCCATCCCACATAGGTAAGTTGGCAACATTATCAAAATACATTTTCTAACTTCATATAGATTTTGTTTCTTTTTGTTCATCTCTGGCCATCAGTACTTGTCATCAGAAAATTGCTCTTTTGGATTGTGTTGTCTACCTTTTGTTGATAGATATGCTAGTTGATTGGCAATTGCTTACCCCTTCACTACCTTTTCAATTACATAACTAATGTCATATTCCGATAATAAAATCTGCCATTTTGAGATTCAATACCTCAATCGATAATGTTTATTGAACAACTCTACATAATCTATATAAGCATGTAGCAAGTTCTTTTGACTTTAGTGTAATTTCACTGTTTCTCGTCCTCACCTATACCTAAACCCCCCCCAAATGAAATTTTTAGCTAAGTAGTAAATGACATAGTGCTTTCCATTCTTGTCTTTTTGTTTTCCCTTACATGCAACCTATAGATTCGAGCAAAATTGTTGAGGCATAAGATTAAGGGTTTACCTAATGTCAAGGATTCCAGGAGATATTCCTTAATCTCCTTGAAGGTTTGTGCACATTCATCGTCCCATTTCACCACAGCATTTTTAAAAGCTTAAACGACAGTTTGCATCTACTCATATGTTGTGATATAAACATAGCATGTAATTTAGCCTTCTAAATAAGCCCTTAACTTCCAAGTTGGCCTTAATTTTATCAAGGCGTAACTCTATCCCTCTTTGATTAATGATAAACCTAAGCAATTTTCCTAATGAAGCCTTAAATTTATATTTCTCTGAGTTTAATTTGAGTCAAAATTTCCTTAGCCAATTAAAGAGCTTTCTTTGGATGCCAACATGGCTCTATCTTGCTTTGAGCTTAATGATCACTTTGCCCACCCTTATGCATCAAGTCACGATTTAAGGTTACCATCACTTTCTAGTAAGTTGTCGTAGCATTTTTAGGTCCATATCGCATCATATTGATACATCAAGTACCCTAGGTGATCATAAAAGTAGTCTTAGTTTTGTCTTCATCTGCTGTACAGATTTGGCTGTATCTAAAGGTGCCATCCACAGAGAAAAACAAATTATTTCCTAAATGTGTTATCTACCAAGATGTCAGTATGAGGTAGAGGGAAGCTATATTTTGACATAACTTCATTTGCTCATTTTAAATCTCACTTTGAAGTCGTAAATGAGATTTGTATTTAATATGTTAAGACTATATGAGTATTTGCTTGGTTGATGCAACATTATCTCTTGGTTTTTTAAGAAATATGGTTGGTAATATGTATAATTATATCCGTGGCATGGTATGAAAAAACCTAACAATCATACTTTTAGTAACTCAATTCTTAGTAATGGAACGAATGCTTTAAGCAACTCGGTTTTTAGCATATATGTTACACTCTTAGTTAGTTCTCAATTTATCTTAGACCGAACCATCTAGTATTGCGCTCCATTTTCTTAATCAAATCTCAGTTTTATCTCATTTAAGCTGCCAAATGTCACTCGTTTAGGATAACAATAATAGTATAAGTCATGTGAATTAGAATGGCATAAGTGTGTTGCAAAAGTCTACATTGTTATGTTGGTTTATCGATCATATATTCATATATGCTTGTCTTGTTACTTGCATTGTTATCAATTTGCCTCACCTAACTCAAATGTAAGTTAAGTGGTTAGCTTGTTCATTCTTAAGTTGTGAGGATCAAGTCGAAAAGTTGTTCGATGTATGTAGTAAAGAATGAGAGCATCTGATAGAAGTTTTTTTCACTAGGTTTTGAAGCAATATTAATGGAAGATGTCCATACCATGTTATGTTATGTGAAATAAAGTATATAACTTTAAAAGTGTAAACATAGTTGTAAAAAGTGTGTTTTAGATATTAGGGGTGCTTTGACACATAATGAAAGTTATGGTTCGTAAGTTTTAGTTTCAATGCTATATGTTGAAAAAGTAAAGCTTGAAGTAAACTTATTCTCAAATTGGGGTAGCATGAACTCTTAAGCACTAAGGTCTCAATGCAAGTTTAGTAAAGTTTTACGAGGCGTACTATTACATCACTCAAGAGGTAATGGCTAAATTGAGGTTATCAACTTTACTATTTGTGGCGTCCTTAACATATTTCACTAGTGATTATCTTAAACGTTGAATAGATTGGATTTTCTTAGCTGAGTATTGTTACAATACTAGGTATCACTCTACTCTTAAAGCTATACCCTTCAAAATATCTACAATCGGTTTTCATCACATGTCTTAGCCTTAGAGGTGAGTAAAAAAAACCGATCAAATTGAAAAGATGGTTTTTCTTATAATTTGATTTAGCAAATTTTCAATCCAAACCAAATTAAAAATTCTTAGTCAGTTTGAAAAGATAAACAAAACCAATACTTACCAAATCAAACCGTTTTGTAAAAAACATTATAATATTTAACTTGTAATTAAGGAATTTCTTTTGTTATAATATAAAACTTTAAAAAAATTTAATTTATATTTATTGAAAAGTATATGTATTGAAGTTTTAATTACTATAATGCAAACATTATATATAGTTTGGTTCAAAATTTATACTATACGTTATTTATAAATAATATTAGATATTAATAAACTTTTGAAATTTTTTAATCTCATGAATATTCATTTTATCAAATTTTAACGTGATGCTAATTGTTATTATTATTAAATGAGTTCTATACTTTTCATATGAAATCACATATTATATAAATATATTTTCCAAAACCAAAAGATATGATTTAATCCATAAATCAAATTAAACTAAATTAAAATTTCATGGCTTAAAAGGTTATTAATCCAAAATGTAAGATATAGTTCAAAAATATAAAAAGTTAAACCACGATTTTATGATTCGATTTGATTTGGACGGAAAACCGAACCAAACCAAAGTCATTCTCACCCTTACTTAACTTATTATTCGGGTTTTACAAACTTAAAGGATGTCTAGGAAGGTAATGGATAAAGATCAAACTTTAATTGATTTAAGGAAAAGGCCCTTACAAGCACGAGCAGTTATGCGGAGTGATTGTGATGCATGACATCAAGAGATGAAATTTTAGGTAAGGAACATGATACCCTATCGACAAACTTCTGTGAGAGTAAAAAGGAACCAAGATATCCTTTCCATTTAGCGGCTAAGGTGGATCTGGTAGCCTATCGACTCACATTACCTCATAATGTCTAGACTCGATCGATATTTTAAATGTCATGCCTCAAGAAGTTTTAAGGAGCTCAAGCTAGGCAACCTATCGACCCACGGCTGCCCTTGAAATTCGCAAACGTCATTTTATGCTGAAGATTTTAGTGCATTATGAGTGATATTCTCCAGCTAGTGTATCTGGGTAAGATGCTAGCATGATTTGCCAGCACCATCCCAACTTTGAAATAGCAGTATCACACATGCTTCAAATGGTAGAGTAATATTACGGCCAAATGAAGCAATGAGATTTTGAAGTACGTCCTTTAAGCATATTTGTACACGTAAGAAGTTGGAGGCTTACTGTGTTAAATGCAGTGCTGTCAGGTGTATTGCTTACTACTATCTTCATTGCGTGTGTTTCGTGCGATTTAAGATGCACTGTCAGTTATGTCAAAGTCACTGTCCCTCAGGGAAGTTATTGTGCAATTATTAATTGTCATAATAGGATTTAAAAATAGGACTACGTGTACCGTAACGCAATACACGATAGTGAGGAAAAGGAAGAATCCTACTAAGCCCAAGTTTATTATCGCGTTCTCCCTCGACATAAGCAAAAGTATATCGTACACAAAATGAGTAACCATATTCACAAAATAAACAAGGACATAATAAATGCATTCAAGAAATTATTATAAAGATAACTGATAATTATAAGAATGGTAACTGCGTCGAAGAAATGTGAAAAGTATTATATTTTTACACGTAAAATAAAAAGAAAAGAAAAGAAAACCAAAAGATTTTTTATTTTTCAAGGACGTATACATGTGTCTTTGATTTCATTATTTCACTTTTCTTATCTTTTACAAAAAATAAAATAAAAGCTAAAGAGAAGCCATGAAAACGCTTGAACAAACATGAATTTGACAAGGTTGTATTGCCGTTGTAGTTTAAGTCTAGTTCTATTTCACGTTCTGGACTAACTAGAGAAACGGTCGAAGCATTCATGAATTTGTTTTGTACATCATGGGAAGGGGCGCTTGCACTTTCTGCCAATTCAATATCTACAAATGAAATAGTCGAAATGCTCATCAATCCTTATCAACGTGCTATGGGCTTCAAGTTACTAACCCAAGCTCACAATCCACTTGAAATAAAACATATTTACTGGGAATACAAAAATATTCATTTGCGCTAAGAACCTTATGGTACACATTAAAGAAGCCGGTTCCAGGCCCATTCACCATTTAATAATATACTCTCGAGTCTCAAAGTTATCCTGAATCTTAACTTCAAAGTTTTTACCATTCCATAGCGAGTAAATTAAATCAGAGAAATCTTCTGCTTCTCTTGATGTAAAGCATTATCGGCCTTGCTCAGCATCGAAGCATACACTCAATTCAATATGACCCCAAAAACCTGCAATAAGGGATCATTGTCTTGTCAGATGATGCCTAATCAAACCCCTCTCGACGTCTAACTCAAAATTGGCCCTTGAAAACTGTGTGCTTGTAAAGAAGGGCTGTAGGTCGTATATTTCATATTCCTGAGCCTGTAAAAACAGAAGTTGGAAAATCAATATTAAGATCTGATCCAGTTAAAAAGGTGATGGAAAGATTATGAAAATAAGGATATGACCTTGTTCTGCAATTCTTCCACTTTAATATCAACATGGGTGAGGCCTGACGAAGACCCAGAAACTATTTCTTCGAAGTGAACTGCATTCTTAACAAGCTCACGAAGGAGATGGAGCAGGAGCTTGTTATAGTCCTTCTTGAAAGTCATGTATTTTCTAAAGCTCTGCAAACAAAGGACATGTCATGTTGCCAGAAGGAAATGTTCAAGTATTCAGAAACGGTGGGAATCAACCATAATTACATGAAAGAAATGGCTCGATGCTATCTTTAAAATGGTGAAGGGAAGATGGCTTAAAGTAGAAACAAAACATGTGCAAGGTAAGAGGCACAATAACCAAAATGTTAAAAGGTCGTAGATGCAAGGCAAAACAAAAATAAATGAATAAATAACAAGTGCATTCACAAGTCAAGAAGGGAATCCTTGCAATTTGATTTAGTGCAAGGAATGGGAAAGGTTAATGCCCCCTCAAATCTGCACATTGACACTTGATCATTGCTTTTGCATTGTACATTGGAATGTATACAGAAAATTGTCAATATGAAAGACGATTGGGAAATAAAATAAAATAGAAGGAGATCAAACACTGCAAGAATCAGAAAGGAGATTATAGATGAGGGTAACAATTTTATAGATAGCAACAGATTCAGGAAAACATATCCTCAAGTTATCAAAGCAAAAATGCCTAGAAGTAAAAGCTAATATTATGATTACCTTCTGCAAAGCTTTCTGCACTCCAAATTTTTGTGTTGAAATGAAAGAATCGAGCAGAACACGAATTGCCATGTCAACGTCCTCTTGTATCACATGCTGCCTTAGGTGCATTCTGGCATGAGCTTCAGATATCCGTATCATGGATTCTATGTGTCTTACAGCTATGGGGACTCCTTGCCCATGCTAAGGTAGTAAAATGACATTTATCATTGACATGAAACCCAAAACAAGTTACATGAGAAATTATGCAAGAAAAAAAAAGGCTTACTGAAGATTCTCTCCGCAATTCTGCATAAACATGTGTCAATTTATCCATATCAGAGTCATGCAATCTAGGAAAAACATTCAGCTTGGCATAAGTTATGTATTTCTTCAACAAATCTTGAGGAAGAATCTGCAAAGGAACAGACAAAATAAAATTGCTAGTGAGAAAGTAAGTCTAACAAGATTTCCCATGCAATATATTAGCAAAATATCACCATACATCAGGATCAGCTGCTGCCGCAGAGGCATGATGATCCTCAGATTCACCAAGAGACTTGTCATCATTATTTGTGCCTTTTGGCTGGGACTTGAAATGACTATCAACCACAAACCTTGCAAGCATCTCATCAGTAACAGGATCAACCACATCCTGCCACAAATCAATTCCACACTCTTACCATGCTTACTAACACACGAAGGACAAACAACACACTGTAAGTATATTACCTTGACAACGCATAGGATGTCAAAACGAGAAATAATCGGATCTGTTAACTCAACATTCTGTGAGAAAGTTTTTGATGAATCGTATCTGCAGACGTTACACATCAAATTTACAGTTATCCCAGGCGATAATATTTAACACGTCACTGCCCAGAGACATTCTTCCGACTAAAAAAATAACAGGTAAGATTGAGGAAGCCAGCACCTTCCGCCAATGGGGTTTGCAGCAGCAATGACCGAGCATCGAGCCTGCAGTGAAGTAACAATTCCAGCTTTTGATATGCTAATACTCTGCTGCTCCATGGCCTCATGGATACTCACCCTATAGTAATTAAATTCACATTAGAAAGCCATTCGACTAGTTTAGTTTAATCTAACTTTAAGTATACTGTTTTACCTGTCTTGATCATTCATTTTATCAAATTCATCAATAAGACAGATCCCCTTGTCAGCCAGAACGAGGGCTCCTCCTTCAAGTGTCCACTCCCGTGTCACTGGGTCCTTGTGCACTGCCGCAGTAAGCCCTACAGCAGAGGCACCTTTTCCAGTAGTATACACAGCCCTGTGCCCCGTCTTCTCCACATACCTTCAACAAACTTAGCATGGTGAGAGATGGCTTCATGAGTACAAGTACAACTAAGCTTGTCCAACGGTCACCAAAACACGACTTACTTGAGAAATTGTGACTTGGCTGTCCCTGGGTCACCAAGTAAAAGAACATTTATGTCCCCACGCAATCGATGCTTCCCTTCACCACTTTTCTCTTGGCCTCCAAACATGGCGAGGGCTATTGCAGTTTTTATGTCCTCATGACCATAAATTGACGGAGCAATAGATTTGATAATCTAAAAATAATAAAATCAGTTTAACTAATAATCTAGAAAGGGTAAAGTAGTGAAGATAAAGGGCTGGGATTAAGCACAAACCCTTTCGCCTATTCTAGGATCTCTAGCCAATTTCTCAATGTCTTCTTTGTCTTGTTGAGTGAGCTTATAAGCTGAAAAAAGATCTTGCTTCTTTGTTACATGATTTGCTTCAACCACAGTGGCAAATACAGGAAACCCATTCTTGGTATTGAGGGATAAATCAAAATTATTTGTGTAGATACCAGTGACCTCCTGTAAGAGAGAATTAAATAAAAGCGTTAGGCATTTGGAGATCAATACAAACAAAGGCAAGACATCAAGAGCACATTACAATCTCTTCTCCAGGGCGAGCACAGTCGATCAGGTCATTCAATAGTATCACTTCCTTGTATCTTGGAAGACGGCCTGCAGGAACAATTCCAGGACTCTCTTGTAGTGTAAGCTTTTGGTAATTTCTGTATATTGTCTGCAAATTCAATGAAGAGTTTATGCAAGTCAATAGGATGTAATTGCTTGCCTAGCATATAATTCTTTATAGATTGTCCCATTGAGAGAAGTAACAATATTCACAATGCTGGTTTTCAAGTTAGACCCACTGGAGCATTGAATATTTCATTTATCAAAAAAGAATTCGCAAGGGCATTTTATTTACTCAAGTAGCGGCAAATATGCATTGATGCGAAGCTGCGTATTGTGTGTTTTGGAAAGGCCTAATTTTGATGATTGGTTCAATCAAGGTTCATGTCATCAACCCACTTTCAAGAATCATATGGCCATCTAAACTAATATCAAGGGCAAAAGAGAAAACTGCAGTTTCTACAACAGTGGAGCTTTACCTGCTCAATGTTGACAGTAAATGGTCCCTTTGATTGGCATTCAGGGCAAGAACCAACCTTGACTTCAGAATAAGAATTCTGAAAGAATGGACCCAGGATTGTTCCACACTTATTGCAGTCATACTTCACCTGCTGCAACTGAGGGAAAACCCCAGAACGCCTTGTCACAACTCCTCCAATACGAATCATGGTATTTAAATGGATCTGCCTGTAGAGCAATGACAACAGTGAAGGAGGTACTTAGAAGACAGGAAGAATTTTGAGCAGCAAGGAGCAACTCTTCATACCTTATATTGCGAATTTGGTCATAGACTGGTAAGTTGGTGATGCGGACATAGAACTTTTGATGAATATTCTTGTAGTTTTCATGCAATTCAAGAACAACTTTCTGGGCTACCTCTTCCATGACTTCAAGTACAGGCTGGGGAGCATCAGCAAGCCAGATGGCAATATTTGGATGGACATATATAAATTCCTTATAATCAATCTCCAAACTGCACTTGTTTGCTGCAAATTTTAACATAACTAAGGAGATAAGAAAATGGAAAATGAGCGAGCTTAAAAGCTAACAGACACTTAGTGATTGCAAGAAATAATTGAGGATATTGAAAGAGCAGAAAAATGGTTCGGCATGTCAATGCAGCAGTTATTCTATAATCGTCTCCCTGATATCTACATGTATAGCTGGGGAAAAACCGCTGGAAATATCACCTGACAGCATCTCGCTTATCAAATGCACATATTGGGGTTCTCCACGCTCATTTTTGGGGTTAACATACGTCAGCAAGAATTCCCTAAACTTTTTCCCAATAAAGCGTCGTACTTCATCTCTGGTAACCCATTCTCTAAGTGTTCCCTGGACACGGTACATCTCAAACTCACCTTCCTCATCATCTTCATCCTGCAAGATATCACACCTTGTAAGCCGTAACTATAATAGTAAATATAAACCCAAAATTTGAAAAACTCAATTGAAAGAAAACCTCATAAGGATCATCTTCCGTTTGATCTGTCATTGGTACATCCTCTCTTGAGTGTCCTCTCTGAGATCTTCCTGGTGAGCTTTGCATTCCATCAGTGTCATCATTGCTCCTAGGCCTGGCAGGAACAGCTCTATGCCTCTTCGTGGGCCTGTAGTTGTCATCATCTGTGTCTGTCACCAAAATCCAAGAATTAGCCTCCCATATCATCTAAAAGTACTCAAAATAAGGAATCCATGGAGTCAAACCAGAAAATTAAATACTAAAAACTCATAAAAAAACATCACTGTCCACAGATGAAAACTGCTTAAGTTTCATCATAACCCATAATCCATTTTGACAGATGCTATATGTACATTGGCAGAATAATGCATCCCACATTCTAAATGAATCCTCAAATTTCACCCACTGATGCCTAGGGTGAACCAGCTTTTGCTGCGCTTAGACAAATTCAGAGTCAATATAATACCATTCTCGACATAAACTTTAACATTTGATGACTAGTCAAATCAATGCCGGTACACCTCTTAGAGACAGCTTCCTGATACATTAAAGGACATAATTTTCGATCTTTTGTTGCAGTTATATCTCATGTTTCCATTTTCAACAGATAATAATAGATATACGATAATTTTTTCAACAAGGCTATTTCATTACACCACAAAACAAGCACAAGAGGAACATTTCGAGTTTGCGAGTCAAAAATGCAAAATTAGCATTCTTAATAACATGAAGATAATCTAGAACTACAACCTTTTTTCGAAAAGGGCAATTTTCTGAAAACATTTGAGAAATTTTAAATAAAAATGCTGAAAATAAAATGAAGGTTACAATTAGAATTCATAAATAAAAGATATGATTTTGAGAAGTAAAATCACACCTTGATCATGCAGAAGTTGAGGAAATTTCCTACTGGAAACACGGCCTTCCCGTCCATCGAGCTCCATTTCGGCTTCTCTTCGATCAGCAATAATCTGATCAAAATCCCTCTCATCTTCAAATGAATCATCTAAACCAGCCGATTCATACTGATCGTGTTCATCCATTCTCCGATAGTCACTACATGTCGACACAAAAATTCGTAAGTCCGATCGAATTAAAAACCTAATAAGAATTTTTTTCTTTAAAAAAAAAAATCAGCTTTCATTATTTCATTAAACTACTTACTCCATGAAATTGTCATGAAAGAGATCCTCTCCTTCTTCTTCCTCATCTGCCTCGGGTTCATCACGAATGATTTCAGGATCCACCGCGGCTTCATCATCAGTGGAGAAGTTCTCAGATGTGCGGCTGGTGAAAGGGAGCTGGTCAGTGTTGAAGTTAGCGGGGGAATCTGGTGTCATGGGGAGGTTAGTGGAGTCCGGCGTCGATGCCGGATTCCCGGAATCATCTTGACCACCCCTTGCCATTTTCTTAAGCTGAACTGAGTTTTCCTTGGGTTGGTGGGCGTGAGATTTTTGTGTACTGTGAGTTTTGGGAAGTTTGTGAGTTAGGGCTTGTAAGGGAATGGGGGGTAATGTCGTGAGAAGAGGTTGCTCTTGGCGGGAACTTTTGGCGCCAAGAATGCTTACGTGGCGCTGGTGTGGGTACCGGATTGGGTTTATGAATAGGCTACTACCATTTGGGCCTCGGCTCGCTTAGACTGTGTTATGGCCCTGTGGAGATGTTAGTTCTCTATCCCATCTCCGCTTCTATATATATATATATATATATATATATTTTCCATATTGAATAACAGAATCAAACCGTACTCATCCCCAAAAATCAATATCCATATCAGGGCCTTCGAGGAGTTCGGATAAGTTTGATGCATGAGATGTGAAATCGAATGAGATACGATTTCAAGTCAATCCAGTTTTTTTCGTTCGTTTCGAGACTGAAGTTTCTTTTTCTTTTTCTTTTTTTTTTTGTTTACAGTAAATTTGGCCACCCATTGCATGCAAACTGCTTACTAAAAAATTTAAAGAAAATATATTTTTCTAAAAGAAGTCGTTTTACAAAATATTTTAAACTTGGCATTGACCGAAAGTTGAAATGATAAAAGTGGTTAAAATTGAATCGGTGAAACAATTTTAATCAAAATACTGACTTTTGCAAAAGAAACTTAAGGACCGGTGACACTAAAATTTAAAATGTAAAAATAAAACTATCAAGTAAATCTTTCCAAATTAAGAAGGGTTATTTATTTTTCCTTAGAAGAAGTAAGAAGTGTTTATTTTGAAAAGAATCGAGAAGATAAAAAGGACGAATATTTTGTTTTTGGAAAACTTAAATTTATTTGTTTGTTTGTTTACTTTTGGGGTTGCTTTAGAAGATACCCTCATACTTACTATTTGCGATAGACCCACTGTATTTCTTTTTTTTTATTCTCACAAAAGATTGTTAATGGTTTGGTCTTTTTTGTTTTTAATAAAAACTTAATTTTTAAGTTTTTTTTTTTTTTAACCAAGCTCTAAGAGCCCTAATTTGAATGCCATGAATTTTTAAAAGCGTAAAAATCTAATCATTTTTATTTTTATTTTACCAAAACTCTAATTGCAAAAAATAAAAATCTAATTTTAAAATCAAGTTCTATGAAAGCTAAGCTTTGAAAAACTTTGATCACTGGGAAATCTAATTTAATTCAGAAAAGAAACTAATTTTATACTCAATTCACTCTTTCAACTCCAACATTGAGATCCTATCATGCATACCGATCGTTCCACTCTATCAAATCAATAAAACTTGTGAGTACAAAAGTTTGCAGCACTTGACTTCAGTCCCTCGCGTCTCCACCTATCTAACTTCTGCAAAAGCTAATTATAAACTATAATGAATTACAACTCGCAATTATGGTCAAAATGCTCAAATACGTATGAGGAATACAAAATATAAAATCCTTTCAACAATTTGGTCTAAGGTCAGACATTCTACTTTAGCTTCTATGTTCTGTATGGTTCTTAATCACTTTCAATAATTAGATATAGCACTTAATAAATTTTGTTTTTCTTACTATTGTTGAAAATACACATTTTATCCAGCTTATATAAAGCTTTTCTAATGTTCAAATTCCATGAAGTAGGCTAAATTTTGAATCTTTAGTCATTGGAGTACTTATGATTTCTCTCGATATGTTCTCTAAAATTATTTTTTTTTTCCTTCAACTAATGCTATTTGAAGTTTCAAGTTCTAAATACCAAATATATTGGCTCTTTCACAAAATATGAAGTGAATCTTTGCTTGAAATTTTATCTTATATCTTCAAGTTCGTCCAAAGAATATGATAATGTTACTATAGAATTTTCCCCATAAATCTATTCATATCTTATCTCAAAAGGTATAAAACGAATGCCACCTCGTTTCAATTTAAAATCTGATATATTAATTTCAATGCATCTTCTCTCTATTGAATATGATGCTATGACATTTTAATGGTATACATTGCAAGGTTTGAGATCAACATATACACAAATTATGCATGATGAGCGCACTTTAGAATCATCTTATGTAAAAAATGAAACATAATAGTAGAGAAGACAATATCCACATACAAAAGTTCCTTTTTTAAAAAATAGTACTTTGGAACTACTTATGCCATATTTAGGATGCGGAAATGGGTCGGAATAGAATCGCTATTTTGGGTTTTATTCAATTTCTCTATGTTTAAAAGTATATTTAAAAGCCAAAATGATGATTAAAAAATTCAATTTCGCTTTTGAGAAAGCGGAATCAAAGATTTATTCCTTCTATATTTATTATTAATAATCAAATTATTTATTTAACTTTTAATTTAATTATGACACTAAATATTTAAGAGTATTTTTAACAATTATTATTATATACCTATTTAATTTTATTTCATTCCATAAATATTTAACATAGGATATAATTTGTCATTTCATATTTCATTCCATTCAAAAACATTCATATATACCAAATGTGGCGTTAATGGTTTAGAGTACTAAGATTTAAAACATCATGAGAGCGATAATCTTGCTTCACAAGAGCCTTATTGATAAGCTGCTGATTAACAGTCTTTTTACTCGCGCACAACTCTGAGGCCTCCAATTCCTTACTCGAAGAATTGTTTCTCATCAACCTACTAATGACGAGAAACTCTATGTAAAAGGAAGATGGTTGAACTCCTTTATAGCACTGGAAGTTTGTACCCAGCTCTGTTCCCTCTCTAGTGCCAATGCCGACTATTCCCTGGCCAAAGACTATGCAGAGTGATTTGACTTCTCCATTACTAAGAGTCTTTGCTAAGTAACGTTAGCTACCCTCACCATGGCCCAAGTACTCCTCTCTTAGCATCCTTGTAACTCTCGCGGCATCCTTTCCCGTCTCGGCCGCCTTGTCGCTACAACATCTTGATTCCTCTTGCTTTCTATGCTCAAAACATCTTAGTAGAGAGCTAATGTTGCACTATCACATGTCCTTTTCATCTGACGTTATACTGCTTTTCCATTTTTACTTTTTTTAGTATGTACTATGAATCTTCTTTTTGTATATACCTTTTTGTAATTTTTTTATTTGTGATGTTACCCTATAGACTTATTATAAATAATCCATTCTCTTTGTAGCCGAAATAATCTTACCTTATAGATATACATTGAATAAACTATTCTTGCAAAACAACCCTCTCCAAGTCCACTTTCCATACACTCTTATGTAATATTGCCGAGTAGCTCAGGATTAGTGATGAGTGGACCTTAATATCAACTTATACGTCATATCAAGTGAAGTGTCAAGTTATATTGTGTTCATTGATATGTCATATCATCTGAGCAGCTTCATGTCAGCTACTCTAATCAGTTCATAAACCTACTTACTTTACTTTCTTCGATATTTCGAATACTCATTGGTTCAAATCATGGTATCAAAGCTTGAGATTGTGACCGAAAGCTATGTAATGATAGTCCTTATTACTTGCTGTTCGAGATTTTTTTTTTTTGTAGAAGCCTTTCCTGCATGAAGAGTGTGTTCTAAAGCTTATTCTTTGCGAGAATGTCCAATTCTAGTGTTCAAGAAGAAATTAATGATACCAAGAGTGATGCTCATGATCATATTTGAGTTACCCAACAAACACTACGTACTGCTGATAAGCAGATACAAGACATTGCTGCTATTGTAACTAATTTAGCTGTTTCAGTATAGAGAGTCTTAAAGACTAAGTCAAGAGAGAGAGTAGTTGAACGAGGCCAAGAAATTAGAGATAGGCCTAGAAGGTAAATGAATGAATGAGCACTAGAAGCCTTTCTTGTTAACCAAGCACCACCTTATCGTACCGACAGAATGGTGAAAAGGAGGTTGGAGTTAGATAAAATGGAAGAGTATGAAGAATAGGAGGAACAGTATGTTGGGATTGATGAGTATGAGTTTAGTGCGTTACGAGGTGTCGAATACCTTAAGGTACAAATTCTGAGCTTCAATGAGTTTGATAGTACTGATGACTACCTGGATTGGGAGGAAAAGATTGAAAAGATATTCGACTTTTACAATTATGAAGATGTTGTCCGTATTCAAGTGGCCGTATTGGAATTTTCTGGATATGCGGCAATATGGTGGAAGAAACTACAAAATGTTTGCCTGAGGGCCTAATATGAAATTCAAACATGGAATGAGACAAAGAGAGTTTTGATAAGTAGGTTCATTCTTGAATACTATGAGTAGGACACTTTCCGACATCTACAAGATTTGAGATAGGGTAACTAATGGTTAGACAACTACGTTCGAGAATTTCAGTTACTCATGATCCAATGTCATGTCGATGAACTCGAGACACAGACTATCATAAGGTTCATTTATGGACTAAAGATCGAGCTTGGTAACATAGTGGAATTTCAAAGTCTTGCAACTCTGGACGAAGCCATTATAGTAGCACAGAGAGTCAAAAAGCAAAAGTAAAACCAGGTTAATTGGATGCCGAATAGTCGACTTATGCTGCCGAACAGAAGTAGCATGCCGAACTAACTAGTGAATGACCGAGCATCAAACAGTTTCGAAGTGGAATGCCAAAGGCAAGTGCCAAGTGGACCAGAAGAAGGCCAAGATAAAAGCAAGACCAAGGAACCTGAGGTCTGAAAAGACCAAGGTTATAGCTCTGGAAGAAAGGCTCGAGAAATCGAATACTTTAAATATCTCGGTTATGGGCACATAATTAGTCAATGTCCTAATCGCCAAGTCATAACTATAAAGGGAGACAAGCCCCAATTTGAAGTAGAGAGTGCAAGCGAAGGAGATGAAGAGTTGGGAGCTGAACAAATGCTGGAAGAGTTTCAGAAAGATCCCGATGCTGAGATACCTCCTAAGGGCAGTGTTGAGTACTATTTTATCGTTCAACGATCTCTTAGTACATTTGTAGCGGAAGAGAATGAGTAGAAAGAGAACCTCTTCCATACAAATTATTGGGTAAATGACAAGCTATACGCCTTGATCATTAACGGAAGGAGTTGTACTAATGTCATAACACAAGGGGTAGTTAAAGCCATGAAATTGCCAACCCTCCCACACCCTAAGCCATACAAGATTCACTAGTTGAATGAGGAAGGAGGCTTACACATTGCTAAGCAAGTTAGAGTACCAATTACCATTAGTGATAAGTACAGGGACAAGGTGTTGTGTGATGTCCTTTCCATATGCGCTTCTCACATATTACTTAGTCGACTATGGCTATTTAACTTGAGAGTATTACATGATTGATATAGGATCACTTACATGTTCCAAAAGGACGGGAAGAAAATTATATTAACACCCATAAGTCCTAAAGAAGTCCAAAAGAAGGTTGCTAGATCACTGTAGCAGAAGTCCTTAGTAATTTCCTAAGCTCAATTTGCCCATGAAGTTAAGGTTAAGGACTACATGCTCCTTTTAGTCCAGAGACTCTTAGAGGTGAGAGAAGTCGAGAGCTTACCTATCGAAGTGCTGTAGCTACTTTAAGATTATGCCGAGCTATTTCTTGCCAAGATACTGAAAGGTTTACCTCTATTAAGAAGCATTAAGCATTACATAGACCTTTAGCTTGGAGCTACCTTATGAAACCAACCCGCCTTACCAAACCAGCACACTTACAATCTCAATTCTAAGTAAGTAGCGGAGCTAAAGAAACAAGTAGATGAGTTAGTAAACCCCTAATACATCCAAGAGAGTATGAGCCCATGTATCATATCAGCTATGCCAATACCAACGAAAGATGGGTCATAGAGAATGTGCATTGACAACCGTATCATCAACGAAATTACTATTAAGTACCGATGTCCGTTCCCACAATTAGATGATATGTTCAATAAGTTACATGGTGCATTCTAATAAAAAACTTATTTTATATCGGACTAAACTAAAATTATTCTAATAAAACTCAATTCTCTAATAACTTAAAATTTATTAAATTAATCATACACCGTTATTCGATTTGATTTTAAACAATTTTACGCAACTTAGCTCAACACGACTTAGTTCAACATAACTTTACTCAATACGATTCAATTCAATACGATTCAATTCAATACGATATGACTCGACTTGACTCAATTCGATTGGATACGTTACGACTCGACTCTCTCTTTTTTTTACTTTTACTTTTTGTTTTTTTTAATTTTTTTGTTTATTTATTAACCTAGCTAAACTAATAAAAAATGAAAAAAAAATAACAAAAATGAGGTGTCCAGAAGTGACATACGTCGACTAATACTACTGAAGTCACAGCATCTATAGTCTAACTTTGTTCTATCGGAGATTCATTTGGAACTTTAGTTTCATAACTACGTCTTTAAATGAATTGACTAGGATGAATACTTAGTTTAGGTGGTTAGAGAAAGCGTAAAAGAGTTTTGAAGATGTGAAGTCCAAAATAATGTATACTCCAGTACTCGCCTTAGCGTGGGCATTGGTGTTATCCTTATGCGGGAGCGCCAACTAATTGCTTATTTCAACGAGAAACTTTGAGGACCTGCCCCAAATTACTCCTCCTACAACAAAAAGTTCTATGCCCATGTCCAAACACTATAGAATTAGCACCATTATCTGTTACCAAAAGAATTCATCATCTACTTAGATAATGAGTCTGTCAAGCATCTTCATGGGTAGCAAAAACTTTCTTAGCATCATACCAAATGGATTGAATTCCTAGAAAGTTTTTGCCACATCATCCGGTATAAGAAAGGGAACACCAACACTGTGGTCGACACTTTTTCTTGTCATCATACCCTCGTTACGGCTATACAAGACAAGGTACTTAAATTCGACACCTTGCCCAATTAATATAATCGCGACTAGTATTTTGGGCTCTTAGTGGCCAAGTGCAATGTTAGAGGTATTGTGGATAGATTCTACTTGAGTTAGGGGTTCCTGATGAAGGGTAAGCAAGTTTGTGTATTGAATAGTTTGGCTAGAGAACTACTTGTCCGTAAAGCTCATGTTGGAGGCTTGGCTGACCATTTTGAAAAAAAGACGACGGCTGAAATATTGAAGGAACATTTTTACTGGCCTAAGATAATAAAGGATGTGCACCGAGTTCTTGAAAGGTACGAGGTGTGTAAACATGCAAAAGGAAGGAGAGAGTCGTACGGAGAGTACACACCCCTGCCTATACCTGAGCGCCCATAGATCGACCTAAGCATAGATTTAATGCTTGGCCTACCTTGAACGCTAAGAAGACACGACTCAATTACGGTTGTAGTCGACTATTTCAAGAAGATGAGCTACTTCATTCCCTACCATAAAATTAATGATACTTTATTTATCACTAACATTTTTTTGCAGGAAATTATACGTTTGCATGGGCTACTGTGAAGTACAATATCCAACTATAATTCAAAGTTCATGAGTTTCTTTTGAAAAACCTTATGGAGGAAACTCAACACTAAGCTTATGTATAGTACTTCCTGCTACTCTTAAATAGATAATGAGACTGAAGTAGTAAATAAGACGGTCAGTAACCTTCTACAGGCGGCTATGGGGAAGAATTTACCTAATTAGGACTTATGCCTACCTGGCATTGAGTTCGCTTACAATTGATCAGTTTATAGCGTAATAAGAAAGTCACCTTTAGAGGTCGTTTATAGACTAACCCGAACTTACCTTTGGATACAGTTGTCAGCTCAACTATATAAGGGGAAAGTCAATCCAACTAACAGCATGCCAAGGAATTTTAGAAATTGAATTAAAAGGTTGCTGAACAACTAGCATGGATTGTAGCCTAACCGAAGGAACAGGGAAGTTGTAGAAAGAGACAAGTGGTTACAACCCCGGAGACCTTATCTGGGCTTGCCTTAGCAAGGGGTGTTTCCTTGGGAAGAGGACAAAAAAGCTTTCCCCTAGATCAAATGGACCTTTTAAGATCCTTAATTGCATCAACGACAATACTTATGAGCTAGAGCCACTTGACAAATACAATGTATCTGCTACTTTTAATGTAGCTGATTCGATATCCTATGTAGTTGATAAAAAAGGCTAAGATTTGAGGGCAAATCTTTAACAATTCTGGAGAACCGATGATCTATCGACTATCGATCTTCTTACTCGCATATGACTTTGAGGCCTCTAGTCTCCCAGTTGAAGAATTCTTTTTAATCAACATGTCGATGACGAGAAACTCTATGCAAAAGGAAGATGGCTGAACTCCTTGATAGCATTGGAAGGTTACACCTAGATCTATTCTCTTTCTAGTGCCTATGCCAATTATTCCCTCTCTAATGCCGATGCTGACTATTCCTTAGCCAAAGACTGTGTCGAGTGATACTTCTTTGCTGCAGGGAGTCCTTGCTAAGTAACGTTAGCTACCTTCACCATAGTCAAGTACTCCTCTCTCGACATCCTTCCAACTCCTACGGCATCCCTCCCCATCTCATCCTCCTTATCGCCATAACGTATTAATTCTTCACACCTGCTGTGCTCAGAGCATCTTAGTACGGAGCCAATATTGCACTACTACCTGTCCTTTTCAATTGACATTGTATTTCTTTTTCATTTTTGTCTTTTACCCTGTTTACTCTTTTTGGTTTGTATTAGGAATCTCTTTTTTGTATATGCCTTTTTGTTATTTCTTTATTTGTGGTGTTATCCTAGGGATTTATTATAAATAGTCCCTTCTCCTTATAGTCGGAATAATCTTACCTTATAGAAATACATTGAATATATTGTTTTTGCAAGACAAGTCCTCTCTAAGTGCCAAGTGGCTCAAGATTAGTGTTGAGTGAACCTTAATATCAATTTGTGTGTTATATCAAGTGAAGTGTCAAGTTGTGCAATATTCGTTGATGTATCATATCCTCCAAGCAACTTCACGTTAGCTACTCTAATCAGTTAGTAAACCTACTCACTTTACTTTCTTCGATATTTCAAGGGACCCGTTGATTTAAATTTGCTACAGAAAGTCTCAATGATAATTGAGCTCTTAGGCACATCACTTATCAAGGGACTAACCCTCCCTACAAATTCAATAAATTGCACATTCTTAGGGTTATTAACGATAGGTATACAATTTAGGTTAATTTTTAGAACTTTGAAATGATATTATTGAATTTGTGATAATTATTCCCATATACTATGATATAATAGCATTAGTAGTGTTGATGCATCATGAAGTATTACTCTTGCTTTCCCATCTAATCTTCAAAGTTCATGCCCATCATGGAAGAAGCTTAGTACCAAAGTTAAGGAAACACTAAGAGACTTATTTTAGGTAAGTCAAATTGCATTTGTTTTAGATTGTTTTCCTCCGAGTCAAAATGTTAAGAATATTACTAACTTTAATTAACTTAAAAAACGATATACTTGAAATTCCACACACGAGTTTCAACTAAAGAAATGTGGAATGATTATCATCTAAATAATTTAGTGATTTACCTAATTTGATTGTAAAAGAGCCCTATAAAACAGTTGGCATGTAAAAGGTATGGATCACAGAGGGACATGGGCCTGGTTGAATGCTATCTAAAGTATAGGATAAGTTAACTGATAATTAGTGGAGTAGCTCCAAATATGAGAACAAAACTAAGGCGGCACGTAATAGTCGACTTACAATTAAGGAAGGTTCAGTTTCAAAACTTTCATGAGGTTTCATTTTATTTGTTTTGCATCATAAAAGTTTAGACTGCTCATAATTGTCTCTCTCTCTCCTTTTTTTTTTTGTTATGCACATTTTGAATACTTAATGTATGACTAAGAATTCTAAGTTATAAGATGAAAGACAAATGTTTTAGATGAATTGTTTACAAGAAGTCAAAGATGATTAGTGTAAGTTTATATTGTTATTTGATTTAGATTAATTATTAAATCTTTTAGAACTTCTAATATCTAAATAAACTCTTTTAGATAAAATATAAAGTTACTAAAGGCAAAATATAGTGAAAATTCTTCATCGTAACATATCTTTGGCTCAACTGCATGGGTAGAAAGCAATTGCAGGTCCCAATCATGAGAAGTGGATTTAGGATTAAGCAAAAAAACATATATACTTGAGAGTAGACCTGAACAAGGGCCGGTTTTGAATCATAAACCGGCCCGACTTGATAGTGGTCGAATCAAATCGGTGGGCTTTAAGAGCCTAGGCAGTTCACCTAAGAAGAATCGTCCGAACTAGCCAGTCGTGAACCATCGGGTCGACCCGCCATTGAACTGGCGGATTAGCTTAGGTGGTTTACCCCCTTAAAAAAAAAAAGAAAGAGAAAGAGATAGAAAAAAAAAGCTACTAAGTTGGAAAAAATAATTGAATAATATCTAATAAGTCATTATATATCAAAACTACTTTATTTACAATAGTAAAGGATAATTTTTTTTAAAATAATATTACCAAACTAATGATAGATGACTAATTATAAGTTAATTATATGTTAATGATAAATATAAAATTTAATTTCAGTTAATATAGGTCTTTTTTGTAAAATTTATCAAATATTGATAACTTGAATATGAAAAAAAATAAAAAACCTTAAATCACATTAATTCAGAAATTAATAAAAAAAATAAAAATTATCAATAAATTAGTATACTAAAAAAATAAGATCACATTATAGAAATTATTAATGTATTTAAAAAAAGAAATTAATAGAAAAAAAAAACAGACCGACCCTTTAACTGTTAGGCCTAATAAACCAGCTCAGAATCATCGGCTAATAGGTTGATCACAATTTAATATGTTACCGACTTGTGAAGCAACGGTTTATGAGCGGTTTGGCTCAGCGCCCAACTCTACTTGAGAGTAATAAAAGCCTAACCTCTTATAGCTTAAGCTGGTGATTCATCAACTTAAAAGAGATGTCACAAAAAATTGCAAAAGGATATGCAAGAACAAATATTAAAAAAGAGAGCACAAGCTGCAAGAAATAATGACAGAAAAAAGATGGCGGAGAGTTCCAAGAAAAAAATGGAGAAAAAAGAAAAATTTTAAGGTGGAGTTTAAAGAACAAATTGAAGTAATGTTGTTTAAACTAGTTAAACTTCAAGCTAAACAATCTTGACTTTACATGACATTGCATGTGCAAATTGTTCTACCTTTGTTAGACTTAATGCATTTAGATTTTTTTTTTTTAATTATTTTTGTTGAATTTTATGTTTAGAGGCATGTATAAATGTTCTACGTTTGAAGTAATAGCAACTATATATATAAATATTTTTATTATCTATTTTGATTTAAATAGTTATAAGTTAGCATTTAACAATGTATATATATATATATATATATATACATGTATATATGTAATTATGTGTGTTTTTATATATGTATGTCTGTATGAATATTCTACGAAACTTGTTAATAGACAAAATTTTATTCGCATTAGTAATTGAAACAAAGACAAATTTGTGATTAAATTTAGTGATAATTAAATTAAAATGTATTTATTTTAAAAATAGAGATAAATTAGCAATAAAATTTTTAACTAAATAAAGATTTTACAACGCAATAAATTACCAATAATAAAATATAATTGTAATCGCTATAAAATAGTGGCAGTTTGTGACGTGAATTAACAATAACAATCAATTGCAATCATTATAAAAACAGAGATAATTTTGCAACGGAATTTAGTAATAAATAATAATTCAATTACAATAAGTATAAAAGCAGAGGCATATTTGTGATGGAAATTTTCAATTAAAACAAAATCTATTGAAACTTTCAAGGAAGTAAAGACAAAATATTTTACTTTTGCACTAGAAATTATGTCCGTAGCGTTTTTGTTGAAATAACAAATTTATGACAAATTGATTTAGTATTTACAATACAAATTTGTTGCTAATTTGAAATGAATTATGCATCTATTACTGAATAGAATCAATGATAACGATGAGTGAAGCAACAATGTGCAATGAAAGTTTTATCTCCAAATGTCTTTTGAAGCAGAATTCTTACTTCCAATATCTATCTTTGGAGCCTAAATTTGTTGCAATGATATAGAGTGTGAGTCTTCATCTACTATAGACCATGCACTTATGCATGGCCATGTGGCATAAGCCATTTGGCCTCAATTAGGTCAATTACATGGGTAGACCACTTGTTTAGCTTAGTCACGCAGTTCACTTCCCAAATCTTTAACTTATACCTTCGCTTGTTGATGTACTAAATAAATATTTCCTCTAAATTATTTTAGTTAAACTAAAAAACCCTTCTACTTTTGAATTAATTTACTTCTTCATTGTGACTTAGCTTAACTATATGCTTTTCCATGGCTCATTAAGTTTTCATGAAACAACAATAATATTTTGATCTCACACACATACCGATGTGACCATCTAATAAAAGTTGTTTGCTGTCTATTGTTTAAGACCATCTAATAAAAGTTGTTTGCTATCTATTGTTTAAAAAAAAAAAAAAAGGGTTTGCAGAGGATTGAATTCAATTCATAGATTTTGAGCCTAATGATTAAAATGTATTTGGGTTTTTGAGCTCATGTAACAGCATCTAAACATGGAATTTGGGATGGTTAAAAGGAGTTTTGGTATGTTGAGTTTGAAATAAGATTGATTGGATCAATCCGCTCGATCCAAACATTTTTAATTTGGCTTACATTAAGAAAATAAGACTATTAAGCCTAAGCTCACTAAAGAGGATCCATTTGGAGCCCATAAAAGAAGAGATTAATTTTATCTGTAAATTACTACTAAGACTTGGGATCAATAGCCAACTTTCGCAAATACCTCATTCGTTTGAACACAAGAAAATCTTGACTAATACTATTATTTTGCCCGTCTTCATTCAAAAGAATCAAACACTTAATTATCTTGAGAACATACATTTTATTTGTCGTAAATAGTTAAGTTTTAATACCATTCAACTCCACATATCACATCTTGTATTAGAGTTTTATTAAGATTATTTACTTCTTCTCTTTTCCAACTCCACTAAGTCATCACAAGAGTACTATTTAAATCAAGTTACTTCCCTTTTGTCACCTAGAAGACATTTGTCACGCAGCATACATGTGAATTCCACGTTGAAACTCCTACACCTACGGTTTTCAACCTAAAAGACTCTACTGGCCCAAGAAAATAAAAAGAAAAAGAAAAGGAAAGTAAAGAAAAGAAAAGAAAACCTAAAAGATTATGTTGAACCGATTATCATGTTATTCAATCTATTTATGTCTTTGATCGTCTAGACCATGATGCAGAGCAATCATTTTAATTTGGTTACTTGGATTAAATAACTTTAATCCACCGAAGAATAGATTTCTAATTTACTTTCATTTCTGCCAAGTGGCCATGAGACAGACGCATTTCCTCACTCAAAAAGAGACAATTCCATTCTAGACTGTTTACCAACTCCTATATACTTTCGACTATATTTATTTCTTTACTGATGATTATTTTCACGACTACTGATGCCTAACATCAAAGTACAATACTAATTGTATGGAGGACCAATGATGTTAGGTTTAGGGATTATTTACCTCGTTTACCAAAGACATAAAAGTGTTAACTCATAGTTTCCGGAGACTTGAGCTCGGAACCAGCTAGAAGGAGTAGATAATTTCTTTTTTTAATTCTTTTTATTTAAAAAATTAAAAAGATAGAGGCATTCGCTGAGATTATAGATTTACCTAGCCTTCCTTTATTGGCTTATCATGTGCGAGGACGTAAAAATACAAAATAAAATAAATCAAAACTAGTTCTAAGAAAGCAGTTGTTTTGTCATTTATCCTAGTTATTTAGCTTAGAAGATTGACTAAAATTTTGTTTTCAACGATTTGATATGTGGAATTCTTACTATATCTATCTTGTCAGGATTCTTTATACTCTTATTGATTAAGCATATATAGTGTGAAGGAAAGCAAACCAAAAAATTAATTTAATCAACAATATATATTGCATTATTTATTAATCAATTCATCATCTGCAAATACAACAAAATGTCTGGCATTCATGGAATACACTAACAGTCTTAACAAGACTTCATTGTGCCCCTACCGGAGAAGGAAAAGTAATTGCTATCCTGTTATGTTTTCGATAGAGTTAAAACGGCACATGGAGTAGAATAGGAATAGAAAAAGAGTAACTAAAAATGCATTCCTACCGAGTTCCACACCATCCCTCTAAATTGTCTCCTTTTAAGAGTTGGACTGTCATAACATATCTCCTCCCCAGTGGATAATGATGGAACTTAGTGAGTAAACTATCTACATGGCTCAAACACATTTGACTTATCCTCTTTCACTGTACCAAAATATATAGTTTGGCCAAAATGCAAAAATTAATCAAATACTATTTATTGGGAAAACTTAGAACACGGACTCCAAAAACCTACTGCGACCGCTGACCCATACACCATGGCCCACTCTTACCTCTGATTGTAGAAATTACCTATAGAGAAAGAGAACTGAGTAAAGTCTAGCATGAGGCTTACACAGAATCTTAAATAGACCTATACAAGAGCCGGTTCTGTCAACACCAACCTGGAGGGCAATTAAACTTGCCTAGCCTATGGATGGGTAGGTCTGAATCGCCTTATGAACTGCCGAACCTTAAGCCCAAGCAATTCAATTGATTAAAGCTGACAAACCGATAGGTCAATGAACCAGTCAGGTCGACCCATTGAGTAGGCTCGTCAATTCAAGCTAGTTCTACCCCTACAATATTAAAAAAAAAAAAAAAACTACTTATCTTCTTTTACTACTTTTTCCTTTCCTAACACACACTAAGTACCATTATAAATTATAGTTAATAATTATGTCGTAATTTTATTCTTCCCATATTGATAATTTATTCCAAAATTCGAATAAGATATTGGCATCCTTTATAAATTATAACTTTTCTCACTCTATTTAACCTTACTTAATATTTCAATATTAAGGTAATATCATACTCACATAGTATAAATTAATTATTTTAAAATGGAATAAAATTTGTAACTTCTCTCACTAACACTTCATACGATATAAAGTGTTACAATTATTTTGAAAAAATAAAAAGAAAAATAAAATTGAGCAAAAAATTATTTATAGTAATTCACAGGAATACATGAATAAAATTAAAGAAAATTTATAAAAATAATAATAAATAAAATAAAAAGAATAACTAGTTCAAGGACCAACGAACTAATCCTTAAACCATCGGTTCGACCTAGTGCTCATGTCTACTCCCAAAGCCTGAACCATTAGAGCCATGGTCCCATGGAATCACCCAACCTAAGGTCAGGATCAACCATACCACAAGTATTGAAGTTTACTTTATAAGGAATGCACTACATGGTTACTTAATTGGAGAAGAACCCTTAGGTAAGAGACTTTTATACACCTATATAAGTTATACTATTTTTTCAATCAAAAGTTCGTTAATTTAAATATCGGAGTGGTTACATTAAATAATCCTTTCAAACCCATCAATCATGTTTTTTTCTTTAAGGCCAGACCCATCTTTGAAATCAAGGAAACAAGTCTCTGCTAGCTAATTTCAGGTACCAAAACTATTAATCTCTCTACATTAAAATTAATATTACATAAATTATGCTACTTAAGAAGGTTATTTGGCAATAATGTCATCTCTTCATCAAACTTATGTATTCCATTCTTGTCAATATAAAACTACTACTTCCTAACCTTAGAAAATAAAATTAAATATAAGCTCGATGGCTCAATTGAAAGATATAAGGCTAGGTTTGTAACTAAAGGGTACACTCAAGTTGAGAGTATTGATTATCATGATACTTTTTCACCTATAACAAAGTTAAGTGCAATTAGAATTCTTCTTGCTATCGCCATTGCAAGATCATGGTCTTTATATCAGATAGACATCAATAGTGCGTTCTTACACAAGTTTTATAATGAGGAGATTTATATGTCACCTCCTCCAGGATATTATAAAGTTAGGCCTAATCAAGTGTGTAAACTTAAGCATTTTCTTTATGGACTTAAGCAGGCATCTCGGTAGTGGAATATTGAATTTCTAAGTTCTTACTGCAGCAGGGGTTCTAACAATCCTCCAGTGTTCATTCTCTCTTTACATATTCTGTTGGTCATGATTTTATTATTGTTTTGTTGTATGTTGATGATATGCTTCTCATAGGAAACAATGAAGTCTTACTTGCCAATTTAAAGAAGTGCTTAGATGTTGCTTTCACCATCGAGGAACTAGACATTGCATGATTCTTTTTAGGCTTAGAATTGTGTCATTTTAATGTCAGCATTCTTTTACACCAACGTAAGTTTATTTTTTACTTGCTTACCGACATGGGTTTAATTAATTGTAAATGTCAATCACTACTATTACCTTCGGGATTGCTTCTCACTAAGGAGCTTAGAGATGAACTTAATAATCCTTACTTATATAGGCGTCTTATTGGCCGCTTGCTTTATCTGCTTTGTCAAGGCTTGATATTACATTTGTTGTCACCAAGCTAAGTCAATTCCTTTTATGATCTAAAACTCCATATTGTTAAGCAGCTGTTCATTTGTTGAAATATTTGAAAAGTTCTATTGACCTTAGTTTATTTTATCCTTTAATCAATTCTCTTGAGCTTTGTGCGTTTTCTGATTCTAATTGGAGTTCACATACATTTGATCGTAAGTCTCTTATGGCATCTACTGCTAAGGAACTTTTATGGACTTCCTTCATTCTTTGCAACTTGAAAGTTCCTGTTTCTTTACCTATTTGTTTATCTTGTAATAATCATTTTGCCTTGCTGATTGTGCGTAATCCTTATTTTCATGCTCGGACCAAACACCTTGACATTGATGTCCATTTTATTCAACATCATGTGAACGAGGGATTTCTACATTTGATTCATGTTTCCAATTCTCAACAACTTGCTGATATTCTGACCAAGCCTTCATCCTTATAGTGGCTGTAAAGTTGTTCGTCCAAGTTAGGCCTTCAATCAGCTCCAACTTAAGGGGAGGTGTGAAGATTACTTATTTCTACATATGGCATTTATTTATTTGTCCATTTGTACCATTAATATTAGGACACATAGCAATTAGTTACTATTGTATAAATACTAGAGTTAGCTAGCTTATTAAATAGATTTTTCATTTTCTGTTTCATTCCAATAATACGCAAAGTAAACTTGATGGTATTCTAGACCTGATTCAATCTTTTCCGCTATGGAGTTCTACATAATCTAAGTTGATTTTGCAATTGTTTACAAATGTCTACCATTTTCATTTTCTATTGGGTCTAAATTATAAGGGAAACTATAGAAAGAAAATATCAGTTCACAAGTCTCATTTTTTCTTTCTTTTTCCTTTTTATCTCCACCTTTAAAATATAATTTATCTTACTAAATCATTCTTTGATTGGATCTAATTCAATGTAATATTTAGATCTTGAAAGTACACCAATAAATGGAACTTATAATACAGAGTAGAGATTATATTCTACCCCTTTAATCGAACTTTTCTTTACTTTATTTTTCTAAATAACAACGGAGCCAATATATATTGCATCACAACGATATACATATCTATATTATTAAAATCTTTTGGGGTTTAAGTAATCGCTTACAATGAAATTACCATCTAAACCTATAATTTAATATATATATATATATCACAAAAAAACTAATACTAAATTAACTTTTATATTATTAAAGCCCTTTGGGGTTTAAGTAATCGCTTATGATGAAATTACTATCTAAACCTATAATTTAATATATATATATATATCACAAAAAAAACTAATATTAAATTAACTTTTATCTATATTATTAAAGCGTTTGAAAGTTTAAGTAACTGTATCCTTAAAATTATATAATTACTCTTTATTTGTTATTATTTAACAAAAAAATTAACAATAAAATAAAATATTAAAATTATAAATAATGGATAAATTTGTTTACTTATTCATCTTTCTCTCTCTCTCCTTATCCATTTCTCTATATACTTTTGAATGCAATTTTTTCTTTCTTTCTCATTTTTCCACTTTCTACCACTTTTCTACTTTCTCACCCCACATCTCTCTCCCGCTCTCTCTCTCCAATAACTTACACACCTCTATATAAATAACGAAAAACATTTCGTTATTTTTATATAGCTTACAAATTTTATGCTGTTATTTTTTGTTTTATATCTCACTTGATAAAATATAAAAAAGATTAAAAAATAAAAAAAAAATTGTTATGTTTATTTTTTCCCTAAAATGCATTATATGTTATAAGTAATGTAGATTAAAATTTTAGTTAAGAAATTTATGAAATTGAATGTTCTCAATATCGACAATAACATAATCGTATATTTATCTTTTTTCTAAATGCATCATATATAATTTTATGTAATATATGATTTTAACAGTGAATATTTACCCATAGCTTATTTAAGCTAAAAGCCTTATGAAAGAATAAGGAATATTAATTTATATCATTTGGTTTTGATATACACAATATGATAATAACATAATATATTTTCCTTTTCCCTAAAATGCATATGTTATAAGCAATATAAATTGATATTTTAGTTTAAAGAATTGATGAAAATAAATGTTCTCAATATCGATAATAACATAATCACATATTTACCTTTTTCCGTAAAATGCATTTTATGTAATATACAATTAATATATATTTTTCATTTTTCCAATGCACAATGAGATAATAATATAATTACACTTTTTTCCCCTAAAATACACTATTTGTTATAAGCAATGTAGATAAATATTTTATATTAATAATTTATAAAAGTGAATATTCTCAATATTGATAACAACATAATCATATATTAATCATTTAATTGTATTTGTACTTGTACTTGCAAAATAAAATTATTTGATAAAGACTTTTAGTTTTTCTAATGTAAATTACGAAAATGTATTCACAAAACTACTAGATTAATAGCCATGTTGATATATGGACTAAGCAATTTTTTCTTTAACTGGAGGAACATTTGTGTTAAAAAAAAATCGTAAAAATGTATAATAAAAATAACTTACTTAAATGAAAACACTTTATATATTCAATAAATTTCAAAAGTTTTTAAAAATTAATTATTGAAACTGAAAATTTTATAAATTAATGGAAAAAAAAAATGAAAACAAAATTTTATAGAACTTTAATTTAATTTTTTGAACACACACATTGTGGGTTAACTGTCTACTGATATATATATATATATATATAAGAGAAAAGACGACATGATTAATAAGGCAAATAGACAAGGGCCAAAATCCCGTATACAACAGAAGTATATGAGACAAACGATGTGGGTTTCATAAGTATGGTTTGGTACCATTAAAGATCGCACGAAGTCCATTCATTGGACAAGGAGCACATTCTTTAACATTAAAAATAAAATAAAAAGTAGTAATCATATAGTCCCTTTTTTTTTTTTTATCATACTCCTCTTGCCAACATTTCTTGAAACCTTTTGAATGACTCTAGCTTTTGTAACTTCATTTGTTTATGGAATCTCTTAATAAACAGGTCGGCAACATGATCAATTTCATCTTCAAGACTGAATTCATCTCCTTCTTCTTTACCTTTCTTCACTAGATCAATGACGGATCCACTCGGGTCATCGTCGAAATCCATTTCCCGATCTTCATCAAGTAATGAATGCCTCGAATCGGGATACTCGTCATCCTCGCCTTCATTTTCCCCATATCCTTCCATTTTCGGCCCCAACTCCAGAAACCTCGAAACGGACTCATTATTCGCCATTGCATCATATTGAACGATTGCCACACTTTGGTCCCCGATCTCATTTTGACCCGTTATCTCTTTATCATTAACATCACCTAAGAGGTTGTGGATCTTGTTCGATATGGAATTTAGCAATACTTTCTTATTCATTAGTGTAAACAAGACGAGGCGGCCCTTAATCACGCTTGTCTTGTTCTTTAGGGCTATGGACTTGGCTCTAACAAGTGAAGTCAACATAGAGATAATGTGTTTCAATGAGGATAGCTTGTTTTTTGTCTCTGGCTTGTGATGGCGTAAGCTTTGAAAGAAACCCATGGAGATGAATTTACTAACAGAGATATTTATTTTGGCTTCGATATCTAGGAAGTGAAAATTACTGGAGCAAAAGGGAGGGCAGGTTGTTGCATGAAGGACGATTTTGGGCTTTCCCTTATGAGCTTTATATAGCAAGAATAAAGGTGATATCAATATTATTTTTAGTAGTGGGAGGGAAGTGGTAAACTAAACAAGAAATAAAGGAAAAGAGAAAAGCTTCTTGAAGTTCACTCTACTTTTCTGCTATCCAACGTAGGACTTGCATTATGGACACGGAAAGACAATGAGATACTTGTGCGAAATATTTGATCGCTACATCTAATTTAAACAGGCTGTAATATATGTTTATCAATTTTAAGAAAAAAATTTATATGATTATAAATTATACATAACAAAAAGTTACTAAATACCACTGTTATATCATATTTTCAAGATACAACATTACTATTCATTCTAATATCAAGATACAATATTAATATTTTTGTATTATATTTATGTTACATTTTGAAGATACGATATAAGTGTAAATATATTAATGTTGTATTTTCAAAATGTGATATAATAACGGTATTTTAGTAATATTTTTTTTTTATCTAATTTATATTTATATAATATTTATTAATTTTAATAATAAATATGTAAATTTCTCGATTTAAACGATTTCATTATATAGATGTTACAATATTAGCGAACCGTGTGCCTACCAAAAATAAATAAATAAACAACTTAAAAAAGCACTATGATAAATTTAGTTATGTATCTATCTAGTTCTACCTGGCTTAAAATGACAGCGCGATCTCTGCAATCTAAAGTAAAGCTTTTATAATATAATTTCACCAAATAAACATCACCACAGGTTATAATTCATTCAAATAACTATGAATACATGCATAATATTTTATGCCTTCCAAGCTCTCAGACGACCAAATAGCAGCATCATATGATGATAATTTGGGATTCGTCTTTTTCATCACTATGCGATGTTGTTTTTCATTTTTAGGCTAATTGAACGGGATGAATAAATTGTTGAAACCAGCTAAAATAGGAAGTAACAAAACCTCACTTCAATATTTCGAATAGAGCAGTATAGTCTTCTTATACGCGACCTTGATATGAGACAATGAATCTCACCCTCTAAGGGTGAAAGCCCAGCAAGGCAAGTCGCCATCAGCATCGATATACTTAGATGTAGTAGCACGCTTAAGTTTAAGAATTTAAAAATTCTTTCGGTCAGAATCTTAAAGGTTGGGTGTCGTTAATTTGCAAAGAAAAGGAGAAACCTTCTATATGGAATTTGCTAATGTAGGGGCTAAAAATTACCCTATTAAGACACTAAGCTTGCTTCTTCGAACTAGGGAATAGGGTTTAAAGAGTCCGATTTATATTTAGAATGAATCAGGAGAATTAACTAGGTGGGTTTGTGTTGTTGATGGTGAACCTTTTCAAGGCTACGTGAAACCTGGAAAAGAAAAGAATTATGCTATACGAGTGACGTGACAAAGTTAGTTCTAACATGACCGCTCCAATATGCCTAAGTAAAAAAGAATCAAGATGGGGAAATTATAATGTCTGTGAGTGTATAGAGTTTCAAATTCTTCACTTAGAGGCTTGTTCTCCTATTTATAAGGGATTAGCCAAGCTATTTTAAGTAGATAAACATCTCGAGATCCTTTCTTTAGCTTCAAACTTTGTGAAGAGGTCTCAAGGATAGGCTGTTGACAATTGACTTGCTTTATTTAACTAAGTTGTTCCCCACCCACCCAGTCTTCATTCAAACTTGTGGCCAAGCTTGACTAACCTTTGCCTAAAGGCCTCATTTTCAATGAGCTTAGTGACCCTTGTTCTCATTAAGTTGGAACTAAGAGTTTGGTTTAGGCTTCAATGAGATTAATTGAGTCTTGGGGAGCTCGGCCTTGTTTATGGTAAGGTTGGTTCAGCTCTAAGGGTTTAACTTAAGCTTTAAAGAGGTCAATTTAAGCTTAGAAGCTAATATCTAAAACAGCCTACCAATACTTCGTCATGTCTAAAGAGCGGCAAAATTGCAACTGTCCTGCCATGTATGTTAACTCATAAAAGAAACTAATCTCTCAGTTGCTACGGTGGACTTGATATACATAAGGCATATGTATATGCATATGCTACTAAACTACTCTAAAGCATCTATAGATCAACAAATATAATTAAATTGAAAAAGTTTTACATAACAAAACATGGATTCGTGCAAAATATTATAAATAAACTTGTAAGGAAAAATCCACGTTATCATTATAAACTAAATTGTGACATAGACTGAGTCGCCTAAGTAGCTTAGTTGAGTCTTAAACAATTTCCATAAAGGAGCATTTCAACTTCAATTATTCCTCCCTCGAAATCCTTTTCCCATATTCTTTACACTTAAGAGTAGGGGTATAATTTAATCGAGTCAAATTGAATAGTATTAAGCTCAAGCTCAACTGAACTTTAAATTTTAAACTTAAACTCGACTTGAAAATGTATATGACAAGTTCGAGCTCGACTCAATTAACTCGATTAAGCTATAATTAGCTCGAATTTTTTTATAAATTTTCCCTAACTAATATTGAATTCGCTTATATTTAAATAAATTAAAATTCTATTAAAAATTATTTTAAGTTCGATTAGGCTCGTGAACCTAACAAGTTTAATATCTTAAAGCTCGAGTTTAAGCTCAACTCAATTTATTACTCAAGCTCAACTCAATTTATTACTCAAGCTCAGCTTGATTTACTGTTTCAGCTTTAAGCTCGAGCTTAACTGAGTCGAATTCAAATAATAAAATAGTCTACTAAAAGTAAGGTATCGAATATACACTCGTAAAGGCTCGTGAAAGCAAATGAGATGGAAACACCAAACAACAACGAATGGGAAATTATCATAAACAATAATACAAAAAATTATAACCTATAAAAATAACATACTCATGCAATTAATTAATAATGTTTATAGACTAAAAGGGAATGCAATAAATAGCATAAAATTAACCTAACCGTGTCTAACCGAATGAGCTTTGGACATTGCTGAAACTTCGGAATTTTTTTTTTAAGAAACAATCCTCGGAAGAGAACTTACGTTGTAGAATGGAAAGGGGATTCTGGATTAGAGCTAGCTTAAGGGAATGACGGAAGGATTGGGGATGCTTGGGCGTAGGGGGTGTGGTTAGGTTTCTAATGAGCGAGAAAGAGAGAAAGAGATAGGGATAGGGATAAAGTGGGGTTGGGCTCTTGAAATTGGGGAAGGGAATGATTGCAGGGGGGTATGGGGAAATTGGATTGGGAAAGGGAGTAACAAGGGGGCCAAAAGAGACAGGGAAAGAATTAAGGGGTTAATTATGAAGGGTAAGGCATGTGATTACAATTGGAGGGGAGAGGGAGAGAAGGGGAGCCGAGAGAGACATGGACGTTAGGTGAGAAAGAGACAAAGGGCAGAGACTGATAAGAGAGAGAAGACTGAGAGAGAGAGAGGAATTAATTGGGTAAAAGAGAGAGTAAAAGTTGCGGCAATGTGTGTTTAGGGTAGAGTTTTTAGGGTAAACTCTAAAATATTCCAAAATAAAATATGTATTCGTTTTGAGATAAAAGGGTAAAAAGTTAATTGAGATGAAACATAAATATAGTATTTAGAAGAAAAAAAAATCCTATATACAATTATCATAATGTAAAGTACTAATAAAATTATCATACACTATACGAAAAATAAAATTTACTATACTTAGTGAATATGTAAAAATAAAGATTTTAAAATAATCAAATCAGAACCTTAATTTCTATTTCTAACAATACTAACATAAGTAAGTTTATGATTTAAATAAAATACTAACTAACTAGGGTGTTTCAAAATGCAACAAATGAACAAATGTCATCTTACGATGTCGTTTGGTTTATTATGAGATTAGAGAAATGACGCTTACTCTAATATGGGTTTGAGGAGTTTCCATTGCTTGGTGTGATGCCTTAACTTATAGCTAAATCTAAACTTGTACAATGGAGACAATACTCTTCTTATGATTACCTTCAAACCAGTGCCTCCAATCTTACCATAACCTCATCTCTTATCACTTAATTCAATTAAGGATAGGGAATATACCATTTTTGCTATCTCATTCGAATGGGTCAATATTTGATCAAAGAATCCTAACTGTCCTCAAGTGGGTTACAGTGTATTATAAGTTAAGATTCAGGCTAAGTTAAGGTTAGTATAGGTTTATAGGTGATCAACCAAATCCAAACAATCTAATAGAAAGTAATTTTAGGAAAGCAATCAAACTATAAAGCTTAGCTCTCACAATAGCATAACAATATCCAATCACACACACTGTATATACATAATCAACTACTTTTAACCATAAGCAAATATGTACTTAAGTTTTTAAGTATTCTAAATTATTACTAAATAGTACTTGGAAATGCTATAAAGTATTGATCCCAATTTATTTGGAAGTCTCATTGCTTACGTTAGTTGCAAATGTTTGATTCCCTTCATTGTTGTTTCCTATATTATAAATAACTATTTCAAGTTTCATATGAATTATAAGACAATAATAATTTATATATCATATTTTACACTAAGTCTATTATTTTATACTGGCAAATACTTGTATCTGGTGATCAAGGATTAAGGTTACTTAAATAAGTTCTTAACTGAAGTATCTTCTAAGTCACTCTCTTGGGCATCCTTTAAATTACCCTTTGAGTTGATTTAGTGTTATTGATAGGAATCAAGCTACGAGGCCCTCAACCCGCAGCCGAGCTCGAGGGGTTGACACAATGAATCCTTATGTTCTAACCAACCCCTGCCAAAGCTGAGTAACTTCTTATCGAGTTATCTCTAATGTTGTTCCATATGATTGCCCATTATCGTGTAGTATGCCAAGTTAATGATTACTCTTCATTACCAAGTCGACTAATTACTCAGCCTCTTCGTTGCGGAGAAGCTGAAAGAGCTGTTCGTGGGTTTTGCTTACTGTTTTCATCATTTGTTTTCACCCTTTCGTACTTTTCTCCATTGACTCTTTTCAAGTTTTCTGCAAGCTCGGACCCATTCAGCAACCGGCCTTATTTGTTTTTTGTCACGATTCGTATCAGCTATAGTAAGGAACCGAAAACATTCTGACTTACCCTCTAAGCCTAATTAAATATGGAATTCTTGTCTAAGAACCTTCTGACTCAACCTCTATGTAGAATTTAGTGTGGAATACTTACTCAATGAAGCTTTTGACTCTCCTTTTAAGTGCCTTCAAGTCTAAAGTAGCTACCCAATGAAGTCTATGATCCACCTTATGGTTTAACTAAACACTTCATAAACTCATTAAATTTCCGCATGTTAAGTTTACTTTACATCATTTATCACCAAAATTACTTAGTACACTGTCACACTCCAAAGCGGCAAAGTCGTAACAGCCCCGCCATGTAAACTATCCTAAGATAGAAGTTGGCCTTATAACCATTATCTTAGACCTGATCTACACAAGGCGTCTACGACTAACCCGCTTTGAAGTAAACAGTTTGTAATTTAAATTAAACAGTTTGTGATTTAAATAAATTATTTATCTAAGAAAGTGAGGAAATATATATATATATAATAGAATTCAATTATTACAATTAGCGTTTTCAACGATAATAGCTTAAACCTTAAAAATATATGTCTGTTCTTCAAATGTTTTTCCTCACTCCCTAGGATCCAGCAGTTGCTAGCTTCAGAGTAGTTGTTTACCGCTTCTTAGCCAGCATTTGTACGACGTCTATAGGGATGTGAGCAACCACAGCTCAGTAAGTTAGGATGGAGGACTTAAAACTATACCACAAACACAACAAAGTTTTCAATTAACTTATTAGGTGCAATGCATGTGCAAGCAAATGCCATCGCACGACGTTGTCTGGCCCATCATAAGATTAGAGAAATTGCACCTGCTCTAATCTGGGTTAAGGAGTTACCATTAATGCAACAGCTCACAACCAAACTCATGCTTGTGCAATAGAGACCTCGCTCCTCCCGTGACTACCTTCGAAACACTGACTTCACCCTCGCCGCGGCCTTTTCTCCTGTCACTTAATTCAGCTAAGGATGAAGAAGGGACCAATTATAATCCTACGCTATCCCTTTCAAATGGGTCGATATTTGGCCGGAGAGTCCTAAGTTCCCCTAATGGGTTGCCATGCATGTCTAATTATGATTACTGGTCTTATATTTGATTAAGTCTAGTTTAGGATAATCAATCATTTCATACAAATCATACAATACATGCCAGAGCAACAAACAGAATCATAGCATCACCTATAATCAAGTACATGCACACATCCAACTATCTAACAAGCACAACTAAGCATAATCTTAAGCCTCCAAAATATAACATCGTATTAATCCCAACTTACATCCACTCCTCGCTCACTCCCTCGAGGTCCAACTTGCTCAGGCCATCGCCGATCATCCCTATAACACAAACGTAGTTTCAGTTTTCACATAATGATTATGGGTTTATTTTCTCCTATAACGCTTATTGTTATGTTTTATTTAAGAATATGCCTAATTATCTAGGTCTTGAGTCTTTTACAATTATTCTAAGTTTGAGGTTAGGTTCGGGTTCGGTTTCCATATCAATTTCTAAATTAGGTTTTAGTTCGATTTCTTAGTCTTAAACATACTCGAATCCTAATGTGAAATTAATCACATTAAGCTCGAGTGTTCAAATATCCTATTGGGTCTTAAGTCAATATTTTGAACTATTATGTACACGTTATTCCTAATTGGGGTGTCGGATTTTATCCTCGATGTGAGAAAATTTTATATTTTTATACAATTACCTAAAATTAAATCTTAATTCAGATTTAGTATTATTCTGATTTTTATTCTAACATTATTTAAATAACCCTAATTTTTTAGATTTATTAATTTTCAATTCCACATATTACTAATTTCTTACATTAACTACCTAATTTCCTAAATTAACCATACTTAATACACCAAAGGCTAGGTTAGGTTTCCACATCAGAGATTAGCATCCCTAAATATCTAATTACTATCTAAATCAGTAATTAGTATCTTAATCATCTAATTAATCCAAAATTACCCAATTTTTCCATCATTTTGGGGCTAAAAATTAACTTAAAAATTTTGAAAATTAATTTTAGAAAAATGGCTTCATAGCACTATTCTATATCACATAAGCATTCTACAGAAAAAAATTGAGCTCCAAACTACACTCTTAAACCTATTTATTTCTCGTTCTAATCATACTCAGTTTTGATCAATTTGTTAAGAACTCTATATTTTCAAACGTAATTAAACTAAATCACTATTTTTCCCTAAATCTACATGCAATAAAACCTCAGAATAACAAGTTTCATAATTTTCTGGGCAAAATAACTAATTTTACAAAATTATTTGAAATCGGGCAATTAAGGGACTCACTGGCTCGTTGCTTTTTGGCCGTTCAAATCCGATCCAAGTGCGTCGGCCGACCTAGACGATGGGGCTGGAGTGGGGTAGTGGTGGTGGCTTGGTCCCAAGTAGTGGTGAGGTGTGAGTTTGGCTCACTTGCCCTATCTGCACAGTTTTCTTTTCTTTTTTTTTTTTCTAGATTTTCTCTTAAATTTTTGAGTCTCTTAATTTTTCTCTGATTCCTCACTGCCCAAATGAGTTCTGGAAATTTTTCCCCTATTTAGAGACGATTTTGCTAATTAATATGTATTAATTAAACATGACTTTACCCAATTTCCTTGATTTTTGGCTTTTGTGTTGTCTAATTTTAATTGGTTAATTTCTATTTTGCAGATCCTGACCTGCTACGACTAGATTTGGATCATTCTATCCTCTTCTAATTTTTTTTTATTTTTCCATGATTAATTTATAATTTTCTTTAATTATTTACTTAGTTTTTAGCCAATTTAGGTAATTTTGCGTTCTTTTTTTTTTACACGTAAATACATGTGGGGTACATGTGAACATTCCTAATTATTATTTTGGTCATTCTAAAATTTTTAGTATACATATAATCTATCTCTAGTAATTTGTTAGTTATTAGATTACACTTTTCGCTTTTTCGGTAATTAGTACTTATTATGCTTAAAATTTGAAAATTTTATAGTCTTCTATTTTATTACTTATTTTTTTAAATTCAAGTTTACGGGGTCATTTTTACTAATATTTCTAGCTTTACTTTATAATTTAAGATCGATCAAATCTTTCAACTTATCGAAACCTCGAATAGTTAGTTGTGGGGCTTACATATACTACTCTAAATATGTATTCTCCATTCAAACTCACATGGCTAAGTTACAGTTTTGGTCCATTAATGATAGAATCATCTTATCTAGACCATTTAACCAACTTCTTCACATCTTGTCATTATTTTTTGCTCATGATCAACAATCAAAATACCTTTTTATTAGTTTTATTCATTAAATATCTTTTAAAATCTCATTTAGCTCATCAATCTTCGTATTAGCGATATATGTATATAATTGTAAATTAGTGATGTCACCCTAAAAAACTTGTTTATTTATTGTCAAGCCCTATTTCAATTTCCTTAATTAATTTATATTAAGCTTAGCCTGTTTAATATAAATTACTCGACATTAAATTAAGGAAATGTTTTCTAAATAATTTTAAAAAAATTGGAGTCGTTAATTAGTTCAACTGGTAAAAAATGAATCACTAGTCTATGAATATTCTAAAAAATTTTAATTTTAAAAAAATTAAACTAGAAAAATTAGGTTCAAGGGCTAACCTATTAAGACTAAATTACCATATAAAAACTAAAGAAAAATTGATAGGCTTTTATTTTTATAATTTCCTAAAAATACCAAAATATGTATAAATAAGTGAAAGACAATTAAAGTGAATTTTTATTATTTTTTTATTACGAATTTTCATGAAAAAGTGAAAAATATTTTTTTATTTTTCATACGGTTATTCCGAAGGTGCTTACGTATCCGCTAGTCAAGATCAAATCGACTGTAGTTCTCTTTTTATTAAATATTTAGTGGGTGGGTTATTTTTATTTTGAAAACCGAGTCAAGTTTATGTTTATTTATCAATTTATTATTTAAAAAAAAAAACTAAGAAAGATATATATTTGGATACATATCTTTTCTAAATCTTAACTGTTAAATACATATCTCGACATGTATATCAATACATATATTTTTCTAAATCGTAACCACTAGATACGTATCTTGACATGTATATTTTCTAAATCATAATCGTAAGATATGCATATCAACCGTAAGATATATATCTCAACCGTAAGATGAGTATATTTAAAAAAAAAAAAACACGATTTCATTATTAAAAAAAATGCAATTTAACTAAATTTTATGGAAAATTAGAATTATCTAGAAAAATATGTAATATGAAAATAAATTAAATAAAAAAACTATGCTTGAACAAAAATAAATTAGTAAAAAAGAACTAACAAAACAAAACAAATAACTAATAAAATATAATAACTTTTTTTTTTACTTAAATCGTTCGAATTGCATGCAATCGTTACATCATGGTTGTGAATTGGATCATGCTCGTAGTTGGTGTGCTGTGCAAATTTGGACGTAGGTCTTCATGCATGGAATTAGATGTTGGTCTTTGTAAGCCCTAAAATTAGCCATTCGATGTTTTGATCGGTTGAAGGACCCGATCGAGCCTAAATTATAAAGTAAAGCTAGAAATATTAGTAAAATAATCCTGTAAGTTTGAATTTAAGAAAATAACTAATAAAATAAAAGAATATAAAAATTCCAAATTTTAAGTGTAACTTGTTATTTATCGAAAATGCGTAAAATACATTCCGATAATTAACAAATCGCTAGAGATAAATTATATGTATACAAAAAATCATAAATAACCTAAATAATATTTAGGAATATTTATTTATACTATATATGAATTTACATATATGTAGAAATACGCGTAATTACTTAAAATAGGCATAATGTGCCAAAATAATACTAAATAATTAAAGAAAATTCATAATTAATTAAGGAAAAATAAATAAAAATCAGGAAAAATAAAGAATGATCCAGAATTGGGTCGTGGCAGCTGGGAAAAAATAGAAAAAAATCGGCCAATTAAATTAAGACAACACAAAAGTAAAAAATTAAGGGATAAGGCAATTGTCATTTCCAATTTAATGCACAATAAATTTCCTAAACGTCTATAAATAGGAAAAAAATTCAGAGAACTCCTTTGGACAGTGAGGGATTTGAGAAAAATAGAGACTTGAAAATTGAGAGAAAAACCAAGGAAAGAAAAAAGAAAAGGAAAATTGTGCAGTTAGGGCCACAAAGGAGAACCCAGACCCGACGGGCAGCTAGGAGTGGACGGCCACCACCACCACACGGTGGTGGCAACGCTCAGGTGGGCTGACACACCCATGGCCACCGACGGTGGCCAGAGCCGCCTAAATCGGTGAATTCGATTTCCAGGCCGATTTTGTATAATTTTGTAAAAATAGTAAATATTATTATATTATTAAGAAATCGTACAAAACCAAGTATGTTTCGGTTTAGAAATAAATGACCTTAGGAGTGTAGTTTCAAGCTCAAAATTTTTGTATAGATTGCTTAAATGATATATAACAGTGCTATGAAGCCCGTTTTCAAAAATTAATTTTCTAAATTTTTAGATAATTTTTAGGCTCTAAAATGAGGCATAAAATGGGTAATTTAGAGTTAATTAAGTAATTAAATGATTAATTGCTGATTTAGTGAATAATTATATGTTTTAGGATGTTGAAATCTGATGGAGTATGATACTTATAGCATTTAAGGTGTTAGATGTAATTATTTGGTTAATTTTGTAGTAAATGATTAACAAGGAAAAATAGTTAACTTTAAGTTAATTTTGTGAATTAGGGAAATTAGGAGTAAAATGTGATTTAGGATGAATTTAGACATTTTGAAATGATAATTGATGTTTAGGGATGGTAATTAAAGTGATAGAAATATTAGAAGTGCATTATGTACATAATAGGCAATAATGCATAATATGTAATTTTTAAAAATATAATAAATAGAAAATATTAGGATAAAAATTGATATTATATAAATAATATGGATATATAATAATTCTGATAAGAAACTTAAATTTATGTAATTATATGAAAAATGTAAAGATTTCTCATATCAGGAGTAAATTCGGTACACTAATAAAGATATAAGTGTACCTGATGAAATAAAATACTGACTAGGGATAATAATGATATTTAGGAGGTCGGGAAGTAATGTGATTAATTTCATATTATGAGTTGAAACGAATTTCTAGGGTGGAAATATAAAACATTACTTAGAAATCGAACTAGAACCTAATTTAGAAATCGATGTAGAAACCGAACCCGAACCTAACCTAACCCCAAACCTAGAATAATTATAAAAGACTTAAGAACTAGATAATTAGGCATATTAAACCTTAAACAAAACCTAACAATAAGCGTTATAGGATAAAATGAACCTATAATAGTTATATGAAAAGATGAAACCACGTTTGTGTTATAGGGATGATCGGCGATAGCCTGAGCAAATTGGACCTCAAGTGAGTGAGCTAGGAGTCGAGGTAAGTTGGGATTAATACGATGCTGTATTTTGGAGGCTTAAGATTATGCTTGGTTGTGCTTGTTAGATAGTTGAATGTGTGCATGTGCTTGATTATGGGTGATGCTATGATTCTGTTTGTTGTTTTGGTATATATTGTCTAATTTGTATGAAATAATTGATCACCCTAAATTGGACTTAATCAAATATACGACCAGTAATCATAATCGGACATACATGGCAACCCGTTAGGGGAACTTAGGACTCTCCGGCCAAATACCCACCCCTTCGAAAGGGATAGCGTAGGATTGCAAAATGGTCCCTTCTTTATCCTCAGTCGAACTAAGTGACAGGAGAGGAGGTCGCGGCGAGGGTGAAGACAGTGGTTCGAAGGTAGTCGCGGGAGGAGCAAGGTCTCCATTACACAAGCCTGGGTTTGGTCGTGAGTTGTTGCATTAACGGCAACTCCTCAACTCGGATTAGAGCGGGTGCAATTTCTCTAATCTCACGACGGGCCGGACATCGTTGTGCGATGGCATTTGCTTGCACATGCATTGCACCTAATAAATGATTATGTGTATGGTATAGTTTTAAGTCCTTCATCCTAACTTATTGAGCTGTGGTTACTCACATCCCTATAGACGTCGTGCAGGTGCTGGCTAAGAAGCAGTAAACAACGACTCTGAAGCTAGCAACTGCTGGATCCTGCGGAGTGAGGAAAAATATTTGAAGAACAAACATATATTCTTAAGGTCTAAGTTTTATTTTAGAATTATTTTTTTCATTTTTGAAGGATGTAATAACTGAATTATAGTATATATATATAAATTTTCTCACTTTCTTAGATAATTGCTTAATCTAAATTATGAACTGTTTACTTCAAAGCGGGTTAGTCGTGGACTCCTTGTGTAGATCAGGTCTAAGATAGCGGTTGTAAAGCCAACTTCTATCTTAGAATGGTTTACACGGCGGGGCTGTTACGACTCTGCCGCTTCGGGGCATGACAGTCTTCAATGTTGGAACTGGACATTTTGATTTTAGAGTGTAATTGGCTGCTTGGATTTCAGATTACGGCATGGAATTTGTAGATTTAGATTGCGTTTGGTTTGGCTTTTGATGTGCGTTTTAGACTTCGTGGAATTATATTGTGTCAAGAAATTGGATTTCGTTAGATTGTGAATTGCCATCAGGGAGAATTGAAGGATGATTGGATTTTCAAGTGAAGAGGTTGCGCTTGAATTGGACGTAAAGGAGCTTCATTGGTTTTGGTGACTTCAGTAGACGTGAATTGTCAGGCCTTTGAAATTTGGAATGAAGGCTGGTTAGCAATGTGGACGTTAGGGATTTTTGGCTTTTGGCAATTTGGAAAGATGATCGTTAGGGGATTTGTGGAAATCTGGAATTAATTGTGGGAATAAAAAGTATCCCCAACATTATGTACTGTTGCATTATTTATAAACTCACAATCATATCTTCGTATTAAAGATACGATACCGATTTTTCAAATATTTACATTAACTCCTAGAAAACCTTACTCAATTTGGGTTTTCTATTTTTTCAAGGCCCAACTTAATTCAATTAGATATAGCCCTATAACCACTTAATAAATTAGAAATCTATTCTAGCCTAATATAATTTAGATAAAAAAATCTATTTTATATCGAATTAGACCAAACTTATTTTAATAAAGCTCAATTTTCCAATGACTTAAAATTTATTAAATTAATTATATACCGTTATCCAATTTGATCTTAAACGATTCGACTCGACACGACTTTACTCGATATGAGTCGACTAGATACGACACAACTCGACTTAATTCTTTCTTTCTTTTTTCGTTTTTTTCTTTTAATTTAATTTAATTTTTAAATTTTTTTGTTTTGTTTATTCTTATTTATTTCTTTGGTTTATTTATTAACTTGGCTTATCTAAAAAAATGAAAATACCAAAAATGAGGTGTTTACATTTATAAAATCAACTACTTTTATCTATAAAATTTCATTCATCCCATTACACACTTTTAAAATTCTCGTCAACTAATTTAAGATTAGAATCTTCAACAATTTGTTGAAATATCAATTATTTTTTTAAAATTTCTAATTCATTAGTTTCTTATAAACCAAGAATTAACAAAAATTAGATAAGCTTTCATAGAAAAACTTTTTACATGCCAATAAACTAAATATTAAGGAGTCCATAGAAATATTTTGAGGATGAAATAACATCGTTTTGGTTTTTGAAAATTCCATCGAAAATTAACTTTAAATTGATCAATTTCTTAAGGGTAGTATATAAAACTATTAAATTTCATCAAAATTATACTTTTCCATATATACTGTCACGCCCCGAAGCGGTAGAGTCGTAACGGCCCCGCCGTATAAACCATCTTAAGATAGAAGTTGGCCTTACAGCCGCTATCTTAGACCTGATCTACACAAGACGTCCACGACTAACCCGCTTTGAAGTAAACAGTTTGTAATTTAAATAAATCATTTACCTAAGAAAGTGAGAAAATTTATTATATACTATAATTTAGTTATTACATTATTCAAAAATGAAAAATTCTAAATAAAACAAAACTTAGACCTTAAGAATATATGTTCGTTCTTCAAATATTTTTCCTCACTCCCCAGAATCCAACAGTTGCTAGCTTCAAAGTAGTTGTTTGCCGCTTCTTAGCCTGCACCTGCATGACGTCTATAGGAATGTGAGTAACCACAGCTCAGTAAGTTAGGATGGAGGACTTAAAACTATACCATAAACATAACAAGGTTATCAACTAACTTATTAAGTGTAATTCCTGTTCAAGCAAATGTTATCGCACGACGTTGTCCGGCCCGTCATGAGATTAGAGAAATTGAGCCCGCTCTAATATGGGTTGAAGAGTTGCCATTAATGCAATAGCTCACGACCAAACCCAGGCTTGTGCAATGGAGACCTTGCTCCTCCCGCGACTACCTTCAAACCATTGTCTTCACCCTCGCCGCGACCTCCTCTCCTATCACTTAGTTCGATTGAGAATGAAGAAGGGACCCATTGCAATCCTACGCTATCCCTTTTAAAGGGGTCGGTATTTGGCCGGAAAGTCCTAAGTTCCCCTAATGGGTTGCCATGTAGCTCCAATTATGATTATAGGTCGTATATTTGATTAGGTCCAGTTTAGGGTGATCAATCATTTCATACAAATCATATAATATAAGCAAAAAACAATAGACAAAATCATAGCATCACTCATAATTAAGCACATGCACACAACCAACTATCTAACAAGCACAACCAAGTATAATCTTAAGCCTCTAAAATATAACAACATATTAATCCCAACTTACCTCGACTCCTCGCTCACTCGCTCGAGGTCCGACTTGCTCAGGTTATCATCGGTCAACCCTATAACACAAACGTAGTTTTAGTTTTTCATATAACTATTATAGGCTCGTTTTATCCTATAACGCTTATTTTTATGTTTTGTTTAAGGATTAATATGCCTAATGATCTAGGTCTTAAGTTTTTTACAATTATTCTAGGTTTGGGGTTAGGTTCGGGTTCGGTTTCCACATCGATTTTTAAATTAGGTTCTAGTTTGATTTCTGAGTATTGTTTTATACTCGAATTCTAGAAATTCATTTCAACTCATAATGCGAAATTAATCACATTACTTCCCGATCTTCTAAATACCATCATTACCTTTAATTAGTATTTTATTCTACTCGGTACACTTAAATCTTTATTAGTGTACCGAATTTACTCCTGATGTGAGAAATTTTTACATCTTTCATATAATTACATACATTTAAGTTTTCTATCAGTTTCATTATATATCCCTATTATTTTATAATATCAATTTTTATCCTAATATTTTATATTTATTACATTTCCAATAATTGTGTATTATGTACTATTACTTATTATGTACATGATACACATTTAATATTTTTATCACTCTAATTACTATCTCCAAACATTAATTATCATTTCAAAATGTCTAAATTCATCCTAAATCAGATTTTACACCTAATTACCCTAATTTACAAAATTAACTTAAAATTTACTATTTTTCTCTATTACTCATTTACTACATAATTAAACTAATAATTACATCTAACATCCTAAATGCTACAAGTATCATACTTCATCAGAGTTCGACATCCTAAAACATATAATTATTTATTAAATCAGTAATTAACCATTTAATTACTTAATTAACCCTAAATTACCCATTTTATGCCTCATTTTAAGACTTAAAAATTATCTAAAATTTTCGAAAATTGATTTTTAAAAACGGGCTTCATAGCACTGCTCTATATTATCTAAGTAGTTTACACAAAAATTTTGGGTTCAAAACTACACTCCTAAGATAATTTATTTCTAATCCTAATTATGTTCAGTTTTGCATGATTTCTTAAGGACCATATATCACGGGACATATTTTCATCAAAGTAATATTTTTCATAAAAACTAAATGTAAAAATATTTTAGAATAACAAGTTTCATAATTTTCAAAGAATATTTACTATTTTTACAAAATTATACAAAATCAGGTTGGAAATCGAACTCACCGATTTGAGTAGCTTCGACCACTATCGGTGGCCATGGGTGTGTCGGCCCATTTGGGCACTGCCACCACCGTGTGGTGGTGGTGGCCGTCCACTCCCAGCTGCTCGTCGGGTCTGGGTTCTTCTTTGTGGCCCTAACTGTACAGTTTTCCTTTTCTTTTTTTTTTCTTTGGTTTTTCTCTTGAATTTTTCAAGCTCTCTATTTTTCTCACTCTCTAAACTGCTCAAATGAGCTTCTAAAAAATTTAGGATATTTAGAGAGCTTTGTGGTAATTAATGTGCATTAAATTGGACAATACATTGTCCAAATTCTTAATTTTTGGCTTTTGTGTTGCTATAATTTAATTGGCTATTTTTTTTCTTATTTTTCACAGCTGCCACGACCTATATCTAGATCATTCCTTATTTTTCCTGATTTTTCTTTATTTTTTATTAATTAATTATGAATTTTCTTTAATTATTTAGTATTATTTTAGCACATTACGTGTATTTTAAGTAATTACGCATATTTCTACATACATGTAAATTCATATATAGTACAAATAAATATTTATAAATATTATTTAGGTTATTTTATGATTTTTAGTATGCATATAATTTATCTCTAGCTATTTGTTAATTATCGAAATGTATTTTACGCATTTTCAATAAATAACGAGTTATATACTTAAAATTTGAAATTTTTATATTCTTTTATTTTATTGCTTATTTTCTTAAATTCAAACTTACGGGATCATTTTACTAATATTTTCAGCTTTACTTTATAATTTAAGCTCGATTAGGTCTTTTAACCGATCGAAACCTTGAATAGCTAGTTTTGGGGCTTACATATGCATGTACAAATAATTTAGAAATAAAATTTTCCACAATTTTCCAATATGCTATAATATTTTTAGAAATTAATTAAAATTTGGAGGAAAAATGAACACTTACTGGCATATAGTTCTCTGACGACCGGTATTAGCTAAGGCTTGTTCCTTGGGTTAGTTGAACTGGTTAATTTTGTCAAATTTGTGATATATACCTACGAAAATACATTTTAAAGCGAGAAGGGGCATATTGTAATAAAAAAAAATTGAAAAATACAAAAGTGAGAATAAACACAGGTTAGGAGGAATTTCTGCATAAAACATCACAAGTATTAGAATTGATTCTTGTTCTCATTAAGTGAGGTGTTTTGTAAACATTTTAAGTATTCTAAAATAGTTGGTGAGCAAGATCACCATGCTATGTTGTATATCATTGATGATTAAAATACAAAGAATCTTACTCATATGGTTGAATCAATGTGTGACGTATCCATTTAGGCTTTGAATGTTTGTTAAACTATCATAAAACTCTATTATGCCACCAAAGTAAGAAACATGAAATGTTATTATTATGTCTCCTCTTACCTCCCAAGTATTGCAATCTATGGATACACCAGCTATATTTGAAGACAATGATGGCATTCTTAAATATATTTTATATGAGATTAGTTTAACTAGATTTACATACAATCTTAAGCAACACTACAATTCTTATTGAATTTGTTTATTGATATAGATGAACGATGATGAGATGAAGAGAATGTGACTAATATCACTTTGAGTAATTTTGTAATCACCACATCAATAGATCTAACAACCAATTTCACCACGAATTATACTTAGAGGCACTAAAATACCAAATTATCGCATAGTTAAGCCAATCAATATGTCTTTATAGGATCCAATTTCTTTATTTAATAAAAGGGATGGTAATAAAAATTATCTAAGTTTTAAACAAAATGAGTGCATAGTATAGGAAAATTTGTGTTTTAGGGATGCGATAAAAAATGGATGTAGTTCACAAAGAAAGCATATTTCATATGTAGCTAAAACATCTTACTTCATGCATAAGCACAACTTTTGTGTTGATAAGCAATAAGGAGTTATGGCCAATTTTTTGAATGAAGAGGGAAAATAAGTGTAGAAAACGACTTCTTGCTTGTAAAAAATCATGCATAATGAACTTACGATTACTATAACAAAACACTTGCAAAATGTATCAATTTGATACTTAGTTAAGACTACCCATAGCTGAACTCTAGCTTGATAGCTCAATGTCATCTTAGTCAAGTCAGTGAAACACCCGATGTAAAGGTTTCCATACTTTGCTAATCTATTGTTGATATATTTAGGTCCTTCATGAAATTATTGATATATTATGATCGTTTATAATTATAATGATTATTTTAATATCATTTACTACTCATAAGATCATTTTTTTTTATTTTTGGCTTATCTGATATCTAGAATGATCTACGGCCTACAGATGGATAGCTCCCTTTATGTGAGCCCCAAAACTAGCAATCCGAGGTTTCGATCTGTTGAAAGACCCGATCGAGCCTAAATTATAAAATAAATTTAGAAATATTAGTAGACTGATCCCATAAGTTTGAATTTAAGAAAATAAGTAATAAAATAGGAGATTACAAAATTTTCAAATTTTAAGTATATAACTCGTTATTTATCGAAAATGCATAAAATGCATTCTGGTACTTAACGAATCGCTAGAGATAAATTATATGCATATTAAAAATTATAAAATAACCTAAATAATATTTAAGAATATTTATTTTTACTATATATGAATTTACATGTAGGTATAAATACGCGTAATTACTTAAAATACGCGACATGTGCTAAAATTATACTAAATAATTAAAGAAAATTCATAATTAATTAAGAAAAAAATCAAGAAAAATCAAGAATGATCCAAATCAGGTCATGGCAGGTCAGGATTCACAAAATAAAAATTAACCAATTAAATTAAGACAACACAAAAGCCAAAAATTAAGAGATAAGACAATTGTCTTGTCCAATTTAATACACAATAATTACAATAAAGCTCTATAAATAGCAAGAAAAATTCAAAAGCTCATTTGGACAATTAGAAATCAGAGAAAATTAGGGAGAGTTGAAAATTGAGAGAAAAACCATAGAAAAAAAGAAAAGGAAAACTGTGCAGTTAGGGCCACAAAAAAGAACCCAAATCCGACGGGCAGACGGGAGTGGACGGCTACCACCACCACACGATGGTGGCAACGCCCAGGTAGACCGATACACCCATGGCCATTGATGATGGCCGGAGCCACCCAAATCGGTGAGTTCGATTTCCAGCCCGATTTTGTGTAATTTTGTAAAAATAGTAAATATTATTAGAAAATTATGAATTTTGTTATTCTAGAATATTTTTGTATGTAGTTTTTAGAAAAAAATATTATTTTGATGAAAATATGTCTTGTGATATAGGGTCCTTAAGAAATCGTGCAAATCCGAGCATGTTTCGGTTTAGAAATAAATGACCTTAGGAGTGTAGTTTCGAGGCCCAAATTTTTGTATAGACCACTTAACTGATATAGAATAGTGCTATGAAGTTTGTTTTCAAAAATTAATTTTTAAAATTTTTAGCTAATTTTTAAAATTTTTAGCTAATTTTTAGGCCTTAAAATAAGGCATAAAATGGGTAATTTATGATTAATAAAGTAATTAGATGGTTAATTATTGATTTAGTGAATAAGTACATGTTTTAGGATGTTGAAATCTGATGGAGTATAATAGTTGTAGCATTTAGGGTGTTTTATATAATTATTAGGTTAATTATGTAGTAAATGAGTAATAGGGAAAAATAGTAAATTTTAAGTTAATTTTGGAAATTAGGGTAATTAGGAGTAAAATCTGATTTAGGATGAATTTAGACATTTTTAAATGATAATTGGTGTTTAGAGACAATAATTAGAGTGATAGAAATTTTAAAAGTGTATTATATATATAAAAGGTAATAATACATATTATGTAATTATTAGAATATAATAAATAGAAAATATTATAATAAAAATTGATATTTTGATAATAATAAAAATGTACAATAGATCTGATACGAAACTTGAATTTATGTAATTATATGAAAAATGTAAAAATTTCTCACATCAGATGTGAATTCGGTACACTAATACGGATTTAAGTGTACCGGGTAAATTAAAATACTAATTAGAGGTAATGATGGTATTTAGGAAATCGAGAAGTAATGCGATTAATTTCACATTATGAGTTGAAACGAATTTCTAGGGTTGAAGTATAAAACACTACTTAAAAATCGAACTAAAACCTAATTTAGAAATCGATGCGAAAACCAAACTTGAACCTAACCCTAAACCTAGAATAATTGTAAAAAACTTAAGACCTAGAAAATTTGGCATATTAAACCCTAAACAACACATAACAATAAGCGTTATAGGATAAAATGAACCAATAATAGTTATATGAAAAACTGAAACCACGTTTGTGTTATAGGGATGATCGGCGATGGCCTGAGTAAGTCAGACCTCGAATGAGTGAGCGAGGAGTCGAGGTAAGTTAGGATTAATACAATGCTGTAGTTTGGGAGGCTTGAGATTATGCTTGGTTGTACTTGTTAGATAGTTAGATGTGTGCATGTGCTTGATTATGGGTTATGCTATGGTTATGTTTGTTGCTCTAGCATATATTGTATGATTTGTAAGAAATGATTGATCACCCTAAACTGGACTTAATCAAATATATGACCAGTAATTATAATCGGACATGCATGCCAACCTGTTAGGGGAACTTAGGACTCTCTGGCCAAATATCGACCTTTTCGAAAGGGATAGCGCAGGATTGCAAAATGGTCCCTTCTTCATCCTTAGTCGAACTAAGTGACAAGAGAGGAGGTCGCGGCGAAGGTGAAGACAATGGTTCAAAGGTAGTCACGGGAGGAGCGAGGTCTCCATTACACAAGCTTGGGTTTAGTCGTGAGCTGTTGCATTAATGGCAACTCCTCAACCCGGATTAGAGTGGGCGCAATTTCTCTAATCTCACGACGAGCCGGACAACGCCGTGGATAACATTTGCTTATATATGCATTGCACCTAATAAGTTGATTGAAAACCTTGTTGTGTTTATGGTATAATTTTAAGTCCTCCATCCTAACTTACTGAGCTGTGGTTGCTCACATCCTTATAGACGTCGTGCAGGTGCTGACTAAGAAGCGGCAGCAACTACTCTAAAGCTAGCAACTGCTAGATACTGGGGAGTGAGGAAAAACATTGAAGAATCAACACATATTTTACTACTTTTCATTTCTGAATAATGTATAACTAAGAAATATGTTACAGAGAATTATTATAAACTTTAATTTCAATAATTGAATTATAGTGTATATATATATTTCCCCACTTTTTTAGGTAAACGATTTATTTAAATTACAAACTGTTTACTGAGTTAGTCGTGGACGCCTTGTGTAGATCAGGTCTAAGATAGCGGTTGTAAGGCCAACTTCTATCTTAGGATGGTTTACACGGCAGGACCGTTACGACTCTGCCGCTTCGGGGCGTGACACTTTACATAAAGATAGGAATCGTTTAGAGGTACTATAGGCTAGACAATTATGTAATGTGTTTACACTTTCATTTTAATATGTTTTTTTTCCTTAATATTGTGTTCATATATACTCAATTGGCCATAAGATACGACTTGCCTAATGTACCTTCGATTGGAGGCTTTCTTGTAGCATGTTGAGAGGGATATGCCTTTAGACTCTTGTATCTTGCCTTACATAAAGCAAGTCGATTTTCATAGCATCTTTGAGGTCCCAATTTGTATACTAACTAGCCTCTCATGGCAACATAAGTGGATATGTGGAGAAAAGAGAATTACACTTTTATTATGCTATATGGAGAGGTCATACTTGCATCATAAGATATTGTTGCATAATTTAGTTTGTCGATTGTAGTACTAGGGAGTGTTTGCTTCAGGTAGGTGGATAAGTGTAAGTACTTATTTGAACTGAAACTTACTGGCCATGATATCATAGGTTGTTTGAACTAAAACTTATTGGTCATGATATCGTAGGCAAACAAGTTAAGATGTCTTAGTTATAATAGTCATTTAGGTTATTAATTCTAGAGGTGGATGATATGACAATGATGCTATATATATGAGCTTATATTTTCTAGTTGATTGGTGGTATGGTCTTTGTAGAAAAATCCTCCACGCTTATCTAATTGATGTTTCTACCATTATTGAGGACTCTAAATCTACAAGAGGCTATAGCTTGGACCAGATGTCAAATATACATCACATAGGTTAGACCATTTGTATACTACTGGTGAGATGACTATAACATTACATAACTTACTATGCATGTTATGAGGTAATAGTGAAATGTGCTAGATTGACAAATACTAAAGTATGTATGATATAATAATTACATTTCTTATGTACATTATGCATATTTATTTGATGCTCATCAAAATGTAACGTATATAAACATTATGTTACTCAATTGAGGTCACCAATGTACAATACCCTTATTATTCGGTGAGAAGTTATATTTAGCTTATATGTGTGCCTCTTATATGCTTCTATATCGTAGAGTAGCACTTTCCTAATCATGTTGAATGGTATCAACATGTTGATAGTTAATGTATTTATTATATTATTGATATATGCTTCAATGTTAGTTATAAATTAGTTTGAGGATGTGGTTGCTATTGTTGGAGTTTGTGATGCAATTATTGTTGAATTTTGTAAAGTTAGGACATGTTAAGATATATGTTTTATCTCATTGTTGTTGATTAGGTTATATATTTATAGGATAAAGAATATAGATTTTTTTATGAAGTCTTATGCAACACTTGAAGTATAAAACACATGACTACGTATGCTTTATATAAAGTGCATCTACTATTGATGCCATCTTTGCTTTGGTTTTCCTTATCATAAAGCATAGAGTGAAAGTATATTTTGCAACAATGCAATTAAGTGCTGCCCTTTTTATGTATGTATCAATGGTTATATACCAAGTAGGTATTAAGGATCATAAAATATGTTTCAGAACAGGTTTTTCTAAATTCTACTGCTATAGGGTGAGGTATACTTACGGGGTTTTCTTACCTCTACATCACCTTTGAACCTATAGTCTAATGTCTAAAGGGTATAATATCTAAGGTATATTATATTCAATCTATAAAGAATTATTAAAAAATATCAATAAACGATAATATTATATTTTGCATTAGATAAATGTTTTGTAAAAAGGGCTAAAAAAATGAATTTTATAAGTTAATAACCCTGTATAGTTAAACCTAATGTTACTTTCCCATGTTATGTTTTCCATTATTTTCTTTACTCTTCTCCATTTTCTTCTTTAACTTTATACTTTTCAATTTTTCCCTTTCTTCTTTTACATTTGTTAAGTAGTAATATTACATCAACTTGAAATAACGAAGACAAGAAATTTTACTTTTTCTTTATTTTCACAAATTTTGCTATGGGTTCCATAAATTTTACAAATGAAGATATACATATACATATATATATATATATATATTACTTTTAATATCACATAAACTTAAAATTAATAAAAGAAAAAGTAAAATTTATAAATTTTATAAGGTTTCTTATAATTGAAGGTTTTATATGTTACAACTAGTAGGATAGTTTCAAAGTGTTATAAGATAGGTTCCGATTATAAAATTTTAATTCTTGTACTTTACATGGTAGGGTTGGGTGAGACCACAAAGCCTACATAATCGCACTTGCTCACCCCTAATATACAACTACAAAAATGCATGTTAGAGTTGTATTTTTATTGAGGTATTTACTAGAATGCTTTAGAATAAGTTGTTCATTTTTAGGAAAACATTATTTTTAACCTAATCGAGATGTGAAGTTGAATACATTTAGATTTTAGATATAATTAAATTGCACATAAGGTTTCTTGATAATACAAAAAAGGATTATATGAATACTCGTACATTATTGAATATTTTTGTTATATATCTTGTTGAATTAGACACACACACACACACATATATCAAGTCAAAACTTTTGTTTCGAACTCACACCTATCAAAACTTAAAATTACCCATAACATTCCTTCATCGATTCTTTGAATAAGATACCTGTTTCTATCATATAAAACAGTTAATAGGTCTTTACAATAATTTTATCACAATGTGTTTCCTTAATAGTTTTTCCTCTACAAATTTCATTCTTGATATTATCATAATTACTAATTAGTTTTCATTTTTATACATTAATAGTTTCTTAATTGAGTTGTGTATTCTATTTTAAAGATAATTACTTTAAAAAGCTTTCAATAGTATAGTACAAGTTTCTTATGTGATTAGTGGTGTGTTAAGTATAACACAAGACTCTTTTCTATGTTGTATGTTGCTTGTTACACATAAGTGTCACATTGGAACATCGATTTTGAAATTATACTATTTATATTATCTTGTACTTATTTTGCTTACATTTCCCCACTATATCACCATCTCATTGTTGCCTTCACTACCATTATACCCCTAGCATCGTTACGATATAACTAAATGATTATCGAAATCGCGATTTTACTGTTTATTTGAATACATAAAATCGGTAGAATCTTATAAATTCGATAAAATTATAAACTTATAGAAGTGTACATCAAAACCCATAAATTTAGCAAAAGTCTACATCAAGATGATTTTATATTTATTTTAACTAAAAAATCATAATATAAACTTATAGAATCGTACAATTAACTCGCACTTTTGATAGCTACTATTGTCAACTATTTGCCACTAATGTAGCACTATGATAGTGAATAGTGGCACACATAGGTCCATGACTTATAAAAATGATGAAGATAGGATGGTGGTTAGCAGCAATGATAAAATAGTGTGATAGAGGTGTTGATAATCTAGTGAATGTAACAATTGCAATAATAATGATGGTGGTAACTCTGTGGCAGATAGTGGTGTTGATGTAGTTCAATGGCAAAGGTAATAAGGGCGATATGTGAAGGTTTTGAAGGTAGTAATGATAGTGGTGGCAAGGTGAAAATGGTGTGCTCATAATGGTGGTAACTTAGTATTGTATTGATGGTGACAATGCTAGTGATGCTAATGATGGCAACAACTAGTGGTAGTGGAGATGATTATAGTGGAACTAGTGGTAATAAGGTGGAAACGGTGATGGTGATGCAGTAGTGGCTGTGATGCTAGTGGTGGTGGTGATGATGATTGTTGATTAAAAGAAGCGTTAAGTTTTAGTTCCAGTTGAGAGATTTTATTTTGTCTCCATTTTAAGATTTATGTACCAATAAATTGAAGTAATAAAAATCTTGAGAAATTTGGTGATAGTGATGCAGCAGAAGCGATGATGGTGGTAACGGTGGATTGTTGATTAAAAAAGGTATTATATTTTAGTTTCAGTTAAAAGATTTTATTTTGTCTTTATTTCAAGACTTATTTACGTACCATAAAATGGAAGTACCAAAAATCATGAGAGATTTTTTAAGTTTTATAAGAAGAGTTTAGCTGGTTCGGATATGGGTACAGACAGCTAAGCAGTAAATATACTTGGACGATAAAACATGCATCGGGTCTTTGCATAATTCAATGGTACCGCGATAACGAGCGCTGTTCCTGTGGAAAGCCTGTTTGTGCTCGAATTGAGAATTTGCAATAAAAAACTCTCATGATCGTCTCTAAATAAAATGAGGATTGCAACGTGGAAGATGAAAATAAACGGTAGTTTAATATGTAAAATTATTTGTAGCCAATGTGGTTATCTTTATCAATATCAATTTCATTATTTTTAGGAGGTTCCGAACCCCCCACGGTATCCTCTTCTTGTGTAGTTTACGTTATATACTCACAAAATAGAATTGCCATAACTCGAATAAAAAGCACATGGATTTTCAGTATGGCGTAAGAGACATTACTCATACGATACCACCCAAATAAACAAAAAGAGGCTTTCTCTATTTCGTTTTTTGCTCCCTCCCCACCACCGCAAAGACAAAAGAAAACTGAAAAGGAGAGAGGGCACATGCATCAAGTGGCAACACATGCTTCCCGATCCAATCGTGCTTCAAAGACTTCCTAGTCCCACTAATCATCTACGATAAAAGGTAGGGGGGAAAAGGAAAAGGCACGGCATCGGTTGTTTCGAATTGTTAATAGTTCAAATCTAAGTGCTACAAGTCGACCTGGCTAGAGCTAGGTTTCTGTGGATTGTTTTCTTTCTTTTTTTTTTTAAAATTTTAGTGCTCCTCTTGAATTCTTGACTAGGTCCTCGTTTTAATTTATACTTAACGTAAGAAAAGTAATAAACGCGGAGAAAAAGTGGATAGGCATAGAGGTTTGGGAATTACATCGCATTTTCTTTTCTCTAAGTTGAAGAAGACTGCAACAGCTTTGGTAACGAATAATGTAAGTTCGGTCAATGTACTTCATTAATCACTTTCCATAGGAGCTGGTCAAAGTCTTCCAATGAGTTACATCTTCCATGAAGTATCGTGTAAACAATAAACACGTAGACTTCTTGAGCGGAAAGGATGGAAATGGAAGACTTTCACTTTGGAAGTTCACTGCCGATATTTACGGCCGTCCACTCTTAATTATTAACCGGATATAAAATTTTAATACCTGAAAATATAATTTATATATTTTTTAAAATTATATATATTTATTACCATATATATATAAATATTATTAATATTTACATAATAATACCTTCCAAATTAACACCATTAAATCTTTTACCCTAGATTGTGTTGATTACATTGGGATCACACGTTTACGTTAGACCAATTATTCCGTTACTGGAAAATGACCATCTTGATCTATACTAGGTGACTAATCTCATAAGTTGACAATTTTAAAAAGATTTTTTCTCGTTGTCGCTTTATATTTTAGTGTTTAGTGTTTTATTTCTGACAATTTGCATCGAGTGTTTCATCACTATTTATCACCATTAATCAAGGATTACGCGTCTATTTCTGGTAAGTTCGCAATAACTAAATGATAATATAAATTTATCAAATATATCTAATAAAATAAAATAAAATAATATAAAAATATAATTATATATACGTAACAAAATGGCTAGAAAAATATTTTCCAAGCCCACCGCTTGAAGCTGTCAGTTACCATATGGTCTAGAGATGACCAGCTAAGGTTGAAATTAGTTCTTGAGATGGGTTAATTTTTCTTTTTCTTTTTTATTTTTATAATGGTCATATTATCAGATTAAATATATTTAATAATATTATTTTATTCAATTAACTATAATTAACCCTTTAGAAGCTGACACCTGTGACGTTTGGTGATGAAACATAACTATGTGAAACACTAAAAATGAAAGCAAATGTATATGAAACTATATAGCGTCAAAACAAAGATATATATAAAGTTTACCCAAAATTTAATTGTAGCTTATAGCATGAGAACTCAAACAAAATATTTTTTTTCCATTTTATAGAAACAAGTCTCTCTTGAGACAGTTCAATTCGATGACTCCGAAGGTCAAGTATTATCAACTCGAATTCTTGGAAATATATGTTGCAGAAAACTAAATTATTCACGCAAACATTTTTATGGATTTGGATGCTCTTAATTTTGTCCTCTCAAATTTTTTTCTTAATTCATGAACCGATTGTTGAGATTATGATGCAACTTATATCACAAATATTATAGGAAATTGATAGTTGTCTTCATTTCTCTAAAAGAATGTTCGTAATAATGAAAAAAGAAAAAAAAAATATATATATATATATATATAAGATTATTGAAAGAATGCCTATGAAATTTTAAATTAAAACCCTAAAATATCGAAAGGCCTTGTTACAGAGCTCGAAAATCCGTTTTTTGGAAATATATTATAATAAGAAAAATTTTTAGGAGATAGAAAGTTACACTCCTTTTATCCGTAATCGTAAAATTAACTTATTTTCAATCCGTTTTACTATTTTACCATTGGATTACCTAAGTTTTTAAAATATATTAATTATAATGTCATCTTAGCGTCTTCTTCTTTCTTGTATTTCGATCACTGATTATACATATCAAGAAATAGATTAAGAAAACTTGAAGAAAAAAATTTGGAGAATCATCTGCCATTTTTATAGCACCGTCATTACGAAGCCAGGCAAGGAAGAATTTCCTTTGCATGTTAGCTTTCATTAAAGGCTTGCTTTACAGGGACCCGTATTTTCAATGACTGGTCCCAGTTAGTCCATTTTACCCCCAGAACGAGTACTGACTCAAATTTTCTATTTTTTATTTTTTGATGTATTAGGAATACAAGCCAAAATTGCTTGAAATTACTGAAAAACTCTTGACTCCATTGATTTTTATTTAATTGGCCATGACAATTTACCAATATGTACTTTGTCAATTATTCGATCTGTTTTTCGGATGAAGCAATCGGCCTTTTGTATCATTACTCTTTAAGGAAAATGCTCCACAAGCCAGTGGTGTATTAGGAATGGAAGCCGAAATTACTTGAAATTGGTGAAAAACTCCTGACTCCGCTAATTTTTATTTAATTGAACATAGCAATTTACTAATGTGTACTTTGTCGATCATTCGATCTAACTTTTAGATAAAGCAATCGACTTGTACGTCATCTTTTTTTTTTTAATGATGTAACACTTGCCTCTAGAATTTAAGGAAAGATTATAAGTGAAAGAAAATTGATAAATTGTTTTCCTTTTAAAAAAGCTCTTCCACTATTAAAAAGACTCTTTAATTTAAGATTTAATTTATGAGTCTCGAATTAAATTGGATAAATCGACGGTTAATCTAATTATTAGTTGTAAGAAGTTACTTTGTATAAAGACTTACAAAATAAATATCAAATTTGATGGAAAATTAACTTTTACATATGATATATCATAAAAACTGAAAAAGTCTTTAAATACTCATGCTCGTGTTTGGAAGAAGGAGAAAAATTAGCATTAAAACTTGGTAAAACCATATTACTAAGCAAAAACTTATGATTTAAACTTATAGCTAATATTCTATATAATACATAACATTTGATCCCAAAAATATGCGGCTGTATAGGTAGATTATGGATATATAATTAAGTGGTGGTGATAGGTTAGTGGTAGTGATAGGTTCTTAATTTCTTACCCCTATTCCATAAGTCAGACGTCATTCAGGACCGTACTTTCCATAGAACGTTCAATATTACTTGCTAACCGATTCAAAAAGTTGAGTTATGTTAAATCATATTCATAGAAATTAGTCTCCTCATAAAACTTCTTAGGCCTTGCTGCTAAAAAAGTCTGAACTCCGACGAGACCTATTGACTACGAGATACTTATGTGAAAAAGAATTTAAAAAATAAAATCTATTAATGAAATAAACACTCATAAATATATTAAAAATCCAATAACCAGCATGGTGGTTAATGTTAGTAATAACCAACCTCGCAAAAGCATTTCTTAAATATCCCTATTAAGCACCTTGTCTTTTTATCTCTACAATAGGTAATATGGTAGTTGATAAAAAATGTGAAGGATATTTTACTTAATTTGTTTTGTTAAAACATAAAAGACACCAAAAGGATGTCTTACTCTTTATACATATTCATATGTCTTATAATAATGGGAAATTGTTGATGTGTGTCACTAGTGCTTTCACTAATATGATGAGAAAACCAATAACTCACTTAGAATCACCTAACAAAGGAAAAAAAAAAAAAAGCCAGATTGACTTCTTAAATTGAAAAAAAAAAAAAAAAAACTTATTGGAATCATTTGCAAGCCTATAGGTTTATTTTTTATCGTGCGAAACAATCGAGACTCAGAGTAAGCTCTATTTGGAAACCTTGTGGAGATGGGAGTAAAGACCTCGAGATTGGCACATTTCGTTGGGTGTGGAGAAGCATTGTTACGTCGGAAACTTTATATCCTTTCATGTATTTACTATTTCGTAAAATGAATAATCAATTTTAAAAAGTGTGGTATATTTTTATCCTAGACCCTTAGTCTAACTAAACAAATTTTAACTCTACAACCTTTTGTATTTGTAAAATGAATAACCAATTTTAAAAAATGTGGTTATTTGATAAATGAAGAAAAAGAGGAATTAATGGATTTTGGGAGAAAATTTTTTCCCTTGTGTCCACAAGAAATAATCCCCTTAAACAAAATGAAAAATTTACCCATCAAATAAAAACATCATTTTAACATATAAGGAACTTACAGTATTCTAATAAAAAAAATTATATTATAAGCATTCCCTTCACTTCTCTTTCTTTCTTTTTTAATCAAACAAAAGAATTTTTAATATTTCATTTCATTTTCCCTTACGTTCTAATTCCGTGCTTCTATTTTTTTACCCTTTTAAGTCCTTCCTTCGTTTGTAAACATAATGTTATTCTAATATTGCGTTTGGTTATGTAATTTTCGTAGTATTGAACTGAATAAAAAATTTTATTATATATTTGATTTATAAATTTATTTAGTAATGAGACAAAAATTAAGCTGATAGATCGTACAAAATGTTTAAATTTTATCGTATTTACATTACGTTGCGAAAAAAAATTCATTTGATAAAAACAAAAAATATTTTACATTCTTGAAAATATCTCTTTATGTTATATTATTAAGTTAATGAATATTATTTTTATTAAATATTATAAAATATTATTTATTTTATAATATAAATAATTAATTTTTTAATATAAATTTTTTATCAAATATTATACATACTAAACATAATACAATAAATTTATACTATTCAATTTTTCTTATACTTATTTTATTTAATTATATGTTTATCTAGTTCGATCCTTCTAATCATACCTAACTAAATAATGAAATTATCAAATCTAGAGGTAGAAAGATTCCGTTCACAATGCACTTGCATAAAAAGTTCCACATAATTAACAAGGCAGAGATTCTTCCACGTCAGGTGTTCCAGTGCAATTACCATTTGTTTGAATTACAAAGACCCGGTCGTCTCGTCGTGTTTTCGTCTTCTTCAACAAACACACCATATCACCAATTCACTCCAGACGCTGTCTCTCTCTCTCTCTCTCGGCTAGGTTTTGAATTTTAATAACATCAATGGAGCCTTGCACTGGCTTGGAACTCACTTTTCTCTCTTGCAGACACCTCAAAGCCTTCAACTTCTTCCAAAAACTCTCCGTCTATGCTGCAGTCTCCATTTCTCTTGGCTCAAACACCGAAAAAAACAGCGGTAAATCTCTCCAACGCCAGAGGACACCGGCCGATGGAAACGGTGGAGAAAATCCGGAATGGAATCACACAATGCGATTCGATCTCAGAGAACTCAGAGATTCATTGTCATCTTCGGATTATTTCTTAAAGTTCGATATCCGTGTCGAAGGCACGGTTTGCGGTAACCGAACCATCGGCAAGGTTATGATCCCGTTAAGGAAACTCGTGCAGGAATTTGACGGAAAGGTTAAGTTCGTGAGCTATCAGGTAACGTGTAGTGACGGAAAACCTAACGGCGTGCTGAGTTTCTCTTATAAGGTTAAAGCAAAGAAGGGAGAAAAGAGTAACGGTGAAGAGATCGTTAAGAAGGAGACCGTGAAGAAAGGGATTGAGGTTGAAAATGAACAATGGAGAAGTAAGATTGCGAGTTTGGCTACAGTGAAGTATCCTCCATTGGAGGATTTAATGAGTCCATCACCACCGATGGTCGGATCGACTTATGATCCCACGTGGCAGTATCACTCGCCGTCTGATGTGAACGCAGTTCAGGGAGAGAGTTATTATTATTATCAGCCGGATTACCATTACTCGCCCGGTATCCACATGACAGGTCTACGGCCGCCGGCGTATGGCCACCAGTGTCCGGCGGGGACGATGGGACCTTACCGTTATTATTAGAAATGATTGGCCATTAGAAAAATATAAGTTCCCAGTGGGAAATAATTCCTATTTTCATGCCCCGACTCTGCTTTTTATTTCGAGCTTTTCTATATAGGCATTAATAAGTAATGATTTTGCTCTTTTTTAATTTTTATTTTTAATTTATGCCCCGTCATATATGTATATATAATATATGTATAATTTTTATGTATGTATATGTGTATTTACTGTTGACCCCTGCTTATCGTTGCATAGCTTTATTTTTTGGAAAAGTCATGCATGTCTCTACAATATGATGCTTGTTAATTCAATGTTAGGGGAGGTTAGCAGTACCAATATTTGATCGATCATATTCAATTCTTCTCTCTTGTAGAGATAGGTATTTAGATTATGTTGTTATATGTAAACTAGGTGAATATTGCATTGCATACGTAATCTCAAAGAAGCAGCATATGAATGATGACAGGTAATCTTAATAGTTCGAGTTCGAGCATACCAATGATAGATAAGGGGTTCTTCATTGCATATCGACTCATTTCTTTATTTGAGTATTGTTTTAATCGGTTTATAAAATAGTATTGTTTCTCTAATTTCTAAAAAATATTACGAGACATGATTAAGAATTTATAAACTTTTGGTTTTAATAATATCCATCAATTCATATTAATGATTGATTGTAGAGATTAGACTTGCTCATTCAATAATATCCTGATGAGCTTGCTATAGATCTAAAGTTAATTACTTTATTGAGTGTACGAGCCTACTTAAAAAAGATCCAGAGTGAATGGATCGGTCCATTAATTCCTATTTTGAACCTATCGAGATTAAATCTCTTTATATTATCCTATTTACAAATTAAATTTCTTGGGTTATGTCACTTAGTTTAAAAATCAAGTCTTAATAAATAATATTTTAATTATCAGCTTAGCCTAGTACAAATTTAGCCTTCTATACATTCCTAATAATTATAATAAATATAGTTGGCCAAGGGAGAGAGGAAAAAAAAAAAAAAAAGGAGTGTTGATTAACTATTACCGCTGATAATTGAAAGGATTTATGGAGTATTACATGTCAATAGAATTATTCTGTTAATAAAGCCTTCATACATGAGCAACCAAACAGTAATACTTGAGAGCTAATTATGTAACAAAATTGGGTCGAAATCTGAACTAAATTGGTTATTAAATTCCCTTTTAAGTCTTGCCGTCTGAATATATTTCAATTGCCACAACACGAAGAGGATCATGGAATTTCATGTAAATAAAAATCACTAAAGCAATCTCACAGACTTCAAGCCGGCAGAACTCCATAATGTTCGCAACTACTGGGTACATTGACAACTTGGTATGGTACCTGTATTCGTTTTATATTGGAGCTTAAACCAGATTTTGAAATTCTGATTAGGTAATTTTCTTTTCTTTTATTTTCGTTTTTTCGACTGGTCGAATAGGTTGACAAAGTCACAGAAGGCACCGAAACAAAACCAAGTAAACGATCGATATTTAGAAAATAATGGGTTATCGCCATCTCCACTATCATAATGCCTAACTTAAAATTTTCATCTATTTGGACCATAATAATATATCATAGTCCATGTTCAAATCTTTGTGGCCTGTTTTACATTAACTCCTTAAATCTTCAAAACCTTCTCCAAACGTTTCATTTTTCCAAAAATCAAATTATAAAGAAGCTTGAATAAGCCTTTCCCTAACAAGACCCACAGAAATGCATACCATATGTACAATTTATGGTCTCTGCGGTTGTATGATAACTTGTACCTCTTAAAGGTGGCGGCGGAAGGAACAAAGCCAACTAAAAATCCTGCATGATTTTAATTTTTATAGTAGTAGGCTTACGGTTTATAGTATATACAGCAGGTAAAGGTTAAGTGTCACGTGGATGGGTTTAATTTGGATTATAGGACGGTCAGATAGATAAAATAATAAAAAGGAATATAAATAAATTATTTTTCCGGTAACAAATAAAATGAGTATAACTTTTAATTGAGTGGAGTTTTGTTTTTTATTATGATATGTTTTCGAGAATTTCAAGCCCTATAATAAAGCGATTCTGGTAAGCCTTAATTGAGGTCATTTTGAGCTTAAAATATTATATTTTAAGACTTGTAATGGGCTTTTTTATTATTTAAGATTTTATTTTTCAGCTTTCTTTTAAGGTTTCTTTTAGTAATCTTATAGTTATATATATATATATATGTATATATATCTTTCATCTTTTTTTTAAAAAAATTTTTTCCATGAACAATATATCACAAGAAATAAAAAGTTTTTGAATTTTCTATATTTTTCTTTCATACACACTGCATTAAAGTAGCACACGAATGATACTTAACAATAAAATGAACGCAGTAGAAAAAGATTGGAAAGGAAAAATAGATCTTTTCAAACGAGCCTTTCGATCGTTAAGAAAGGTGAAGGGACCATTAGAATTAGAGAGAGCAAAAATCACTTGATCCGGGTAATCGCAAATATTAGGAGACTCTATCCATGGCATCAAGAATCGGCTGAATAGTAAAGGGCAATCTTTGGCCAAAAAAAAAAAAAAAAAAAATTAGAATAGTTAAGGGGAATACTCCATATATTAGCCATAGACATGTTATGAAATGTTTACCCCTCTATGATAATCTAAATTTAAAGGGATATTTTACATCTCTATAATATTTTAGCTAATAAGATACTACAATTATGATGATAGGATAAAGTATAAAGTAAAATATCCTCTCATCCATGTTATGTGACGGGAAATGAGAGAAAAAGGAAAAGAGTTGGAAAAATATATATAAACAAGAAATTAGATATTAATATGGAGTAGAAAATCAACTTAAAAGCAATATTGAGAGTACATAAGTTAGAATCCACGTAAAGAATTGTCTTAACAATCCACCTAGGGTTAAATAACGTAATAACTCAAACTCAAGATGAGACTATTTGCTTGCTTGTTTATATCACCAAGTAAAGGAGATCAATGGAATTAATATTCTCTTTTATTCTATAAAACGTCTTTATTTGATATCAATAGTTATTTTAACACGGCAAAAAATACCACCAAAACTAAATTGCTATGTTGGTGGGGGCTCCGGTGAATAGTTATTGCACGTCTGTTCATATCATTATTCTCCAGTTGCCTGTTCAGTATTATATTCCACGACTATTTTTCATTTTCTTCATCTTCTTTTCTTCTTCTTAGATAAAACGCAACCACGATCTGGCCATATCGCCACCACTACCACTAATCGCCACACCAAAACTCGATTCGTACACCATTACAGACCCAAACCACACATCACGAATTACTATTAGTTTTTTTTTGTTATGGAGAAAAGGAGAGAACTTGTCTGTATAATTTTTCTTCCTCGAGAGCTCTTAAAGCATTGTTTCATTGATCATAATATATATATATATATATATATATATGCATGTATATACAAGAAGATAACATTTAAAAGGTTAAATCAAAATACCTAATCCTATCAAATTGAAAAGATAAAAGGTAGAAAGTATGGGTACTATAGGCTGCCAGTCCATTTCAATTCACAAGTACAAAATATCCTTGAAATTTTACGTGACTTACTATTTTAGAAAAATTTTCATCTTTAACACTCCCCCTTAAGATTTTTCTTCAAGACTCCTAGTGTTATCCTTAGTACTTTAAATCTTCTTCTTGGTAAAGCTTCGATCATTATGTTAGCAAGCTACTCTCAATCTTAAGACTTACAATGAATTAGCTACACTTCACCTTCTTTTTCAGCTTCCTTTATAGCATGAAATTTAATGTTAATATGCTTTGAGCTGCCATGAAACACAGGGTTTTTGTATACAAAGTGCAAATTTGTTGTCCACTTGAAAACTGTAGCTTCATTGGGTTTCATCTGCAAATCACTAAGTATCTTTCTAAGCTAAATAGCTTAGTTTGCTACACCTACTGCTACAATATACTCTACCTCATTAAAGGATTACGCCACCATCTCTTGTTTCTTAAAGTTCCATGACCATGCACCTGATCCCAAGTAAAAAACATAATCGAATGTGCTTTTCATGTTATCAACACAACGAGCCCACTCATTTAGTTTATGTATTTTAGGATAATTTGGTATATTAATTGAATTAGTTTTATAGTGATTTAAAGCTAAATTTACTAATATTTCAATTGTAGAGATTTGGGAAGCTTTTGACAAACTTTGCTTATAGCTTGTAAATTTACCCATTTGGATTCCCATTTGTTCAATAAACCCACTTCATCCTTATTACATTCATTCCTTTGGGTCTATTGACCAAATCCTAAATCTTATTCTTCTTTATCATTTCTATTTCTTCATCCATTGCTTCAATCTACTCTTTTGACTTTGAAGCTTTAATGCAATTTGCAAGCTCATTCATGACAAAGTTATAGCTCTTATAAATTTCTGCTACGGTTTTTGTTTTCCTACTAGAGGGGACATCATCATCATTTGCATCTTCAATCTCATTCTTCTTCTCAGCATCCATTTTGGGGGTTTCAAGAGAAGACTTTGAAGTCTTTACTTGATGTAAATGATATTAATGTTGCTGAATCTTGTCCTTTTCCCAATTTCAATAAGAATTTTTATCAATTACTACGTCCCTATTGATGAGAACCTTTGTAATTGCATATTATAAATTCTAAACCTCTTAGTTTGAGGTGCATAACTAAGAAAATCCTTAAGTTAGATTTTTAGTCAAGTTTGCTTTTCTTAATTGTCAGTATATGTACAAAACAAATAGAATCAAACACTTTTAAGTGCTTTGTTGTTGGTTTCTTCTCACCTTAAGCCTTAATTGGAGTTCTTGCTTCAACAACCCTTGTTAAAAGATTATTTAACAAGTACATTAAAGAATTAATAGCCTTCAAAAAATTTCTATGATATTTCTTTTTCAGCCATCATACACCTTGTTATTTCTACCATAACTTTATTTTTCCTTTTAGAGACACCATTTTGTTTAGCAGTATAACTCGGTGTCAATTGATGACTAATACCAAGTTTTTCACAATACTTCTCAAAATTCATTAAATTATATCACATTCCATTAGCAGACTCGAAGGTCTTTATCTTGCAAATGCTTTGATTTTTAACTGTTATCCTAAATTTTTTGAAAATTGAAAATACTTGTGATTTATGCTTCACAAAGTATGCAAATATTATCCTTATTAAGTCATCAATAAACAACACAAAGTACTTAATTATTATTAAAAAACTTTGTTCTCATTATACTACATATATTCGTGTGAATTAGTTACAGTTTTTCCTTAGCTCTCCATGAGAAGTTAAAAGGAAATACTTGCTTATGCTGCTTTCCCTTTTAGCATGGCTTATGCACAATTTTTTGAGAAGAAATCTCTAGTAGATCCCTAGTTAAGTTTTAATAGTACTTGGTATTTAGTAAGCAAAATTAAAATAGTCATATCTCTTATGATACAACTATGAATCATCAATCTTTACAAATTTGACACTTTCACTAATTGAAATCAATTTAATGAATAAAGCAACATTTATCTTTAAAAGACGTAGAATAATTATTTTGAAGTATTTGAGCAATACTCGATAGATTTTGAGTCAAAGAAGGCACATAAAGTATATCATAAACAAATTTCGTACCTTTTGTTGCTATAACCATCGATCATTTTTCTCGAGTTTAAAAAATTTCTCCGTTCCCTAACTTCACCTTAATTTTGATTGTTGTATGGAAATTATTGAAAATTTCCTTGTCCTTGGCCATATAATTTGGATACCTATTGTCTATGAACTAAGTATGCCCATTAACCTCAAATAAATTTTGAGATGCTTTAAATAATTTGGCGTTATGTATCTCTTCCTTTTCTTATGTAAAATTTATTTGTTGAAGAGGCTTGTCTTGTCTTCAATTCTGTTTTCCTTTATAATTTCTCTCTATATGGCTAAGGTTTTTACAAAATTTGCATCGAATGGGGGGTTTATCTTTGTTCCAGCAATTTTTTTTTTTTTTGCGTGATTATTTCTTTGCCAAAAGTTACAAGAAGGGTACTTTCCTTTTCTTACATGTTTTTTTAAGCTAATTATAACATTTCTCTTTTCTCTTTTGACTCCACTTAGCCTCTTATGATGTTTTATTAGTTGTTTACCTTTGTGCCTAGCTTAAAAGGCACCTTTTGTCATTGCTTGATCTCCCATACTAGTTCTTTGTTTTTCTACTTGAAGCTTGTTGATCAATTCTACAATTATAAGAGTTTTCAAGTCGTAAGACTCCTCTATTTCTAATGTCTTAGCCTCAAACCTTGCTAGTAAACTTATCAAACAAATTTCCCCAACCTTTGAATGAAGAAATGTTTCCCCACACAACTTGATTTTATTTACCAATTCTAAAACTTTATTAGCAAAGCAATCCTTAATAGTTTTCCCTTCTTTCATTTTCAACAACTCAAACTCTCTTTTAATTGTTACTCTTTCACTACCTTCAAATTTTTTCTTTGGTTTTTCTTGTACTTCTTTTAGTGTTTCATACCATTACTCTAGTGAAAATCTCATCAGACAATGCTGAATGGAGGTTCACAAGTGCTTTTTGCTTATTTCCCAATTCCTCTTCATTTTTTATTTTATTTTATTTTATTTGAGCAGAAGTTAGATTAGCTCTTTGTATTGGTGGATCAACATCATTTTCCACCACATCCCATAAACTTTAAGTTTTCAAATATGCCTTCATCTTAATAGCTTAAATATGATAGTTCTCACCCGTAAAAACTAGAATGCTCGTTCGTAGCGAGCTACTAGAGATTGTGTTTTTTTTTTTTTTTTTCCCTTAGTATTTAAACATTCACCTTACAAACACTCAATAGAAAGTTCACTCACAAAATTATAAGACCCTCCTAAAGCATTTATTATATGCATATGTACAAGAGGACAAACTTTTAAAAATAAAATCATAATACATCAACTAATTCTAACAAGTTGAAAAGATAAAAGGCAGGAAGTATGGGCAATATGGGTTGCCATCCATTGTCAATTCACAAAATACAAAATATCCTTAAAATTACGTAATGACTTAAAAGAGTATTGTAGAAAAATCTTAATCTTTAATAGAGAACCATGAACACAATTGACGAGCCATAAGAGTCACATTATGAACATGACCGAAAAACCACTAGTCATATTGATTGCATTAGTAGATTTTTCTTGTTTGAGTTCCATCATTGACTACAAACTAACATAGGTTGCATTTGCATTAAGTAGCAGTGGCATAGGTTTCATTTACGTCTAGTAGCACTAGGTCAAGTTGCGTCCAGGTTACGTTACACCAATGCTTCTAAGTCAAGTAGCATAAACATGGATCATGTTTGGATTGAGTTGCACTAGACTACTTAATGGCGATGATGGAAATTAGATTACTTAATTTGTGGGTAGTGGTTGGTTGTTGGTATTTAGAAGTAGGTGTTGGCTAGTGTTTGAGGTTAGGTATAGGTACTAATATTAACTCGAAAGTATATCGGTATTTTTGTCATATTAGTTTTATTTTTTATCTATTTTATATTAAGTGCTTTGTTCAACTATACAAGCTAATAGTCTAAGATTAAAAATAGATTTAATCGTACTATACACCACATATCTGGATGAATGACGTATAATTACTAATGATAATGCATATTTTTTTTTTTTTCAATCACAACTTATGTTTTCACTTGTTTGAATTTTATTAATTCTTACGTACTACTAATATATCCACGTAGCTTGTTAGCATCATTAAAGTTTTTCTCATCTATTATTTGTTTATTTTATGTCTATTGAATTGCAATTTAATTCCTTTTTATATAACGCAGTGAAGTGAACTATCTTTGTTGAACAAAGAACCATTAACAAAGACTTTGAAATTATTTTAGTTAATATACATACCATTATTAAATTAAACTAATGATACATTGGTGTCACGATAAATATACATTTTCCTTAGTACCTCAAAAATAAGTTTAACCATCACAACTATATTCATTCTATTAGGCCATAATCTGGGCAAACAAATATAACATCTATATAGACTATATATTTATTCATGTTCACATCTCTTGACAGTAAATAAGGAAATTGAATTATATTGTTTATCTATGCAAATCAAGGAAAATGATGAAATATAAATGACTTACACATGAGAGAAAAAACAGGGCATTATGGAATACGAGGGAATAAACCATAAACCTCAATTTAAATGTATACACTCACTATTAAATGTCCTTAAATTGTGTCCTTATTAAGTAGATGGGAAACTTGGATGAATCCTGCGCATCCTTATATAGTTCCTAATCTAATAGATATGCGGAAATCTATAAAATCAAATAAAAAAATGGGCTACCTAGCAAAAGGAAAGAATAGGTTACTACAAGCACATACTAATTGCATTAACTCACAATTGCAAGATTAGGAACATAAAATAACTAGGAAATGAAGTCAACCAAAGGTTATGCATAATTTTACACATGTTAGATAATTCAAAACAAAAAGAAATGATATGCCCCAACATGATTACAAAAAGTCATCAATATAGTTGTAAAACCAAATGTGAATGATAAAAACCCTAAATAGAAGGAAAAATAAAAAATAAAAATAAAGCGTTAGCCTATGAAAGGGGAAAAAAAGAAAAAAAAAAAAAACTACTCAAATTGTAATGTATCGTATATGAGGGGATCTAGTCGAAAGGGTTACGTAGAGCAGCATGACTCTTATGCTTTACCTAATCTTAGATGGGTGACGTAGAACTAATATGTGGAGATGACTTGCAAATCAGAATAAGGAAAAGGATCACGCGGTGACAGGGTTTGAACATATAAGTAATAACTGAAGGAGTTATAAAGTATTAACCTTACTATTATTAAGGAAAAGCAACTTGTTTTTCATTTTGGGCATTACTTAATATTTTAGGATTATAATATGATAGTATGAAATCATTTCTCTGATCTTTAAGTTGTGCCAACTCTAAACTATGTATGGAGCTTAACCAACAACTATAACTGTTGCACATAGGTAATTAATGGTTGAGATGAGTTATCCTCACGATGGATTCCTTTATGGGATCCTCTTTATGGAACTCTCTACTGAGCCTTTTTAAGAAAAGTTAAGAGCAAACAAAATGGGCTAATGGTCTTTGTTTGGTGCACAACATGCCAATCTCTCTAAGTCATCCTATATTCATAGACATGACTCCCTAGATCTCATCACTAACCTAAGGAGTCAAGTTACGGTTGATCTTAGGCTTAAAGTCCCAAATATTATAAACCCATTTTAGCTATTGAGGCTAGACTTATGCAAGGAGTGGTTTTAAATCATGAATCGATTATTCGGGTTACTAAATTGGCTTGGGCCCTCCTTATGCAAGCTTGAACAGGTGGTTAAACCGACGAGAATAATTTGACTGTAATAAAGCAACCTTTGCCCCCTTATACTTGCCATCCTTTTTCAAAAAAGAAATCACGCATAGAGCATAATGTCAAGAGAAATGAGAGTAGTCTAACATAAATGGTGGAAATAATTTGTTTTGCTCCCATCCTATCCCATTACGATTCACGTTTGGAAATTGGAATTGAAAGTGAACTACCTTGCCCATTCCGAAAATTTCTATCCACTATGAAATGAATGACAACTGAATTAGAAGAATGTTGTGGTGCAACGTATTTGGCGTAGCAATTTGTTCAAGCTAGAGACATGAATGAAGTAGAAGAATTTTAGAAGTTTAAATTTCAAATATAGGTTTCATTCTACCAAAAACGAGCATATAAATTCACGCATTCATACTCCTTTAGAAATTCATCAAACTTTCTTCATATAAACATATTATCATCAATATTTGCTCTTGTACTCAAACTTTACTGTATATTTTACTCATTTCAGTCTTTTTGTTTCTAAAATTCTACTTTCAGTCTAGGGTTCTATTGTTCAAAAAATAATTCGTTCTTTAAATATAACTTACATAGTACCTAAAATCTTTATATTTTTCACTCTCCCATTTTTTGTTGCCTTCGGTAGATTTTTTTTTCCTATAATTTTTTTTTTCTTTCAATGAGAAAAATAAAAAAATCACCTCAGATTTTTTTTTTCGAACGTTCCTATTTTGGAAAGAAGCAAGCTTTCATACCAAAAGGGACTAGAAAGGGGAAAGTCATGGCTATGTTATCTTTACTGCAAAACTTTAGGGATAGACCATTGTACCAAGAGTACAACTATACCAAGAGAAGATTATACGATGTGATGCCAGATGTTAACCTTTTATCTCCACCACAACTTAAATTTCAACCTCCACGTAAGAGTTGCCCTACAACCATCTTTGATAAGGAAGAGAATGATATTCAATTAATTCTAGAGATAGAGGAGCAACATTTGAGTCAACAATTACAATTTAAGACCTTTAGGTAAGCCCATTAGGCTTGTTAACTATGATATATTCACTAAACATTTTTGTAAAGGTGTAGATGAGTAAGGGAACTTGCGGGCATTCTATAATTATTGCAAAGCACACTACGTGTAGAAATTCGCTAAGGGTTGTGGTACTCTAGACAAATGCAATATTAAATTGCTTGCTGCGGTAGTTCATTTGGATAAATGTTAATGTGATACGATAAGGAAAAGCACAAGCACAAACATAAGTACAATCTTAAGTAGTACCTCACAAAAATACACCTATCCTTTATTACAATTATATCCTTGTGGAAAAGTTGATATGAATAGGGTACATTCAATCTTAACGTGCGCAAAGTTAGCCATGGCATGTTGAACAAAGCCACATAAGAGCTTTACCATAAGGATAAGCAGGAACTTACAGGTAAGTTTGCCTCCCTAAATACATTCGTATCAATATGACTGATTTGTTTCGTAACAATTTATATATAGGCATAACTTATCATTGGATCAATGATAATTGACAATTGTATAAAAGATTGTTGGCATTAAGGGTATTCAACAAGCACATTTGTGCAATATATATATATATATATAATTATATTTGTTATTCTACAGGATTATAATTTAGTTAAGAAAATTTTCTCAGTTAGATTCAATAATGCTAGTGGAAATATCACCTCAATTGGGAATCTAAAAAACTTTTGTCAACCATGACTAGGTGGAATATTTTTCATATTAACTGTGTATGTCATGTTTTAAATTTGTTCGTCAAGGATGGTATTACATCTTTATAGTATAAGGTTTCCTTGATAAAGGTCATGGTGAAACTAATAGTTAAGAGATCATATCTGCATAAAAAGTGGAAGAACTTCTACATCGAACGCGGCAAGAGACCCAAAAAAATTTAAAATGGATGTTGCTGAATTCAACTTATGACTTAATGTAAAGCGTTGCTCTTACAACTAACTTTGTTGTCACTTTGCAACATACAATTTATCCAAAGTTGAAATTCACCCAAGTGACTAGGACATATGTATCCAATTGGTCAAGGTTCTTAAGATTTTCCATGATATTACTAAATTTTTTTCTTAAGTGCAAAGGCCTAGATGGTTATCAAAATCTTGATTCTACTACTCATTTGAATGCATAGAATTTGAAGAATCATACAGAATTATACAGTATCAGTAAAATCATATATTAAAGTTCATAATTTTACCAAACGTTTGTATATAAATGATTTTATATTTATTTTAAATAAGAAAAATATTATAAAATCATACACTCATAGAATTGTATTTTTTACTCATGATTTTAATGATTTGTCCAGTATACATTTCTTCATTATGGAATCCATTAGCATTCTTGGCATTTTACTAAAAGCATGTACGGATCCGAATCTCTATGACTATGTAATTGAAATGCCATACAATTGGTTAAACTATTGTAGGTAAATCCCTTGTATTTATCTTATAGCTACAATTTTGGACCTTCCTTGTAAAACTAATTTACTACAATTATATCTAAAAACTTATTATGAGTACATTGATTCACTTATGGATTACCAAGACATGCACGGTTTATAAGCATAGGAGAAGGTTTCAAGAGTCATAATGGACTTAGAAGAGCTCTTTACACGTTACTAATGTGCATATGGTGGCCAAACAGCAATTTCTCCCTCATTACCCCCTACCAAACACCATTACTTATTTGCAGATGAACGGTTGTTGGCCTAGAAATTGAAATGAACAATAGTTTGGGATTTTTGGGGGCCATAAATAAAGCTTCAACACTACATAACCACTAACTTTGGGTTTCCCGATAGTGTCGCCACAGAAGGTTTTTATATTTTGGAGTGGTGAAAGACGTACGTAAAGAGCTACTCTAACCTAACTTGCATTGCCAGTTAGGTTTTCGCCACTCCCATGTCGACGGTGGTAGTTGAACAAGCATTTAATATGGCAGTCTTCATTATTAATGATCAATGAGCCTCCCTTTCCACTATTAACGTCAAAGTAAGCACATGCATCGAATATTGATACAAGGTAACCTATAGAGAAAAAGAGCTATGTGGCATGTCTGTAGAAGAGAATAAGTGCTTCAACAACTAGAACAAATTGAATGTTAGCTTAAGCTCAATTTTGCTTTCGAGCGCGTATGCAAGGTGAGACTAACTAATAATTATTTTTGTTTTAATTAAAAATGTTTTGTTAACTAGAAAAATTGTTTTCGTAATTACAAAAAAAAAAATGAAATGGTATGGTTTTTCAAAAATTAGAGATTCACTCTTAGGTTTTTCAAATTACCACCCAATGAAAGGTTTTTTTCTTAAAAAAATTAAATAAATAATCATGTGACCTTAATGTTTTTTCTTAATTTAAAATTGACTAGCACAGTAAGGTTTTCTAAAAAATCATACTAAACTACACTGTCTGATTTCAACTTGCGAATATGTAGGCACTTTCGAGGTGATATTAAAAACAATAAAAGAATTTTTTCCCTATTACCACTAAATTTTTTCACAAATGAAATAGTTCTTTTGTATTTTTATAATATTGTAATTTATATTTTTGTTTAGTAACTATACTTTGATCTGATGAATCAAATTTTGTAATTTACAATTATAGTTACATTGTAATTTATTTTTCTATTTTAACAATGTATTCTGAAATTCAAATAAGAAATTTTTATATTTTGCAATTTTTGTCGCATTGGTCATTCTTATTCAATTTTGTAAAATAATATCACTCAAACAAAATGAATTATTTCAGAATCTAAAAAAAATTGTTTAGAAAATAAAATTCTTAGTATACGAGCAATGAAATTGAGAAACAATGGCAAGTAGACTAGGAAAATTTCACAAAAGATTGAATTGAAAAAAAAAAAACGAAAAGTACACAAAAAGATTGAAAAAAAAAAGAAAATTAAAAACCAAAGGTTCAAGGGCCATCTACTACTAATTTTTTCACATATGCAATAGTTCTCTTGTATTATTATGACATTGTAATTTACAATTCTATTCGGTAATTATACTCTGCATAGTTACTTTGTAATTTATTTTTTCATTTTGACAATATATTTTGAAGTCTAAATAAGAAATTTTTGTATTTTACAATTTTTGTCGTATTGATTGTTTTTATTTGATTTTGTAATATAATAATGCTTAGACTAAATGAATTATTTTAGGATTAAAAAAATAGTTCAAAAAATAAAATTTTCAATATATGAGCAATGGAATAGAGAAACAAATGGCAAATAGACTAGGAAAATTCCATAAAAGATAGAAATAAAAAAAAGATAAAAAGTACATAAAAGATTGAAAGAAACAAGAAATATTAAAAAGAAAAACCAACAAAACGATTCAAGGGCCACCCGAATTGACCCTTAACTGCCAGTTCAAGTGAACCAACTAGGGGGGCAATCCTGATGCACCCCCATGATGGCCTGTGAACCGACTGTTCAAGGTCGATTTTGCACTTTGCACAGGTCTTTTACATATATCAAGTTTAATTATATAATATCACAAAGTGAAATAGAAGAGAGATTTTTATGTAAAATGTAAGACTCATACTAGCATAGTTAAGTTCAGTAGCTGGGTTCTAGTATTTGCAAAGGTAACCCGATTAGATTAGATACTTACGAGAGACTTTATTATATTAGTCGAGGAGTTTTTGTAGGCTTGAAATTTGATAATATAATGAAATATTAAAAATATAGATAAAATAGTATAAATTTCTTATATTATTATTACCGATAACATGTGAATTAGCTCTTGAAAATTAATGAACACTTAGAGATAAACCACAACAGTAATATAATTGATATATATAAAATAATATATATAATGCATGTATACACGTCAAGATTGGAAATCAAGAAAACAAGAGGTGAAGATACTCAAACCAAAGGGAAAAGCTTAGTTTATTAGGAAAGTAAATCCAAAATCTATATCAACTAAGCCGAGAAAATTCCAAGCACTTACCTGATAAAAGTTTGGTCATTTTGGAACATAAGAAGACTTTGGAAAGAAGAACAAGAAAAAAAAAGTTAGGATAAAAGAATTAGGAAATATAGTGTACAAAACTAAGGTTTAGTATGTTCCTAGAGAAGACAAACACTTAAAAATGAAACGAGGATGCTACCTAAAGGAGTAGATGACGTTTAACCTAGTTAACAAAGCCCCTTCCCCTCACATTAGCCAAAGCAGTTAGTAACCGGTGAGTTGTTAATTTCTTTGATTTTATCAAAATTTTGAGAAAAATAGTAAAAAACTCAAAAAATTTTGAAATTTGGTTTCCCTAAGTATTTTTGCATGAAGAATTCAAACCTTTAATTGGATTTTCAAAATTTTGAGTATAGACATGAGGTCTTTAAGAAATACATCCAGCGCAACAATTTTTTATCAAGTTTTTAAGATATCAATTCATGTAGCTTTGACTTGAAATTTTGTGATTATTCTCTTAAGATGTTGAACTTTGATGCTATGTGGTTGGATTTTTAAAGTTTAAGTAGTTAGATTTTGGGGAAAAATTGTTTTTCACAAAACAGTGCGCTGGAAGTGAGTTTTTCTAAAAGAGCTATGCCTTAATCTATATTGGCCAACATGTAGTAACTATAACTGAGTAAATAGGAGCTTTAAGACGTTGATGTTCAATTTTAGGTGTGTATTTGGTGGTTTAGAAGTTCAATTACAAAAGTTTCGATGAGTTGTATTAAATGAAGGTGTAAGAGAAAAGCATGTATATGATAATAGTATTATTTCTGCATTTGTAGGTTTATTATGACTTTGTAACATAGGGTAAGTTGAATTTTATATGAAGTAGTTAAACGTACTAGTAGTAATAGGGTCTGAAACTTTGTCAAAAAGTAAGTCAGAATGTGATCCAGCGTGAATATGTTAAATAAACTAAGAAAATGGAATCTACACCAAAAAGTGGCTTATATTTGGACTCTATCCTATTTCTAAAGAAAAGCTGTAAGTTGGGAACTTCCTAAATAAAAATCTAACTTTAGACAAAGGGTTAGAAACTTCATCAAAAACTGTATCAGAATATTGTTTGGTATTGGATATCCTTAACCATACTAGGAGTTTGACAGTAAATCGACTAACAATTTGTATATGGATTCCATACTTTTATTAGAGTCAGAAGCCACTTGGACAATAATTCATACCATAAGGCTAGGTTAGAACCTAAGTTGAAACCTCAATAAAAACAAAGTCAATAGAAGATGCAAAATATAAGAGCAATTAGAAGTTTGAAGACTGTTGCTACTAAATATTGGATCATTTGGAGTCAGAGAATAGATCAGAAAGTTACCTTATTATATTTCTAAGAATTTATTGAAGTTAGAACCTGGATTAGAAAGTACTGAGTAGCAATTAGTACTAGGTTAGAACCTTAGTTAAAATGTATCCTCCTTAACTAATATCTAATAAATACTTTAGAAAACTTACCTAACACAATTGAGGAACGTATTTAAATGTTAAAATGAACTCAAATGTTACATATTGGTGGGAGACTAAAGAAATTACATTAAATTTTAAGGATAATAAAGGAAAACGAAATCAATACATGAGGAGAATGAGAATTAGTATTCAAATAAGTGGGATCGATGTTTTGTCAAACTTTGAATTATTGTTTAAGAATACTTAGAAATCTTAGTATATGTCTTGTTTGTAGTTGTAAGTTAGTTGCCTATGCATATGCAATATATGTGCTTGAATATTGTTGTGCTATTTGAGTGTTGGATTGATGTGTTGATTGCTTCATGATATTATATGCTTTGAACTGTTTAAATTTGCTTAATCACCCCAAAAGTAATCTAACATAAACTCAACTTAACTACTCTAGACTTATGTAGCAACCTACTAGGGGAAAACGACTAGGAAGTATAGGCCAAACTTGGATCCCTTTGTTGAAGATAGTACAAATGGTCCTCTCCTCACCCTAATTCGAACTAATTGACCGGAGAGCGGGTTACGACTAGGTTAAGTCTGTAGTTCGAAGGTAGTCTCGGGTGGAGCGTGTTCTTTAGTACACAAGCTTTCATTACACAAGCTCAAGTTTGGTAACCAAATTCGCGAGTACATGGCGTTAAAGTCCTCGAAACTTAGATTAATGCAAGTGAAATTTCTCCTAATCAACATCATGTGATGGCATGTTCTTGATCATGTATTAATTAAACTTGTTTCAAAACCCTGGTTGTTTTGTGTCAGATATGTACTACTGTTATCATCTCACTTACCGAGCAAGTTGTAGCTTATTCTCTTATAGCTATTTCGTAGGTTTCCTAGTAGATTTGCCAGTACTATCTTGAGTTTTAGAAGATTAGAGAACGGGGTCAGGGAGTGAGATTTGAGTCTACTTAACTAGACTTTTATTTGATTTATTGAATTTATTAACCTCTATGAAAACTAATAGGGTCTCCTCAAGTGACCCTTAGTTTTCAACTAATGGGATTTATTCCATGTTCTGCAAGCTTGTGGTTTATAATAAATTTTTCATAGATCTTTTAGTAAATTCAAGGTTGCATTCTTTATACAATTTAAAAAACTTGATTTTTCCTGGAATAATTTAGATATAAAAATTATTTTCAATTGCTACTTTAAAAAGTTATACCTTAAGTTGATTCTTACCCGGTACTGACTAGGATGCTTTTAAGTAGAGGAGTGGTAAACGCCTTGTGTAGGCTATACCTGATTAGTAGTTAAGGAAATTAGCTTTTAGCGTAGGTTGATTTATACAATGGGGCTGTTACAACTCTCTAGTTTGGGGTGTAACATAATAATATTTCTCTTTTGGCATATGATGTTGTATGTCTTGCAAAAGTGGTAATCCATCAAGAATCTCTTTTAGCATCAATTATTTAAATTCTTATAGTTAATGACACATTGTTTATGGGTGCTCTTCTATTGAAAACTAATCTCATTCGTTAAAATGAGTCTAATTATTAATACATGAACCTCTCTTGACTCTTTAATTTCAAAGTCAAACTTATGAGTGATAAACAAGAATGTATACTTATTAGGTGGTTATGACTTAAACTTCAAAGGTAGTAAATTATATCTTACACCTTCTTTCTCTAATCTATACACAATACTCTTACCCAAATGCTAGGCATCAACATCATATTGTCATGGTCTACTAAATTATAAATGTCAAAAATCCATATCAACTATATCATGATACTTACTTATAAAGAATGGTACTTTACATTATTCTATAACTTCTATCTCTCTTGTTGTTGCTTTAATCCATACTATTGTGTGGGGATTAGGATGTTTCTCTATGTTAGCTTTAACTTATTTACAGTATCTCTTCCAATGATGTTCTCGATGCTGCCATTGTTAATGATAACACCAAACACATTATTATTGATGGTACATTTGGTTCTAAATAGTTATGAGGTTAAGTTTGATCTTCCTACTTAGAAGATAACATCAGTTGCCTAAGTACATAAGTTTGCTCTCATCATCATATTCCCTATCTTCATCTCCATCTAGTATAGAACAAACTTCATCATCCTTTTCATCTTTTGCAAAATATTCTCCTTAATGGATACTCAGTCAACTTATACCTCAATCGGTTACATTTGAAGCACTTACCTATAGTAAACTTAACATAAGGATATTAACCTTCTCCTCTTCCCTTTTTCTTGCTTCTAACATATAATGTTTGCCTTTAACTTTATGCTTTTTCCTATTTTGAATACTATTATCCCTTGCAATCACTTCTCATACTAGCTTAAGTCTCTCACTAGACCCAGCTACTTGATGGTTATCTTAATTCCTTATACTTTCATCTTGCATTATAGTTGCCTTTAAGGTTGTGTTCTTCACTTCTGATAAGGTTTTGATGACTTAGACATCGGTCCTATCCCTTAAGGTAAGTCTTGATCCATCCAAATATTTAGTAACCTGTTGCCTCTTTTATTTAAGTAGATTGTTTCTTTCTACTAAATACATGAATTTTGCTTGGCAACTTTAGTATTATTGAAACATATTCTACTCGTAATCTAGAGGTGTGAATTCTCTGTTTAATAAATACTTCATTCTATATCATATACGCACGAGACCTTTCCCTTCTCACTCTTACCTGTATTGAATCCTGTGCAATTATGTAAAAGTCTTTCCTTTTAATGAGCGTGCCACCAATCTAACTTGCTTCTTTAGAGAAATATCTAAATAATAAAAAATTCATTATATCTCTGTAACTTAATCCAAAAGTTCTTCTAGTCTTAAACTTCCATTAAAGTACAGGATATGTGCTTTCAATGAGAAGTTCTTAGTATCTCTATCATCACTTTCATAAGTGTTTCTTCTCCTATAACCTTGATAAGGTTGTCAACGACTAAATATGATTAATTAAAAGTTGTCCGATTCTTTTGAATTATCATCATCATAGGCATAATGCCTACAAATAGGAGCAAGTCTATCAATAGAGTCAATATAAGCTATGTCTAATCACAATTGTCTATTATCATGTTGCCTCCTTATGTATTGATTCTTGGAACATTTAGACAATCTTCTCAATGCATTCCCCCAAAACATTAGAATTTGCAGTTCATCCGTCACTCTAGACATTGCCTAATCGTTGTAACATGGCTTTGTCTCCCCAAAATAGAGATATAAGCCTCTTGTAGATCTTCATATAGACCTTCACCATTGCCATCAGTTGTCACCTTACTTTAATATCAATTGATGTAACATATAACATGAAATTCAATATGTATGAAGATTAAACTTTATAATATTTCCACCTCTATTCAACAAAAGATTTTCTCTCATTTGAGTATAAATTTCCTCAAAGTAAATTTCATTGAAGGGATTGTCTTCTCGAATGGTTTTGTCAGCTCATGTGCTCCTCCCAATAAGGACTTAGATGAGAAATACTTTTTCAGCCAATCCTTTAAGAGAACATGTATAGAAATCCATCCATACAATTTACTAAAAATTATATCATGAATGGATACAATTAAAAAATGAATTTGATATTAAAGAGTAAGTCAAATTTATAAGAGAAATCAATAAAAAAATATTATTAAATATCGTCATCAAAGATAATGGAAGTATGAAAAGATAGGAAAAACAATATACATTTAAAATCACCTAATTAACGACCAAATGCTTCGACCTCTTTTTGCTAGAATGTAGGAAGGTAGTTGCTTCTAAGTGTACTATAGCATGAGTAGATGTTGCTTAATATGTCACACATATAGCTTATGTTGAGCATATAAGGGAGCATGTCATAATAAATGCATACGTGCCTTAGATTATTCTTACAAGCAAGAAGACAGTTGTGCAAGTCCAAACAACCTAATATGTCCTTGAGGTCCCAATAATGGATGTATTGTTGCATTTTATACAATAGATTGTTGAGATTACAATGTAGGCCTAAATGACCTATCAAGTGCCCTGGCTCTTTGAGGGGGAGGTATTAATGCATGTTCAATGAGAAATTAAGAAGATTGTTGTATATGAGCAAATGACTCACCCAATCCCCTAGATTATTATAACAAAGGAGTAAACGATTATAGTGAAGAAACTCATGCTCGTAGAGTTATTGCAGCTCATGGAAATGCTACTACTTATGTAATTCCTCCTTGTAGGAAGTCTTTTACCTAGTTAAGCTCGTTTAGCAACTATAAGTAGGGTTGTTGTTGATAATTGGTTACGTGCAAGGTGTCAGGATCCCTTTTTGCAAGATACTTATACTAATAAGCGGCCATTCTTTTGTACATATTGTAACATAAAGGGAGACTTTATTTTTGTATAGTTAGGGCCTTACTATTATTAGAAAATTTCCACTTTTACAAAGTGGTGCCATTTCACCAGTTTTAATGTCTCCTCCTGCCAGGCCTAATAATATCCGTAAAGCTCTTTACGGGGGTGTGAGTACTCTTTTGGATTGAAGCTCTTACTCACCACGTTGGTTGATCATGACCGGCGGCACCTGTTACATACATTGTACCCCCGCGCATATACATTGCAGCCTTATATTACTGTCGGAATTAATAAAAGTGTGCTATTCCTTTTTCCATTCGTGCCTGTGTCCCTTATAATTTGTTGTCTTTCTTCCTTAGTTGTGTTGCTTACAGGTTTAGGCCTTGTTGGCTAGCGTTGCGTGCGAGTTAGGCTTGCTTACTATTGCAGAGGCAGGATAGTAAGCGCCGCATAGGCTATTTGTGTGCTAAAGAAAGCCTCAGACCCTGATAGTTGGTATCAGAGCCTAAGTTATTCCAGTGAGAATGACCATAACATGACAAGAGGAAGTAAGCAAGAGGCTAGATAGCCTTGAGGAAATCTTAAGGGGAGTGTCTAAGCAGATAGATGATTTGGTTGCATTGTTAGTAAGAGTGGCTGAAGTTGAGGCCAATCATCAGGAGATGAACGCTAAGAGGACCGAGATGGCTGAGAATTTTAGTGTTACAGTGCAAACCCTTAGGGGGAAAATGCACGTAACGACTGATGAGGCAAGACAACACTTAGAAACTTAAGTAGAAGATGTGAGAAGACAAGTTATTACTTATGCCTCAATCGAGACTGTTGAAGAGTTGCGTGCATAAGTAGCTATTTTGACTCAAGTTATAGGAAATGCTCCTATCCCTGCCCCCGTTCATGTTCCTACTCATACAGGACATCTATAGATTCCTGAGCCCAAGACATTCACTGGAGTAAGGGATGCCAAGTTATTGGAGAACTTTCTATTTGATATAGAGCAGTACTTCGCTGCTGTGGGGACAAATGATGAGAGATCAAAGGTTACCATGGCTACAATGTACTTAACTAGAGATGCCAAACTGTGGTGGCGGACCAAATATGAGGATATCCAAAATGGCAATGCTCATGTAGATACATGGGTTGAGTTGAAGGTTGAGTTACGAACTCAGTTTTTCCTTAAGAATATTGAGTACAATGCCCAAAAGAAGTTGAGGGAACTTTGACAGGGTGATGAAATTAGAAAGTATGTCCGTGAGTTCTCAACATTGATGTTAGACATTAAGAGTATGGCTGAAGATGACAAGCTATTCTATTTCCTAGAAAGACTGAAGCCTTATGCCAGGAATGAGTTGTAGAGGCAACGGGTTACTAACTTTGCTACAGCACAGGCAGCAGTTAAGTGCTTTACTGACTACACTCATGACAATAAAGGGAAGAATGTGTTGATAGGATACGGGGGTAGAAAGTTAGTCAAGTCGGGCAAACCCAAGAGTAGGAGAGCCCCAAGTTCAAGTAGCAGTAGTAGTAATACTGGAGGGAGTCAAAGAATATCCTATAACTCTCACCAGTTCGGAAAGAGTAGGGCAACCAATGGAGGTAAGAAGCCCTTATTCTCGTGTTTCTTGTATAATGACCCACACAAAGTAGCTGAGTGTCTACATAGGGCAGCACTTAATACTATGGCATAAAAAGTAGAGAGTATTTGCCAAGATGATAAGTCGGGGAGTGATGGAGAGGATCAACCCCGAATGGGCGCGTTGCACATGTTGTCGGCTGTTGGAAAAGTTCCTCAGTGTGACGTAAGCTTAAGAATAATAATAAGTTGATGTATGTCCAGTTGAATATCAACGGCAAGAGTGCTAGTGCAATTGTAGACTCTAGTGCTACATACAACTTCATTGATGTGCCTAAGGCGGAAAGATTGGGGCTAGTGCTTGCTGAGGACACTAGCCAAATTAAAGCCGTTAACTGCAAGGCCTGCCCGTCCAAGGAGTTGCAAGAGGAGTGAAAGTAAGGGTTGAAGATTGGAGTGGAAATCTCAACTTCACAGCTGTTCTATTGGATGACTTCAGCATAGTCCTTGGAATAGATTTCTTGAGACAAGCCAGAGTCGTTCCCATGCCGCAACAGATTGCTGTGTGACAGTTCAAAGGAACAGTACAAACAACAATGGCAAGGAAGGGAAGAATATTGGGGCTATGATGTTATCAACACTCCAATTTAAGAGAGGGCTTAAACATCAAGAGCCAACTTTCCCGGCTTTCCTTATAGAGAAAGAGGAAGTAAGAAAGATGGAGATATTGGAAGTAATAAAGAGGGTCCTAAAGGAGTACGATTATGTGATGCCTAACAAACTCCTAAAGGAATTACCTCCTAGAAGGTCAATAGACCACGAGATTGAGTTGATTCCTGGTACCAAACCACCCACCAGAGCTCCTTATAGAATGTCGCCTCCTGAACTTGCCGAATTGAAGAAGCAATTGGATGAGTTGTTAGAGGTAGGCTTCATTCGACCCTTAAAAGCACCATAAAAGGCTCCTGTTCTATTTCAAAAGAAGTAGGATAGGAGTTTGAGATTATGTATTGATTATCGGGGCTCTAAACAAGCTGACGATGAAGAATCATTACCCAATTCCTCTAATTGTTGATCTGTTTGATCAACTGAGTGGAGCTAAGTATTTTACAAAACTGGATCTTCGTTCAAGCTATCATCAAGTTCTCATTACTAAGGGGGATGAGCCCAAAACGACGTGTGTAACCCAGTATGGTGCTTATGAGTTCTTGGTGATGTCCTTTGGTCTCACTAATGCTCCTACAATGTCTTATACCTTAATGAATAATGTATTTCGTGAATACCTCGACAAATTTGTAGCCATCTATCTAGATGACATTATTGTGTATGATAAGACATTACAAGACCATGTGAAGCACTTACGAATGGTTTTTAAGAAGCTGCAGGAGAATCATTTGTACGTGAAGCGTGAGAAATGTACCTTTGTCTAGAAGTACATCAACTTCCTGGGTTATGTTGTTGAAGAAGGGTGGATTCGAATGGATATGGCAAGTGTGGAAGCAATCAGGCAATGGCCAGTGCCTAAGAGTGTAACGGAGTTGCAGTTCCTTATACTCACAAATTACTACAGAAGATTCATTAAGAGATATTCGCGTCGAGTCGCACCCTTTACAGATCTATTAAAGAAGGACCAAGCATGGTCATAGGATGAGATATGTCAGAGTGCCTTTGAGGATTTGACACATGTATACTTCCTAACATTTCTAAGCCTTTTGAAGTCTATACGGATGCCTTAAACATTGCATTGGTTGGAGTGTTGATGTAAGAGGGTCATCCAGTAGCATATGAGAGTAGGAAGCTAAATCAAACAACGTAGGCACTCAGCTCAAGAGAAGGAGTTACTTGCAATTGTTCACTGTCTAAGGACTTGGAAACACTATTTACTAGGATCCAAGTTTCTAGTGAAGACAGACAATTCTGTTGCCATACATATATTGACTCAACCAAAGCTTTCAGCCAAATAAGCAAGATGGCAAGAGTTTCTTGCAGAGTTTGATATGGAGATTGAGTACCGTAGTGGATGGACAAATCAGGTGGCAGATGCTTTAAGTAGGCAAGCTGATCAGCATCCTTAGCACAGATTGCATACCAGTCGATGAGTCAAATCTTGACTTCAATTTAAGAGCAGATCAAGTAATACATAAGTCAAGACCTGTTGGCAAAAAATATCAAGCAGGTGGTTGAGGAAGGAAAGATGCGTAGATTTTGGGTAGAAGGCGACCTCATTTACACAAAGGGGCGCCGTTGTATGTCCCGAAGGCGAACAACTTGAGAAGGACACTCATAAGAGAGTGCCATGATACTTTGTGGGCTGGACATCCTGGCTGGCAGAGGACATAGAGCTTGTTGAAGCGTGGCTATTACTAGCCGGATATGAAGGAGGATGTGATGACTTATACAAAGACTTGCTTAACTTGCCAGTAGGACAAAGTTGAGAGACAGGAGGTGGCAGGCCTCTTGGAGCCACTTCCTGTGCCCTCTCGCCCATAGGAGAGCGTCTCTATGGACTTTATGACTTCCCTACCAAAAATGGAAGAGTATTCATCTGTTTTTGTTGTTGTTGACAGGTTCTCTAAATATGCCACCTTCATTCTTACTACAAAGAGTTCATACACATAAGAGACAACCTAGCTTTTCTTCAAGCATGTGGTGAAATTTTAGGTTATGCCCCAAAATATTGTGAGTGATAAGGACGTCAGGTTTATAGGGAAGTTTTGGACAGAGTTGTTCCAACTCTTGGCCTTCGAGCTGAACATGACCTTTAGTTACCATTCGTAGAGTGACGGACAGATAGAGAGATTCAATGGGTTACTGGAGGAATACCTTCGGCACTTTGTTAGTGCCAACCAGAAGAATTGGGTTGACTTGCTAGATATCGCCCAGTTATGTTTCGACATTTAGCGGAGCTCTTCCTTTAACAAAGGCCCTATAGAGATCATTATGCGGCAACAACCACTGTTACCCTACATAGTGGTAGCACCATACATCGAGAGATGCCCAAGAGCTTATCAGTTCACTAGGGATTGGAAGTAGAGTTCAGAAGTAGCAAAAGCGTATCTTAAAAAGGCTTCTAAGAGAATGAAGAAATGGGCAGATCAGAATCGCCAACCTAGAGAGCTCAATGTTGGAGATCAGGTTCTCATAAAACTTCTTCCAGAACAGGTCAGATCATTGAGGAGCAAGGATAGAAGATTGATTCAAAACTACATTAGTCCAGTTCCTATCATATCGAAGATTGGAAGAGCAGCCTACAAGGTTGAGCCTCCTGCTTGGTTGAAGGTCCATCTAGTTTTTCATATCAGCGTCTTGAAGCCATATTATTCAGACATAGAAGAACCATCTCGCAATGTGTCTAAGCGGTCACACGTCAAGATCAAGTTCAACCTAAGTCAAGCCATGGAAGACATCCTTGCAGAGCAAAAAGTTAGAGATCCCTTAATTAGAGAAGAACATAAAGAATATTTGGTCAAGTAGAGAGATTGAAGAGAAGAAGATACTAGCTGGGAGATTGAAGAAGATCGGAAGCCCTTATTTGAGAGAAAGTCAGCCTTGCCAGCTAGAAGACCTTCGCCACCAGATCCAAGCTCCAATACATATTGTTGAGGACGTCAATAAAATTAAGTGGGGGAGGATGTTAAGGTCCTTTTTTGTAAGATACTTATACTAACAAGGGGCCATTCTTTTGTACATATTGTAACATAAGGGATGACTTTATTTTTGTGTAGTTAGGGCCTTACTATTATTAAAAATTTCCACTTTTAGAAAGTGTGTCATTTCACCAGTTTTAATGTCTCCTCTTACCAGGCCCAATAATGTCCATAAAGCTCTTTACGAGAGTGTGAGTACTCTTTTGGATTGAAGCTCTTACTCACCACGTTGGTTGATCACAATCGGCGGCACCTGTTACATATACTGTACCCCATACACACACATTGCAGTCTTGTATTACTGTCAGAATTAATAAAAGTGTGCTATTCCTTTTTCTATTCGTGCCTGTATCCCTTATAATTTGTTGGCTTTCTTCCTTGGTTGTGTTGCTTACAGGTTTAGGCCTTATTGGCTAGCGTTGTGTGCGAGTTAGGCTTGCTTATTACTGCAGAAGCAGGATAGTAAGCGCCGCACGGTTTATTTGTGTGTTAAAGAATGCCTTGGACTGTGACACAAGGCATGTATGGATCGATCTTGGAGATTACTATGAGGCATATATTAAAATTATATGAAATATTATATGATATACTTACTAACACAGTTAAACCTTCAAAAATTAGTGCTCAATAACTTAAAAACCTCTTTAAAATACTAATTTTTTTTAGTCCAAACTTGGGCGAAGTGTATAAAATGAGTAATTTTGATAAATTAATAAGATTATAATATTTAGGAAGACTTTTAAATAAGTCCATAATTCCATTGATATCATAAATTAATAATTCTCTAAAATAAAAAAAAACATAACTAGGATAATTTAATAAAATATGAATCTACTCTTGTTTTTTTTTTTTGGAATTTTAAATTTAGATGGATTTTATCTTTAATTTTTCTTGTTGCATTCAAAATCTCTGATGTCTTATTATTGAATCGCAATAAAAAATTGTGAAGATTTATTGCCGTTATGAGTGTATCTTTTCGCGTGATTGGTTCTAAAAGTATTTAATTATTCTTAACTTCATCCTTAACAACATTGTTAATGACACCAGCCACAATTTCCTCTAAGCTTTGGACTTGTGAACATTTATCATTTTTCACGTATGCAATCCAGCATGTGATTGACATCTTTTTTTTTTTTTTTTTTGGTAAGATGAGATATGTTTCATTCCTTTAATTACACGTAGAATGAATAAATGGGAGCATACAATGATAGCTATAAAATTGAGCTAAGTATCAAAACAACCAAATAATACTTAGATTGATAATATGGCCATATAACTCTATACTGACTTCCATTTTCATGAATATATATGTACAATGAATTTTCTTCTTAAATTAATTCATGAAATATGATATAAATAGTAGTGTTATACAATGACTTTTTATGTAATTATATTTGTATTCGCTAAATTGAAATAGCATTCTTTAAATCAATAACTTATTAATTTATCATTTAATTAATACATTTTTAAATTAATAAAATTTAATGGTCCCAAAAATTATTAATTTATAAATGTTTTATTGTATTATAATATTGTATGTAAAATTTACTATATGTTATCATATGAAATCATATTTGATAACAAATGATATATTATATATTTATTGTATATGTTAATAAATTAGGTAATTATTCCATTATTCAATAAGATAGAAGTTGTATTTAATATCCATCTTAATTAATAAGGTAAGTGGGTACAGGGTGGGTAGGGTTTAGGGTCATACTAGTATCCTATGTACAAGTTTTGAAACATTGCTACTCATACTCTATCTTATATTACTTAGAAACCATGCTATATACTATGCCCTATGTCCTATATCTTGTAAATTATATAGGGTAGATGGTACCTTGTAGAACCTATAAATTTTCTTCTCTTTATAAATTTTAATATGGTTACTTTTTCAAAACTTAAAACAAACATGACTTTCCTCTTTTTTTTTTTCTCAAAAGCAACTGCTAAATTCAATCAATCTTTCAAACTAAAATATTATTCTTCTACAAGATATATGCATTAATAAAATCAAATATTTCTTTAGTAATAATACCAAATTTTTCATTAAATGTAAAATAAAAACTTATATTTCCTTATGGTTTATAGGTGGTGCTAGAAGTAGAAACTAAAAACTTATATTTCCTTTTTGGAACTTTACTACATAATAGATCTGGTAAAAGAGGGAAGAGTAGAATGAAAATAATAATGGAATAAAGACTAAAGAATAAAGACGGAAGGGAAGGGAAGAGACCAACAAGCGTTCAGCTTACTATTTTTGATGGGATGGGCATTGTTATATTTTAATGAGATAGTAATATTTTTTATCTATTAATTTTATTTAATTACTATCAAAGAGCAGGTATAGAATACCTTAGAACTTGTACCTTATATGTTTTAAAGTGTAGGTTCCGGGATGAGTATATGGTATCTAAACTTTATACTCATACCTTAATATGGGAGCATGTTCCGAAAAATTACTATTCAAAACTTACATTTTAATCTTAATTACTCACCTAAAACTTATTTAGTAGAGTAAGATTTAGGTAGGTACCCTATATAATAGGTTACCTGCTCACCCCTATTAATTAATGAATTGTTTACAACAAGGGGGAAAAAAATACCTTGACTATCATGATTAAATTTTGAAATGTTAATAGGTTGGACTAATATAAACATTTTGAATTTCCCTCAATTAAGAAGACAAAACTTTAGTAGCTATATCTATAAGAAAAGATAGAGCATTGATAAGTGCATGAGATTTCTTCTCATCTATGCAAAAATATCAAAAAAGGATAGAGCATTGGAGGCTACATCTTGATTCGTTAACACCACCTATGAAGTATATTTTCACCAAAATCAAAAGAGATACAGGTTCCAGTTCATGTTCATCAATAGAAGCTTTTGTCTCCTCATTTATTTGAAACCAAGTATTATACAACTATTATATACATTCCCCAGTAAGCATGTAATGATTATGGTATGAAGTGTATATAAAGGAAAAGTAAGTAAAAACATTTCCTTTTTGATCTTTTTTCTTAAATTCTTATACAATCACTTTATATACATTTTACGGTAAGTATGATAGTCACAAATTGCAGTCAATAAAAAATAATTACATTGTATTACAGATGTAAAAGTTTATTATAGGAATAAAAATGTATTTATAGCATTTTATGGCAATTAAATACTCATATGTTCATTGTAAATAAACTAGTCATTTTTTTTTGAAAAGTAATTATTTTTTGTTAGTAACTAATGTTAATTTTATTAAATATAAAATGATAATTAGATTATTATTGTACCATTTTATATTTTTATAAATGCATTAATCGAAGGTTAGCATAGGGATTCAATACACAGGAAAATTATAATGAACGGGACCAACATTTGATGGTAAGTTCAAATAAAGAATCAATATTTCAATGTGGTTTAAATAAGGGATAAACGTTTCAAAAAGTTTAAATAAGGGATCAATGTTTTACAAAATGGTTCAATCGAGGAATTCATAATAACCAATTCATAAAATTATTTGAACTATTTTATGAAACGTTAATCTTTTATTTAAACTTTTCAAAACGTTTATCCCTTATTTGAATCACTTTATAAAATGCTAATCCCTTATTTAAACTTACTTTCAAATATTGATCATCTCTATCGTAATTCTCCCTTTAATACACAAACAATGAAATGTAATTATAACTAAAAGTGCTTTTATATTGGTCCGATAATGATAATAAAGGTAGTTCATACACTAGCATATATTATATCTTATATATACTATTACAATATATAATATCAATGAATATATAATATATATTATTAAAATTTTAATAAATGCTTCATAGCATATGGTCTAATATATTATATTTATAGAATATTATATCATTTTTGTACAATATATTATGCATTATTATTAATTATCTCCATGTACGTACCTCTTATTGATGAAAAATATTAAATGAATTTAATGTTATAAATTGTTGACAGTTTAGGGGTTAGATAACTCATTTTGAAATTTTAGACGTTGAATCCATATTAAAATGAAAGTTTGTACCCTTTTTTTTTTCAATTTCCCAATATATATATATATTTATATACATTTGAAAATTTGGGTAGTTAGAATGCTCTTAAGGATCGGAGGAGGAGGCGCAGTTGGCATTAAGAACATTGAAAATGGCCGAGCATAATTTATGGATGAAGTTAGAGGAAAACCAAGCCAACTAGATGTGGGACCAGTCAATCAAATCGGGAAAGAAGGAACGTGCTCTTGCTCATCGACAAACCATGCTTTTGCCAACTGTACATAATATTCGCGCACCCAGAAGCCAGACTACATAGACTAGCCTCTTTCTCGTCCAGGGTCACAACACCAAAGAATCTGGTAAAGGAATATTATATTTTATACTATAATAAAGTAGCAAAAGAAGACAATACTAAAGCAAAAATCGGTTGTCGAAAGAAAATTTTACCATATTCGGCTTCTTTTTCATTTATCTTGTTTCTCTTAACCAAGAACAGGTATATTATTTTTTATATAAAAACGATATAAACAATTAGGGATGAAAAAAAATTATTTTTATATTATAATCTATTAGTATGAATATTGGTCAATTAACGGAATGGATTAAATTTGAATATTTTCTTCTCAAATCGTAATATGTAATATAAATGTTAAATATATATATATATGTATATTAAAATTTTATAAGACCAAACGTGTAGATATCGATTCCTTTATTATAATATAAGTGGAGTTTTGGGATCATTTGAAAGAAAAAAAATTATCAATAGGGTAGCTTTCCTAAACGTGGAATAGATAACTCGAAATAGTTTACAACATTATTGATTCGCTCCAACAAAATAATAGAATACTCATTCTGCTAGTAAATGCAAAAATAGATGATGCAATTTTAAGGGACAATAATTATGAAATACCTAGAATTGCTTTTAGATTTTTGGAACTACCGTAAATAGAGTATCATATTATAAATGAAATAAGATAACTACCAGTCGACGGCATGTCAAAATATTAAAGCGGTGAAAGATTAATTAAAATCATTTTCAATTAAGTTAATAGATTATGCAGACCGGATAAAGTTATGTGTGTATATATATATATATGTATGTATGTAGATAAACTATGGAGTATAGAAATAAATAAACCAAAATCAACACAAGGAAAATATTATAATATAGAAATATATATATATATATATGAAAGGCAACATTTTCTATCATATAAATTGTTGCCTTATATCTTTTGCTACTAGAATTTTTAGGCCTCCGAGAGCGGAATGAGCCAACCATGACCGGGAGGCTTACATGGTTAGTTGAGTTACCTGCAAAACAAACAAGAGGTGAGTTACAACGTTGAGGATTGTCCAACATAATGCTTAAGTTAATGAGAAGGAAAAAAGAGTTCAAACTCATTGAAGAGTGAGAGTATGACTTTTTTTACCTTTAGGCTTGGATTGTAGACTTAAATTATAGGCTCATCTTTTAAGAATTTAAATGATAGTATTTATTGGATATACTTTTATTCTTAGGGTCTCAAGATTTGGGAGAATTGACAATACTTTTTGATATCAATAGAAGACCGATTACTCTTAAATTTTATAATTATCTCGTTTTTTTCATTTTTATATAATATCATGCAATTAAATCATACTTAACTGATATGAATTGAGTTGATAGTTGTTATATCATATTTAATATGATGTAAATGTTCAGGTAAAGAATGGCTCAATAAGTAGTTTATCTAGAACTCGATATGACATCGTCTCTATAATTGAGGTGGCCAATGGTTCATAAGTAACAAACTAAGCTGGGCAAATAACCGGTTAAGGAGGAGTTAGCTAGGTGGTGAAGTACGATGGCTTTGAATTTGGTCGAGATCCTGGTCATCCTAGCTGGACAATCGGGTGGTCATTTGAGCGGTGGTTGTCCCATTATGTAGATTGGATTTGCTTGTGGTTCTTGCCTGTTGGGGAAGTATTCCTGAACAGATTGCCTTGTTCTTGAGTTTTGGGTTATTGGTCAATGTCTCGTAGCTGGTATCAACATGGAAAAAAAAAAAAAATACTACATTAGATATATTTAACTTTAAATAAATACAAAAATATCCCATTGATTTTAATGAAAGTGTCCGAACTTTTTAGGAAATTGCACTTATCTCCATCCCGCTTAACGCCAACTTTTCAGATTATCTTAACTGAAATACAGTTGACGTGGCACATGATTTAAACAAACTAGGACTCGGAGTCGTATGAATATACCAATTCGAAAATAATGCTTGAAATATAAAATGAATGCGCACGCTTACAAGCCAGTTTCAGTATAATGCACATTACTCACTTTCATTTTATGGATATATATTATACGTTGGGCTAGACTATTTAGAAGAATACGTAAAAGAAGGAAAAGGAAATAGAAATCACAGAGAACATATATACTCTGAGAAATTCCAAATCAATCATTCAAATACATTTTAGCAAAATAACAAAAAAAAAGGAAAAAAAAATAAAAAGAAAATCGATGAGCATTTCGAATAATTATTTCCAACTATAGATATTTTATATAACATTGCTTTCTTGATACTAATTTTAATAGGTAGAACAGTATAATTTTAAAGAAAAGTTAGGGGGCAACGGGAAGAAAAATGAAAAGACAACCTAGTAAGGGTTCGTCAGATTTTCTTGGGGTGGCCATAGGGATTGCCTGGTGAGCAAATCACTTATGAGCCTCTATATTTCTTTTTTTTTAAGAATATTTTTTTTTTATATATTTTCTAGTTTTTATATTGGAATGATTAGCTTGTCAAAATAAAATATCAAAAATATGAAAGTACTCTTTTTTATGAATTGGATATGTAATAACTCTATATAGAAATTAACTTATTTATCTTCTATTTTATTTATTTTTTCAATAAAAAACCAAATGAATTTTCCAATAAATAAACTATACTTTTTAACATTTTTTATTATGTATATGTTAAATCTCACTTTTACGTTCTCATTCTGATCACCACTTTTAGCATAGTTTTGATAAAGTACCCAAAAAATAGTTTAATGAATAACATTGTAATTTTAAATTTTGATATACAAGTACCTGTATTTCTTTCATTACTTGGTAATACCACTCAAGGACATGTGTTACCATATCATTGATTGAAAATATTTAAATTTAATAAATACCATTGCAAGATAAATTTAATTAAATAATATAGTAAAATTATTTTAGAAGTATGAAATATAGAAAAAAAAGTATAAAATGATAAAAAAAATAATGGTGAACTCACTAGGCCAATTATCCAAAGCATTGGGGTAACCAATGACATTACTTTTTTATATGGTAGGTTGCTATCCACCGTTATAAGTAAGTTATGATTTATCCATATAGTCGTTCATTCTTAAGAAAAACTAAAAATAAAGTGTATTTTAGGTGTGTATGTGTGTGTGCGTGTGCGTGTGCACGTGTGTGTGTGGAGGGGGATGGTTAAGGGAGAAGTAAGAGTGAGCGTAATTTGATTTGGTATGGTTTGCCTTTTTTATCAAATCGAAAATAATATAACGGTTTAATTTTTTTTTTAAGTTGAACCTAATCATATGGTTCCGTTAGTAAAATTTTCTTACCACATTAAAATCGGTTCAGTTTGGTTTGATTCACGGTTCGAACCGTTTGTGTTAAATTTTCACAAGATATTTTTATTTCCAATAAATATGAAATTCCAAATGAAATTTACTCAACTTAATTTTAATAATTAATACAAAATTACGATAAAAATAATAAAATATGAAAAATTTGATAAAAGTTATAAAGATTGATAGAAAAAATATAAAAAAGTACAAAATAATTATATAATTTTTTTATTTAACTAAATTGTTTGGTTTAGTTTAAAACGGTATGGTTCGCTTCGCCTTCCCAAACCGAACCGCGAAATGTTTATATATAATCAAATTGAACCATAAACCTAACGATTCGTAAAAAATCGATTTTTCAGTTAATTCGGTTTGGTTAACGATTCGACTCGTGATTCGCGGTTTTTTTTGTTCATCCCTAGGAAGAAGGGATTTTAGGTTTTTTTTTTCTTTTTTTTATTATATTGAAATTTTTATTTTTTTATTTACTTAAATTTCTATGAAAATATATTATTTTATTAAATTTAATTCCTTTGGACTATTTCAATGACAATAAGTGTCTTTTAACAGTGTTAATAAGTAATGAGAAAATACAAATAATCTATTTATCGAAAATCAATATATATAATGAATTTGTAAAATGGTAAAAATACAAGTGATATTCCTTTTTTTTTTTTTTTTTGCTTTATCTAAAACCATATTTGTAAGAAGAAAAAATTAAATACGTAGATAGTTTTCTAAATATTAGATGTTAAAGAGATACTAATCTTATACATAAGATATGAAAAAAGAAGAAAGGATATCATACCAAGTTTAATCCATCGAAATAAAAGGAGAAAAAGCAAATAATTTGAAGTCAAAATTATAAGAAAGAAAGCAATAAAGAAAAATTCATTGACAAAACAATACATAACATGGTCCCAAAATGAAGAGAACAGCTCAAAAAAAAAAAAAACCATCACTGTCATCATTCCAGAACAAAATAGAAAGCACAGCCGAAACATAAGGCGAGAGAGCGTGTGTGTGTGTGTGTGTCTGTGTTCGTTCTCTTTATTTTATGTAAACAATTCGAGTGCCAAAGTGTCAGCTAAACTTGTTTGTGTGACCTCCACCACCATTCTCTCTGTGTTTCAGTTTCACCTCACAAGTCATTACACTCTCTAAAACGAGAAAACTCCGGCAACCTCACTATCTTTCTCTCTCCATTCCTTCCTCCACCTGTCCATACCAAAACCATCGGTGACTTTTTCCCTCAAACTCGCCACCTCCACATCAACTGCATTTCCATTTCTCCGTGTTTTCTTTTCTTTCTTTATTCTATCCTATTCATTCCTCTAACATCTTTCCGGAGCAAAACCACTCTCTCCCTCCCTTTCTCTACCGTCCGGTGTTGTTTCTCGATCCGTAGGATTGTAGCTTACCTTCATCTCGTAAGTCGTAACCTCCTCTTTCTTCAACCAGAAAAAAAAAAAAAAGAAGCAAAAAGCTTTGCGTTTTCTCTCTCCACCTCTTTCTCTCTCTCTCAGGTATGAATCTTTTCTTTTCTATTTTTTCCTTTTTTGTTTTAGTCATGAATCTTTTATAGCATTTTTATGAACATTAGGTAATGTGCATTTGATATATGATGAAAGTTGCTATATTTAGCTTCAGATCTTCCTTCCAATTTATTATTGTTTCTTCAAATCGATGCTGATTTTGATATTTTCTTTTATATTTTTGCAGATCCAAAAGGAGTTGATTAGGTCAAAACCTAATCAAAATCAGTTTGTGAGACTCCATATATCTGCTCTGTTGTGTGTGTGTAGGATATAGATAGACAGATAGAACAAATGCTTGTAATGAGAAGAGAAGAGAGAGAGAGGCGTGATTAAATGTGGTGGTAAATAATGGAGACTAAAATGTATTCAGCTCCATTGCCTCCTCATCTCTCGGACTCTAATCGTCGTATCATTGATGCCACAAATACCCCAACTTTTCGTCTATATCAAGCTTGGAAAGGAAGCAATGTAAGATTTTCATAATGCGATTCTTGTTTTTTGTTGTCGAATCGTGCTTAGTTTCTGGTTCCCTTGTTGCTTTAGGATTTAATGTATAATTGAATGATGGATAAATTTTGGCTGTGGAAGTAAATCTAGATGGTTTGATTTAATTAAACCCTTTTGACATAGCATAGCATAGCGTGTAAGAAGAGAATTTTGAAGAACATCTTGGTATTGTCGTAATTTATGTGGTCATAATCATGCTTTGGTCATAGCTGCCGCCATATTGCTTAAAACAAGAGCAATGTGCCATATTTTCACAGAAGCAGTTTGTTAGTGTAAGGAAGTATAAGGGAATCTGCTAATACAAATGGAAGTGATTGATACCCGGGTTGAATAGTTGACCGAGCTCTATCTTTTTAATTTTTTTTTGGATAAAATATATCTAATAATGCTTGCTTTTTGATTTGTAACAAATCTTTGGTGACATCTTTGAAACATGGTGCCTTCAGGAAAAGCAAAAAGTTAGTCATAACTTTGTTGTTTGGCAGTCATGGCTTCTAAGGTTTTGGTTTTATTGCATTAAAAATGCCATATTTCTTTATGGGTGCAACTTAAGAATTTGTAATAACTAGAACTCAGTTGCTTCAGCGTTTGCTTGCTCTTATGGTTATTTGAGCTTATTGCTAGCTCTCTCTCTAGCATATTATGAAAAATCTGTACACTATTGTATGATTTAGAGTGGGGTATCCTGTAAATTGGACAAATCAATATAACATTGTTGCATATGCTTTCACTTCTTTTTGTAATGGTACCTTTTCTAGAGGAAAAGAGCGTAATGCATGGCTTGTTGTCTCGTTTACTTTCACTTTCACCCCATCCAGTGTACCACCATCTTCAATTTTCTGTTCCCTTGTGGTCCTTGAAGATTTTTCTTGCATCTTACATTACCCATTCACCTTATATGGCACTTTTTAATTATTTTATCAAAACTAGATGAATTATTTGCAAACTAGTAAATTGCCTACAGTCTTAATTTTGCATTTGTAGCCAGCTTTTCTTGTTTCCACTTGGTCCTTTTGCAGGGTATGTTAGATTTGGGATAATATGCCTTTATTTGTGAACTGAATGACTACTTCCTGATGTCTGCAGAAATTTTGCTGCGGTGGAAGACTTATTTTTGGGCCGGATGCAAGGTCGCTCTTCTTAACAGTGTTCTTAATCGTGTCTCCAGTCATGTTGTTTTGCATCTTTGTTTCTCAAGAGCTCATTCGGGTGTTCCAGCACATAGGAAATCTAATAGTGGCTATATGCGCTATCTTTGCTGCATATGTAAGCTCTCCTGAGGCAGACATCTTATCAACATAGCATCTTCATAATCTAGTTCACCACTAACTTTGGGGATCCAATGATCGAGAATCTCTGGGATTGATATATAGGAGAAATTCAAGATTTTTTTCTTTCCTTTTTTTTTAATAAATTTGTTTGCTTGCTTTTAACATTTGATCTGCAACAATCATGTTTTAGTTGCAACATCTCTTGCCTTTTCTTGCTTAGAACAAACCTAAGCCAATGGTAGAAAAAGACAGAAAAAAAGGAAGAAGAAGAAACAGAGTTATTGCCTAATTTGCAGTTTAATTGCACTGGAGCGGAAAGTCATATTCGTTTCATGGAATTGTTTGTTTTGTTGTTGAAATGTGATTTGTGAAATTAATACGCATGTATTGTGCAATCACAGAAGTCCTGAAGAATGTTCATGAATGTTGAAAGGTGCTATAATAAAGTATTATGAGAGGGGATGAAACAACTTGCATACAATCTGCTAGTGGATGAACTTGGCAACCCCTATGTAATTGCTCAAACATGTTCATCAAAATACTTTTTGATCATTTATATCTTTTACTTGTTGATGCAGATAATTTTGCTTCTTTTCCTAACATCTGGAAGAGATCCTGGCATTATTCCTCGTAATCCTCATCCTCCAGAACCAGATGATGATGCAGATAGTTCCAATGTCTCTGCAGATTGGCCAGGAAGTAGGGTTGGCGCTCCAAGTATACCTCCTACAAAGGATGTCACTGTAAATGGAATTGTAGTCAAGGTCAAATACTGTCAAACGTGCATGCTGTACCGGCCACCTCGATGTTCTCATTGCTCCATATGTAATAACTGTGTTGAACGCTTTGATCATCACTGCCCATGGGTGGGTCAATGCATCGGGAAGGTTTGTATCAGATTAAATTCTCTATTTCATTTTTATAGTGGAAATGCCTTGATTGTCAGATTTTCACTATAATTTCAATGACTGACTCCCAGAATATCTGATTATCTGATTCGTGTAATCTCAAAAAATGTTAAGACCTTTTATTGAGCAGCCTTCCATTCATAAATGAGTTCATTCTTGCAGTAATTGACTAGTGGAATGATTTATAGGCTATACTCCTGCTGTTGATCTTTGGCTAAGATCAACAATACAAGGATTCAAAGACCGAAGGTCTTTTTTGAATTTTCAAGTGAATTTGGGGTTCTTTGATCCCCTTCCATATGATATGCTGCATAGCACACAAGGAAATATTCCTGCATGGGATCTCCTACATTTCATCTTTAGGCTTTTGGAATGTGAGGGCGACTATGTTCACTTAGCATTTTGAGTTATTTGATGGCAGCATGACTCCACCTGTATATATAAGTACACTTTACACAATTAAATAATAGTTTTGGCTTCAAGTGTTCTTCATATATAAAATGATAGAGTTTATGCCCAACTATTTGCTTTGTGAAATATGAGGTTCAGAGATAGTTGTCCTTACTAGAAACTGTTTCATGGACCTTTAATGCAACATCCTGCTTTAGGCAAAGCCTTTGAGCAATATTGCTAACCTGACTATCTTTCATGCTTCTCAATGTCTAGATCTGACAAATGAATTTTGTTTTCTTGGGCAGAGAAACTACAGATTCTTTTTCATGTTTATATCCTCCACAACGATTCTCTGCCTCTATGTTTTTGCTTTCTGCTGGGTAAACATAACTTATGTAATGGATTTTTACAACTGTAATATTTGGAGGGCTCTTCTGAAATCTCCTGTTGCGGGAATTCTCATATTGTACACATTCATAGCTGCTTGGTTTGTTGGAGGCCTGACTGGGTTTCATCTCTATTTAATTATGACCAACCAGGTTCCTTCCTCTACTAGTTTATTGCTTTCAGTTATTTCTTTCCTTTATGTCTGATGATTTTTGAGTTTGAGATTCTTTTATTTCCTGCAGACAACATATGAAAATTTCCGTTATCGATATGATGGCAAGATGAATCCTTATAACCGGGGCTGTGCAGGAAACTTTCTGGAGATATTTTTATCCAAGATTCCCCCTTCCAAAAATAATTTTAGAGCTAAGAAAAAGGGGGATACATCTTCAATATTTAACAATTCAGTGTCTTTACGGCATCCAATGAGCCCAGAGATGCCTAAAACAAGCTTTGACATCGAAATGGGGAAACGGCAAGCTGTTGCTGAAGAGGATTTGGAAGACATACAAAGCCAGATTGACAGAGTTGGCAGATTGGAAAGGAGCGGAACCGAGCCTCCGCATGCTAATTTGCCTCAAAAGGAGAACTGGGAGATCACCTCCGACATGAGAATGCTGGCTGCTGAATTCGGAATGCAATATGGTCCAACTGAGGGACAGAAGATTCATGAGCAGCCCTGAAAATCTGTTTGTTGGAGTTTTCTTGTCTAGGAAAAAGAGTTTGTAAACTTTTCCCTGTTTTTAGTAGGCAATTACCGAAATCTTGTGAGGTGAAACAGAATTTCAACAAATTGGAAGGATTGTGTAATGCACATCAAACTGGTCCATAGATTGTTAGTTTGTTCAGGGTTTTTTTCCCATTAGTTTGATAATACATGTGGAATAATTTTTGCACTTGTTGGCGTCGGAAAGGCCAAACTCATGGTTTTACCGCCTAGTAGTATAAAGAAGGGAAGAGGTACATATATAGACTGTTAATTGTAATAGAGGGACCACTCCCCTAAATTATTCAGGGAGTAGGGTTCGGATTCCTTTTCGCTTCGCTTTATATTCTTTTGAGGCAATAGAGGTCCATGACCATATTGTAATGATTTAGTTCCTTTCTGCTTTCTCAGCTTTGACCAGCCAAAGAAAAGGGGAAAAACCGGCTTCACGCATGATCAGAACTGCCTTTTGGTGCTTACTGCCATCCATGGCCAAAGTGAAGTCAGAATTTAGACGTCCTATGATATCTAATCTTCAGGAGGGTTACATCCGGTTCCATAGTCAAATCTCCTGATTTTCGTTTTTGTTAATCTTAGTTGTATATCCTCAGTCACATGCAAGGGTGGATCGCGGCTAATAATTCGAGGAGATTTCGATCAGCTCTTGCCTCAATATTACGGATCTTTTAAATAAGCCCTTGCCTCAATATTATGAAGGGATGGTGTTACCGTTTATATTTCCATTTTGTTACCTTTTGCAATTATATAACTATTTCAACTTATTTAATTATACACTTAATTAAAGATTTACTTATCACTCTCTATAACTGAGTTAACTTTATTCGTAAAGATAGTTGATTCAGCACAATGGCCTTAAGAGGGTCGTATAACCTTCTTAAGACTTTGTGCGATCACTCATGACTGTTATTAGATCTTGCAACTTATATTTTTGAAATAGATTACAACTCACTATTTTATAGTGGGTAGCTGGTGGCCACTAATGGGGATCACACGACCTCTTTTAAGGCTATAATTAGCTACCTTATTGGCTTATCGTACGGGTTAGATTAACTGTATGGATTAAAGTTAAGTGAAGTGTGTATAATAACAATTAAATTTTTAATTAGATGTATAATTAAATAGGTTGAAACTTCGTATGTATAATTACAAAAAATAATGAAGTTGAAATGTAAACCATGATATTGATCCCTTAACTCTAAAATTAAAAAAAGAAAAGAAGAAAGAAAGAAAGCAATCATTTTCATGCCCTATATTTTCTTGAATTTCGACAACCATCGTTGATTTACCATTAAGAAGAAGAGATGGATGGTCATCCATCATCCCATATGTTGTGACATCATTTACTACTACATCCATAAGCAACTCCAACTAAACTTAGTTGCTAGGTCGAATAGGCTCAAAATCATCGGTTCACAGGCCAGCTCAAAACTAAATCATGTTTGGCCCTTGAGTCATTTCTTTTTTTTTTTTTAAATTTTAATCCCTTTTACATTTTTTCCTATGTTCTTATAAACATGTTGTTGTCTTCTCTTGTATTTCTATTTTTTCCCTAAATTATTGTAACACTTTATGTGTACATATGCATTACATGTACTGATATGTAAATGATTCACCGTTATCTTTGGTTCAAATTTAGTTCCATTTGGAAATAATTGATTTGGACCATGTGAGCGTGATGTTGGTTTAATATTAAATATTAAGTAAAGTGAGAAAAGTCGTAAAGGGTGAAGGATTCTCATTTAAATGTCGAAAATTCAGAATACATTACCAATATCCAAAAAAATAACTTACAATGTAACAATTAATTATACCTTGTGGCGGTACATTATAAAATATTATTTTCTCGTTTGAGGTGTAGTTATTGAGCAGAAATATAAAATATAGTACCATTCATAATAGTATAAAAAAGCATTGTAACAGTTTACTCCTGGAGAAATTAAGGGTAAGGGGAAAACCTTTTCTTATTGATTTTAAGGTTGCCTCGAAGGTACTTATATATTCACTAGTTGGAATTAAAATGCTATAATTTGATGTGGTTTTTTAGAAAACTTTTAGTGTGTTAGTCAATTTTAAATTAGGTAACTTTTTAGAAAACTATACCATTTAGTTTTTTCTTTGGGTAATTGTGAAAATAATTTTTCTACGTGACAAAAATTTCTTGAAGGACAAAAAGAAATAAAAAAGAGAAGATTGGTTAGTATTTATAAGGTGTCTCCTTGCGTTAGTGATGCATGCTCAGGAGTGGAACTTACACTCAAGGTTGAGCTTCCATTCGATCTATTCTAGTCACTAAAATACTCGTTCTCTTCACTTGATGTACTGTATGGTCTTGCTATTTGTAAGTTACCTTGTATCAGTCTTTTGTGCAAGCGCTTACCTCAATATTGATGACGAAAAGGGAGGATCATCAATTGTTAAGGATGCGGCTTGTTATACTGAACGCTTGCTCAATGGCAACCGTCAAAATAGGTGCGGTGAATACTTAACAAGTGATGCAAGTTAAGGTTAGATAGTCTTTAGTGTGCCTTTACCACCACTCTAAGATGTCGAAATCCTTGATGGCAATATTTTCAGAGAACTTGAAATTCGTATTCATGTAGTGTTGTAGCTCGGACATTGGCTTCTCAAACCATTGTCGGTTCAATCTTTATGTCGGTAACTGATTGCCTATAAATGAGTAGTAGTGTTTTGTAGGGGGTGGTAACAAAGAGATTAATGACCAGCCACTATACTGACATTGGTAATGCGTGAAAAGCTCCTCTAGGTTGGTTGTCACTGCCAAAACCTCCTTTGTGCTTCTAAGTTGTATATATCTTGTGAATCTGTTAGAGAATTAATATAATCGTAATAAGTTTTTAAATACATTTATAGTACATAAGTTTTACAATGGAGATCTAAAATAGTTGTAACAAGATAAATATGACGAATTTTTTTATAATAAGATAACCACTTCAATGCCATATTAAGCGCGAAGTCATATATGTTAGAGTCCTCATGTGCCTAAAGTAGCACTCCAAAAATGTTGACTGCTAACATCATGAATAAATGGATACTTGACCTGTACACTTGAGAGAAAGTTTTACTAGCATCATAAAAAACTTTGATAATCTTTAGCAACCGGCTACATATATCTTAGTTGCTGGGGTGAATTTCAACTTCAAGTATGTTATACATCGGGAAGTTACATAGCAGTTCGTTATAGAGAACGGTGCTATGCAACAACTCATACGTAGAGTTTCAACAGTGTTGTACATCAATCTTAAATTTTCAAGGCATATTCCCATGCTCCATATAATAGTTCCTCCACTTCTTGTATATGGACGGTCTTTCTACTATTATCTTTTCCATGTTTTTTTATTGGGGCTATTATGTCTTGTGAACTTGCAATACCATTTTTGACATATAAGTTAAGAATATGATATGCACAACGTATTATGAAAAAACCCTCCCATCATCGTTTGACATAGATTTTGCAAATTGCTATAGAGGTTATGTTTGCACTTACATTATAAAAACCATTAGAAAAAAATTTCTTAGCCAAGCTATATTCATTTAGAATTTCTTTGATAATTTTATAAATATTTTGTGCAGCGTAGCGGTCATTAAACACCCTCAATGCCAACAACCTTTTACTTAGAGCATCTTTATCCCAGAGGAACTTTGGAAGCTTTTTATACTATTATATCAACTTTCTAGAAACCCTGTACTTTATTCTTAAGTTCCTTTACTAGAATTCCTTAACATTTTTCTATACTTTTTGTAGGTCATGTAGAATAACCATTAAATAAATATTTTTTAAATACAATTTTAGCATCAACAAATGTACTTTTGCACATTATAATAAATATTATTATATTAGTAATAATTTTAAATAATATTATATTTTTACAATAATTAGTATTTCATTTGAATGTTATTAAAATATATTGAATTATTATATTAAAAATCATAAATTAAATTGAAATCTACTTGATGGTATGATATTTTTGAAAAATTGGAAATAAATTAATTTAACACTGATACAAGTTGACATTCATAGATATTGGAAACAAATAAAATGAACATTGATACAAGTAGACATACATAGAAATTAGAAAACAAAAACATGAAAAGGAAACATATAATTTTATATTACAATTATTTTATGTTAATTTGTAGCTTCGAAACACTACCATACATGTTCGATCAAGTCGTTTTGAAGTTGATAGTGCTTTATCTAATCACGAAGCTAGATATTGTTTTGGATATACGTCGCATAATTTGCAATATAATTGTGAGAGATATGAGGTGATGGATCACTAGTGTCTCTCAATTCATAATTTAGGACTTCAAAATTAAAATTATAGGTGTCTCTTTCATCTTTAGCAATCATATTATGTAGGATTATGCATGCTCTTATTATTTTCCCTATATCTTCTTGATCCAAAAAACTTGAAGGCCTGCGAACTATGTGGAAACGATACTATAGCACTCTAAGGGTTTGCTTAACATCCTTTTTGCATCATTGTTGGTGCCTAACAAATAATTGCTCCTTTGGATCATATAGGTATGAAATCAATTTGAAAAATGTTGACCACTTTGCATATATACCATCCATGCGATAATATTCTGTATCATAGTTTCTTCCATTAATGGTATAGGAAGATGATAGAGCTTGTCTATTTAAAATTTCATTAAACAGGGTGAACGCTCTAACACATTAATATCATTATACAAGATTAGGACACCAAAAAACATATGCCATATCTAAGTGTAATATGAAGCGACTGCTTTAAGTATTGTTATTGGAGAACCACGATCACCTTGAGTATATATGCCTTGCCATGTAACTGGACAATTCTTCTACTCCCAATGCATACAATCAATGCTTCTCAACATACTTGAAAATCCTAGTTGCTTCGCAATAATAAGAAAGCATTCGATATCAATTAGAGTAGGTCTATGTAAGTACTCATCACCGAAACAAGTAATGATACCTTAGACAAATTCCTTAACACATTTTATAATTGTGCATTCAGCTATATACACATAGTTATCTAAAGAATCACCTGCCACTCCATATGCTAACATTCAAATAGCTGTAGTATATTTTTGTAGTGGTGAAGCATTAAGTATATCAACTGCATCCTTCTTTTGTTTGAAATACAAAGAGAAATCTTGGAGTGCTTCTATAATGCGAAGGAATAGAGTTTTCCTCATGCAGAACCTTTGTTGAAATTACTCATTGGTATATACTAGGTGGTCTGAGAAGTAGCTGTTATATAAGCAATTGTTCCCTTTAACACAGCCTCTATTTATATACTTTCTCTTTTGCCTTTTTCTAGAAGAACTCCTACATATCTTTGGAAGCATTTGTTGCAACGAAGCAATTAGTTCTGCTTGCTTGCATTTTAGGAGAAATAATTCTTCAACTGCTTCATTGGCCATTTTGTTCCATCTTAGAATCAGAACTGTTAGTTGACATGATTATATGAGAAAGTGAAGAAAGTAGTTTTTTTTTTTTTTTTTTACTTGAAGTGAGTAATAGAAGGTGTATGGTGAAGTATGTGTTTATGTGCTTATAAATTACTTAACATAAACGGCTCCTTTTATGATGGTTATTTTTTTTGAATTGATTGATTGATGGTTACTTTTATAATGGCTAGTTTTACAATAGCTACTTTTGTGATTTGGTTAATTGATTGATTTGAATAAGGCATATTTTGCAATGGTTTTATGCTTCATAATGACTATTGTTTTGAACAAAACTACTGGCTTAAAACTAGTATATATTATTTTCATAACTAACTTTCACAACAACTCATTGACACAAACAACTTCTAAAATGGCTAATTGACTATTACATACTATTACAATGATTGATTTCATAATGGAAACTAAGACAATTATTAATTAAAAATAAAACTATTGGCTGCTGCTTCCTTATAGTATTTGTTTGCACTTCTCCTCAATCCATTGCATTTGTGCATTGTCCTTTGATAATGTATTTGCAAACATTATATATTTCTCCCACTTGAGTTGCTTTTGGCGTTCCTTCTACTCTTGAATTTCAATAAATCTTCGTAAGGCCTTAGCTATATATCGACTTACGTTACCTAATTCTTCCAACTTTTGAGCCATTCTTTCTATTACCTTATTATTGTGTGGTTTTTGCTTTTCCTTCCTTTTGGCTGTTGCTCTACTAGGAGAGTGAATGACTTGTTCATTACCTTCATTGTATATTGGCGTATCGTTATTCTAAGATGAATTAGTATATGCTCTATCTTTGCTTAGCCTTATTCGCTTACTTTGACTTTTTTCGACATTTCCAATTTCATATCTCCATTTTGGTTCATTACAAAACATCAACCAACAATGCTCAACCATGCATTGCTTTTTTCTCACAGATCATGAGCATCTTTTATATAATCTTACTCATTTTTGCCACTTTCTACTCATTTTTTTATTTGGTCATAATAAGTTCCAAATTTCATGATATCTTTCGATATTTTATGCCATCAAGATTTGCATTGTTTCCAGGTTCACTTTTGTGGAATTTTCTTCTTTTCATAGGCTTGTCCCTCCTCAAAACTTTCATGAACGCATTGCCAAAAACTTTGTAATGGTTGATTATGTTTAACAATTGGGTCTTTACTGACCCTTAACTATGCATGAATGAGAAGCTTGTTGTCAATTTTCTCCCATCTTGTTCTGTGACCTTGATCTCCTTCACTATCATTATTATCCCCATCTTCTAAGTTTTCCTGTGTTGAATGTTGTGGGTATTGTGAACTTATATTACCTGCTGTTCATGGTGATTGATTAGATGTGGGTTAAGAAGGACTCGTGCCAATCACATTGTATTGTTGAATGTGATCGAGCACAAAGTTAGGAGGATATTGAAAATAAGGAGGCATCTTATTTCTTGGATTATAATAGAAATTAGATGCCGAATTGAAATTTTACAGGTTTAGGTTAATCGAACCATTTTAGGGATATTGAAAATTTGGGAGACCTTGAAAATATGAACTAAATGGAAAATAGGAAGTACTTTATGTCATTAATAATGTTTGAAAATTTTCCATATTTTGTGTGTGCTTAAAGTGTGGTAAATTTTGAGAATTATTAAGGTTCATAAGTTTCCTCAATTTTCAACTAAAGAGAGTTTTACAATAGGGTAAATTGGAGTGAATTTCATATGAAAAAAATATACATAGTTCACCTTATTTATAGTAGAAAAAAGAGAATAAAAAAAATATATACATATCAAACCATCTGTTCTATAAAAATAACAGATAAATAAGGACATTTTACCATTTATTGGCTTTAAGCATTTGCAGATTTTTTTTTTTAAAAAAAGGTGGAGTCCGAGACGTCCTTTATTAGAGGAATACTGCAACAATAAGGGGCGTAATTAACCCATTTTGTTAGCCGAGTGTCCTTCCACGTGGGACAAGGAACCTAGGATTTTGATGGTCTTAGTGTCCAATTATCCTCAATCTAGTGAATAGTTATACTTATGTATGAATTGTTATGAAAAAGATCTATCCATGTATTCGCACATATGGATACTACCTTATCGAGTGAATTGAACTTACTTACAAGCTCCTACTTACCTTTGTGGTAGAGCTCCTGCATGGCTCGACTCAACTTGTTGAGGCTTAACTGGCATAAGCTGAAGTTAAACGTCTCTTGCTCATATTGGCTCTGCTACTGTAACGCACCAGCATTGAAGGACAGGTACATATTGGTGAGGTACTATACGAAATTGTACTTGTATTTCTCCTGATCGTACCTCATTAATACTTATTTGGATGAACTACCTTTTAGGCGATTTATTATTGTGTCTTTTCTATCTCGACCTCCTTAGAATGCTTTAATATTAGGTGCTTGTTGAGGATACTATACTCATCTCTAGTCTTATAAGCATAGCTTAAGTTGTAGTATGTCTACGAGTTCCCCTTTTCATCTATGCATTTACGGAAATATGTAGTGAAAATACTATATTTACCAAGTTTAGGGTGTTTACTTGAGCCCGAAGGCCTTGAACCGCCAGGTGTATACTAACCCATATATTGCACCTTGGTCTCGAGAATCATTTCGATCTCATCCTTCTCATCCTCAAATATGGCAATAGGATAACTTATGTGTAGACATTCAAATCCAGGAGGTGGCGTACCTTGACAACTCATGAGCGGAGGTTCAAATCTAGGAGGTAGTGTACTTTGGTGGTCAACATTTGTCATCACCTCGTGTGCCCTCTTCTCATTGTAGTGGTACTCGTACTCCAGATACATTAGAATGTCATTGAATCGCTGTAGTGTGGACGACGTATCCATTCCTGTAGCATTCACCTTACCTTTGCCACCTAATGAGAACTGTGCTTCTTCTTAGAAAATGTATAGTGGAAGAATCAATCCATGGAGACAATTTGTTCTTCTGTTTTTTTTTTTTTAACTAAGGAGAAGAAAGATTTGTATAGGAAAAATTCCTAACAAAGGCAAACATGAGAAGGAGGCCGAAAGAAGTTATAAATTATAATATCGTAGTTACTTAAACGAGTTGTAGTATCATAAATGAGAATATTGAAAGAAGAAAAAGTATGGCTTTAGAACAAAAGCAAAGTATGGAAGGAAATATTGAGATTTGAATACAGGTAAAGAGCTTGTAGAAATTTTCATAGAATCGTTTGTAAGAAACATTACCAATTTACATGCAAATGAACCAATGCGCATTTGAGTCTTTTGTTTGAAATTTGAACATGCCAACATTGTGCCTTTTTGTGAATTCTATTAATGTTTGAATGATTCTGCATTGATGCGTTGAAAATTTTCTTTGCTCAAATTATGTTGTTATATTCATTAAGTCTCCACTATGCTTTGTTTCTCTACTGTACTCTATGAATCTCTGACAATGGCATGTAGTGACTATGAGTCTACATGACTGTATCTATGTATGTATAATGTATTGCGCATGTAAGACTCAACAATTCCTCTACCTTATTGTGTATGTGTTGTGAAATTTGAAGTGATGTGAAATGAAGGGTTCGTGTGTTTTCTTTGAAAAGGAAAAAAGAAGATGACATTATTGTGTTTGCGAATTATGTATCTTTTATGAAATGTAGAGTGATGTGAATAGTAAATGTGCTTTCTCTGAAAAAGAAAAAGAAGATGACACTTGAGATGAGATTGTTGGATGGACATGGAATTGGACACATGTGACTATGTAACTTGTGTTGTGACATGGAGAAAGAGAAAATGATTTGATTTGGTGATTAATTGGTGAAGTAAAGTGAGAGGTAAGCAACATAATAAGTGGTAAAGTAAGGAAGTGGAGTGGGATGGTAGATTATACCTCTTGCGTTTGCTTTTGTAATTTTTTTTTTAAGTTTTGTAGCTAGCCAAATTGGTGAGTTAAATCATTAGTTCAAGGCCTGTAGGACGGTTCAAGCCCAAACATATTTAGGCTGGGTTAGTTCACGATTCGAAACTAACCCTTATATGGATCTAACTCCAACAATAGGAAGGGAGTCACCAAGTATTGCCTTTGTGATTATTCTTGCATGAACAAACCAAATGGACAAATGAAGATCCAAGGTTTAGAGTAAGAATAGGTTTCTTTAATGTGTGTATGGAAGTAGAAATTTTTCGTGCAAAGAGAGAGAGATGAAAATATTTAGGCATTTTTCATTGTGTATGCAATATATGGGTGAGGAGTTTCTTCTGTGGCCATGTTTCTAGTTATGTATATAAAGTTTGTTATGTATATAAAGTTTTAGAGAAATTTAGGGTTCTGAGTTTTTCTTATGGATAATGTATATGGTAGTACCTAAACATTTGGTTTTAGTAGTTTAGTATCTAAATATTCAAAACTCAAATTTAGGTACTCGAAAATTGAAAATTTGTTGACTTGAGTACTTAAACTTTTGATTTTAAGTGGTTTAGTGGCCGTCGTATGTATATCATCTATTAAATGTAAACACTCAAATGAACAAATTTTCAAATTTTGAATACTAAAATTCAAGTTTTGAATATTTAAGTACTAAACTACTGGAAATCAAAAGTTCATACACTCTTATATGTATTATCCCGTTTTTCTCATATAATTTAGATTTTAAGGGTAGATTGGATGAGATCCAGATTTAAGGTATATCGACTTTCTCTACTTTTCCCACCAAACATGTAAAGAAGGCATAAAAATCCAAGTAACAACAATGCTACAGCCATAGGTTAACACTGTTCCCTATGTACACGATTTAGTAGTGTTGATCTCCTTTTTGTAACATTCAAAAATTTGATACTTAGATTCAAGTACATCATTTTATGTATACAATTATCCCATAAAGATCTACTAGTGGACGTTATATGTAAGCCCTAAAGCCAAGCTAAGTAACCGTAGGATTGAACTTAGAACCCAAGGTTTAGGGCGATCGGTTAAAGGATCCGATCAAACCCAAATTAGAAACTATTGAGAGGAATATTAGTAAAAATGACCTTGTAAACTTAAATTTAAGAAAGTAAGTAGTAAAATAGGAGACTATAAAATTTTCAAATTTTAAGCATAATAACTGCTAATTATCGAAAAGGCGAAAAGTGTCATGAAATAACTAAAAAATTACTAGAGATAAATTATATGTGTACTAAAAATTTTAGAATGACCAAAAGAATATTTAGGAATGTTCACGTGTACCCTACATGTATTTACGTGTAGATAAAAATACGCGTAATTGCTAAAATAGGCCGAAAACGAAGTAAATAATTAAAGAAAAATATAAAATAATTATAAAAAAATCAGAAAAAATCAGGATAAGATAACTGCAACAATTACCCATCAAATTAATGCACATTAATTACCACATTTGTCTATAAATAAGGAAAAAAATTCTCAGAAGTCATTTGGCTAGTTTGTGATTTGAGAAAAATCAAAACACAACAAAAATCGAGAGAAATTCCAGAAAAAAAAAAAAGAAAACTGTGCAGATTAGCAAGGTGAACTAAAACCACCACCCACCACCACCTGGGACCGAACCACCACCACCACCCTACAGTAGACCCACCGCCTGGACTGGCCGACAACATTGGACCGGGTTTGGACGGCCCAAAAGCTTCGGACCGGTTAGTCATTTATTCACCCGATTTTTGTAAAATTTTGTAAAATTATTTATTTTGTCCAGAAAATTATGAAACTTGTTATTCTGAGGTTTTATTGTATGTATATTTAGGGAAAAATATTGGTTTAGTTTAATTAGATCTAGAAATATAGGGTCCCTAACGAATTGTTCAAAACCAAACATTAGTAAACCGGAAAATAAATAGGCTTAGGGATGTAGTTTGGAGTTTAAAATTTTTCTGTAGGATGCTCATTTGATGTATAACAGTGCTATGAAGCCATTTTATTTAAATTAATTTTCGAAATTTTTAAGTTAATTTTTAGCCCTAAAATAATGGTAAAATTGGGTGATTAAGGGTTAATTAAGTGATTAGGATGTTAATTACTGATTTGGATCTTAATTAGAGGTTTAGGGAAGTTAATCTCTGCAGTGGAACCTTAATCCTAGCCTTTAGGTACTAAGTATGGTTAATTATGGCAATTAGGTAAGTAATATAATAAATTAGTAATATGTGAAAATGTAAATTAATAAATCTAAAAAAAAATAACGTTATTAGATAATATTATAATTGAAATCAGAAAAATAATAAATCTGAAATAATATTTAATTTTAAGTAAATATCTTAAAATGTAAGATTTTTACACATCGGAAATAAATCCGATACCTCAAGTAGGGTTAGCGTGTACCGAATAGTTAGAATACCAAAATTACGACCTAATAGAATATTTGAATACCTAAACATAATGTGATTAATATCACATTGGGATTCGAGCGTAATTACGACTTAGGAATTAAAACTAGAATCTAGTTTAGGAACCGAACCCCGAAATAGAACACAACGAATCATTACTACGTTATAGGTATACATGAGGAAAATGAGTTATATTATGAGTTAGAATAATAATCCATAAAATATACGTACTAAAAGAACCTATTTGTATTATAGGACACCCAGAAACAAATCAGCTCGCAACTAGAGGATCGAGCGATCGAGCAGATTCATGTAAGTTGGGTTATTGCTTATTGTAATAGAGTACTAGTTTCGTAGTACTCGGAGACTTAGGCTTGTATATGATTGTGATTGTAAATAGTTTGCGCATGTGCTTGATGTATCTGAATTCGTGCTGGAATTTGTACTGTGAATGACTTTGTGACTGATTGAATTGGTATGAACTTGTTGAACACCCTAACCGGCATTTAATCTCAATCGACCCTAATAACCGAAAATGTCATGCATTGCAACCCGTTAGGGGATCATAGGACTCTCCAACCAAATACCGACCCCTTCGAAAGGGATAGCGCAGGATTGCAAAACGGTCCCTTCTTCATCCTCAGTCGAACTAAGTGACAGGAGAGGAGGTCGCGGCGGGGATGGAGTCAATGGTTCGAAGGTAGTCGCGGGAGGAGCGGGGTCTCCATTGCACAAGCCTGGGTTTGGTTGTGAGCTGCTGCATCACATGGAACTCCTCAACCCGGATTGGAGCGGGTGAAATTTCTCTGATTTCACAACGGACCGGACTACGTTGTGCGATGACACTTGATTGTTGCATTGCATGAAAATAATTGTTTGATAACTCTGTTTGTGCGTGTATGCATTCATGAGTCTCCAATTCAACTTACTGGGCTTTAGTTGCTCATACCCTTATAGATCCTTTTGCAGGTTCTGAATTGTGAACACTTCAAGTACTATGCCGCCCTATAATTATCCAGAGGTTAGTCTTTTTGAAGTCAGGGGTGTGAGAATCAAGTTATTTCGCAAATGTGTAACTAGACTGATCTTGTAGTTAAAGGTTGAAGACTGTTAGTTATTCTGTAAATTAGTAAACTGTAGTTATTATGTAAAACTTCCTGGGAAGCTCTGTGGACTTATTTATAATTATCTATGTTTTATAGAACTTTGTGATAATTATCATAATTGTAGTACCATTATTACTCGAATTGTTTACTTCAAAGCGAGGAGTCGTCGACGCCTTGTGTAGATTATCTCTATGGTAGGCACTGTGAGGCCAGTTACTATCATAGAATGGTTTACACGGCGGGACTGTTGCGACTTTGCGACTTCGGGGTGTAACATTATACTTGCAATACGTGTGTAAATTTAAAAAATCAAATGCGTGAAATTTTGATTTATAATATTTAATAATTAACTATGTAAAAGAGTAAAAAATAAAACTATGAAAGTAAAAGGCTAGCAGTAATCTGTACTCAATATATTTATATTCTTTACACAAAAAGAGAGAGAAAATGATATTGAAAAAATAAAAAAAAATATCACTTTAAGGAGATATGTAATATGTATAGAAAAGCGTGTAATGTGGGAGAGATAATATAGTAGAAAATAGCAAGGCGAATGTAGTTGTTCTGTATGTAGAAGTGGAAGAATAGATTGAGAAAAAAAGTGGAAGAGAGAGAAGAAGAAAAAATTGGAGTAAAAAAGTAATGAGAAGAGGAAAAAAAAAAAGATGGAAAAAAAGTTGATAAATTTATCTAAAGTATAAGATATTTATAATTTAAAAAATTATTTAAATATTGATATTTTTATTGAATTGTATTATATTGAGATTAAATAGGTAATTTTTAAGGATGATAGTTACATAAAGCCATTGGGTTTTAATAATATGAATATATATACTTGGGATAACGTATAAAGATAAAATATAGGTACATGGATAGTCTTTGAATTGAGAGAATTATGTAAGAAGATATTATTGTTTGAAGTAAGTTTAAATAAAAAATTAACGTTTTAACAAACTCAAATAAGATATTAATGTTTCAGTAACTTAAAATAAGGGACCACCACTGTTAGTATTAGCTAACGTGCCTGTTATCTAACATGTGGTGCTTATGTAGTGTACGTGTGGCTGACACATAGTGAAGATATTTATTTTTAAATATAAATTAATTGAAGAACAAAATAAAAAAATATAAAAATTGCTAAAAAATTTTAAAAAGTGATAAATAATTAAAAAAGGAAAGATAAAAATTTTACAAAAGTAGAAAAATTATAAAGAAATAGTTTAATATAAGAATAATATGAATATAATATATATAATAAAATAAATTAAAAAATTAGAAAACAGAAAAAAGAAAAATGTTAAAAAAATAAAATAAAATAAAACCAGCTACCCTTAGCCTTAGGGTAGTTGTTTTTTTTTTTAAATATTTTTATTTTCCTTTGAATTAATTATAATTATATTTTGGAAAAATTAATTATACTTATATAAATATAAAATGTAATTATATTATAAATTTTGTTAATAGTAATTTATTTTTTTTAATTCTTTCATATACTTTTTTTTTTTGTAATTATATATATATATATCTTTTTAATTTTTCCTATTCATTAGTATCTAAATATATATGTAAATGTCACGTGAGCACAAAGTCAGATCTACATGTATGCCATATGCTAGATATTTTTTACATCACTCAAAGTTAACATTGTTATAATGGCGATTCTTTATTTGAACTACTTACTAAAATATTGATCCCTTATTTGAATTTCTGTAAATATTAATTCTCTATTTGAATTTACTCCCAAATATTAGTAACCTCCAATGTAATTATCCCATTTTTAAATAACTTCTAGAAAATTGATTAATTGAATATGAATAAGAAAAATGAACAAACATAGAGGAGTTCCAAACCTTCTCTAGATGTAATTAGACTTGGGGTTGGGCCTTAATCGACCCAAAATTACTGCGTCATGGTTCAACATTTTGTTGAACTGTAATCAACTCACCTAAAGCTAATTCTGAGTCGATTCATGAGGCTAGGACCGTTTTTTTGGCTTATGAATTAGACCTCTAATAATTTTTTTTTTTTGTTTTTAGGTTTGCAATATGTATATATATATATATATATGATATATGTAATACATTAATATGTATAATATATATGTTAATATGTTAAAATGGAGAATACATAATAATATGTATAAATATATATGTTAATATAATATATACAAGAAAAACTATGTATAAATATATATATATGTAAATTGCAAAAAAAGAAAAAGGTTTAGGCTTGTTGGTTTAAACGGGTCAAATGTTTGAATTGCCTAAATTAGCATGAACTGGCAGGTCTTTGGTTAATTTAGGTTCGCCATAAGCAAGTTAATTTCGATTCAATGAATCGCTGGGTTGGTTTCTTGCTGGTTTATGGTTCGAAACTGACCTTTTCTCAGTCTAGATGTAACATATATGCATTAGGCTTGCCTGAGGAGAAGACAAGCTCGATTATGACTAACAATTAGTAAAAACCTCTCTATCATGAAAAAAAGTTTAACGGTATCAATACGACATATGGATTGATAGGAATTAGCTTATGACTATCTTTAAGCCGAGGCTAACTTATCCCAAGCCGACGTCAACCTGCCAGAAGTTGGAATCGACCTTTCTAACTTGAGGTCGAACAGTTTTTGCCAAGGCCGAGCTATTACTAGAAGACTGAAGGGAAGAAAAGGAGCCGCTTGCCATCAAGTTTATTATTTTTCGAGAAGCCAAGAGACCATATAGCTGAGCACTCAAGGCCAAAGATCCGCTCAGCATAGCACGAAGAGACTAGTGTTGACTAATTCTAGTATTCGGCAACTGTGAGTCGACTTTTGCGGGTATTTCAACCAAGCATTGCGATACTTCAGAGACTCCTCCTCGAACTTGGATACCCAACCATCAACTCCACTTAGTTTGGATCCTACTCCTTCTAAGACATACCGAATGATTGTATGCCGACTTCTTCTATTAAATGCACAGTTTTGTATTTTTTTTCAAAATTTTCTTTATTTTTAATTATGGGCCCATTCTTTAAGGTTTAAGGCCTTATACATTATTTACACTTTTGCTACTAGGATTTTATGACTTGCTATAAATAGTAACATTTATAATTAACAGAAACGGCGATAGACAATCATATAGTGAAGAATATACTTACATTTGGAAATTTTCTCTTTCGAGCAAAGTCATTCTTGAGCTCTTAGAGCTTGCATTTGTCGAATTATTGAATGTTGATTAACTCTTTAATCCTCCTTATGTTCTTATCAATCTTGTCCTTAAGATTGTGGTAAACCTTTCATTTAAGTGAGTTATTGAGTTACATATCATTTTTCATTTGAAACCCGAGTGATATTTAGTGTTTGTGAGTCATATCAAACTCTATTTCAAGCTCAAACCCTAATTGTGTTTGTGTCTTGGTGCATGATATTCAGACACATTTACCATCAAAACCTTTCATTTTACTTTTTGTTCTTCATATCTACTTGAATCCCTGAATACCCATTCTGGTTTCCAATCTATTTCCATATCATGGATCGATGAGAGAAGTGTAAATATTAATAAAGTTTTAACACGTATTAATTAAGGAATATACTTTTTGCAAAAAATACCAATTATATTTTCACGTGTCAAAATTTTATGAATGCTTGCTTGTTTCTCAAAGATTAACATGGCATATTAATATCATCAAAGACTTTCTCCTCTGTCATGCATTTGCATTTAAAATCTTCACCTCCCAGAGGAAAATACACTAATTTTTCAATGAATTGCAAATACATATACTTATATTTATTCAATTATACTCAACCTCCTAATTTTTAAAATTATTCATCTAGGCTCTCAAATCATTTTTTTTTTTTAAAATTAGGTGCATTTTAACTCTTATAGGTTTATTTTACCTTTGAACTTATATCTCTTTTATTAATTTTATTTTATTTTTATCATTTTATTTAAGAGTAAACTAGTAAAATGATGTTCAAATGCACTCTGTTTAGAGATTAGAGAGTTTAAACGCACAATTCTAAAAATAATGGTAGTAATGAGCGGGTCACCCTATTATATAGGGCACCCACCAAACCCTGTTTCATCAAGTAGATTCAAGGTAGGTAATGAGGATTATAAGGTATGCTTCGAATAGTAGTTTTTCGAAACCAACTCCCGTAGGATAGAGTAAGGATATAAAGTTAAAGTACCTTATCCTTATAATAATAATTAAATAATATAAATAAAAAAATTAATACTATTAAATTTTTTTCAGTATTAAAAAAAGCAACAATAAAAGCTCAACTCATAATAAAACCACATTACTTGTGTTTATTATCTAGTCTCTCTTTCTTCTTCTTCTTTTGGTAAAATATCTTTCTTCTTTTGCTATCTTTTTTTCTCCCTCTTTCTTTCTCTTTTACTAACTTTAGTCTAATAAGGTTTTAAAAATATCTCATTTTATAACTTATAATCCAATATATTATATTGAAAGTACTCGAATATGATTTTTTTTTGTTTTTTCTATAGCAATCTTATGGTTTGATAAAAGTTTTATTATGATAATTTGAAAAGAAAAGACAAAAGAAATTTAAGTATGATCTAATTAAAGGTTTAAACATTTCTAGTTGTAGAATTTTTTTTTTATTTTGCCTACTAAAGTTTTATATTATTTTAATTTAAAATGCGTTATAACCAATACAAATTATTACAGGTAGGTCTAACGATAGTGTAGTTATAATTTTGATATTAATTATGCATCCAACATAAAGTTTTGAAGGAAGATAATGAGAAAAAATACAAGTATCACAGGGTACCTTGTACCTTGTAGAATTTACAATGTAAGGGTGGTTTCGAAGTGCCACAAGATAGATTTTGGGTATAAAAACTTGAAAACTCATACCTACAAAAATAGGGTATGAGTAGGATCTTATACCCTACCTACCTTGTACTCGCTTACTCTAGATAATGGGGCCAAATGTACTTGAAACAAACATAACGAAGTGTATTTGCAACTTACTCTTAATTTTTTACTTCAACCAACTATATTTATGTCTCCTTGAAGAAAGTTCTCATACTGATGGACGAGAATGGATACTTGAAGCTGTACCAAATTAAAACCAAAAATTTGATTTGGAGTTTCATAAAAGTTTTAGTATCAATTTAATTTAGTTTGAAAACTCTCTAAATAAAAAATATATATAAAATCATACGAACTCAAAATTTCTATATCTTTCAATATTTATTTCTTGTGAAAACTATATAAATAATTAATATATTCATCATTTTCACTTGTAAATACAACACCTATTATAAGGTGTTATTTGTTTGTTTGTTTTTTTCCTTATCATCAAAGCCTTGGGCAAGAAAAAGGTTACATGTATATATTCCATAATAACATCTTCATCCCTTAGAACATCTTCTATTAATACCTATTCACTTAATTCTTGAGGATTTCAAGAAGAGATTCTTAAGATTTTTTTTTTTATATATTTTTTATGGGACTCACACCATAAAATAAAATAAAAAAAATCTAGGTCATTGCAAAAATAATAATAAAGGGAGAGAGAAATGCATTCCCAATGTTTGCCTTTGATGGACTATACTAAGGGAAAAGATTAAAAGAAACCGATCTTATGACAGGGACCACTTCTTTACGAGGGATCGGGATTTAATGCAGAAGACCCATCTTGGGGTCCCTCAGTTTCATCCTTGTGCTAAGAATCTAAGATATAAGTTGTTCTAACAATAACATTTTGATTAGTGAACATCTCATTGCTCCATAGATAGTGGGAACTTATTGATCACATAAAAATAGAAGGCTGCTTTTAAGATAGCTAAACTAGGTGAATTCAGTTGCACCCACCATATTCTCCTAAATCAATATAGTAAGACACTGGAAATTTGTAAAATAAATAAATTGTAGATAGCCTCTTATCATGTAATAAATATATACATATATTTATATTTATATGAATAAAGAGAAAGAAGTAAAAGTGGTACAATGATTTTTTTAACTATGTTTAAATTTTAATTACAAAATGATTTCAAAGCAAAATCAAATTTAAAGGATAGGATTAGATATCCCAATTTTTTAATCATGTAATTGATGAGTTTTTGTCTTTGGTTCATGTAGATTAAGGGTCTAAATAACACATCAAACACTTCGGTTGGGGAGAATGTGTTATGCCTCGAAGTCATAGAGTCGCAACAGTCCCGCCATATAAATCATTCTATGATAGTAATTGGCCTCACAGTACCTACCATAGACATGATTTATACAAGGCATCGAAGACTCCTCGTTTTGAAGTAAACAGTCCCATTTAAGTGTTTAATTACAAATATAGTAATTATCACAAAATTTTAATAAACATATATAATTATATATAAAGTCCATGGAATTTTCCAGAAAACTTTACATAAACATAACGATTCACTAATTTACATAATAACTATCAGTTTTCAGTCTTAAACTACAAAGGATACATTAACTACATATCCACTGCTAAGTAAATTGATCCTTATACCCCTGGCTTCAAAAGAACTAACCTTTAGATAATTGTGAGGCGACATAATACTTAAAGTAATCAGAAATCAGGACCTGCAAAAAGATCTATAAGGTATGAGCAACCACAGCTCAGTAAGTTGAATTGGAGACTCATGAAAGTATACAAACACAAACAAGATTATCAAGCAATTATTTTAATGCAATGCAACAATCAAGTGTCATCACATAACGTAATCCGGTCCGTTACAAAATCAGAGAAATTTCACCTATTCTAATCCGGGTTGAGGAGTTTTCATGTTATGCAGCAGCTCATAACCAAACCTAAGCTTATTCAATGGAGATACCGCTTCTCCTGCGACTACCTTTTGAACCATTGATTTTATCCTCGCCGCGACCTCCTCTCCTGTCACTTGGTTTAACTAAGGATGAAGAAGGGACCATTATGCAATTATGCGCTATCCCTTTCGAAGGGGTCAGTATTTGGTTGAAGAATCCTAATGATTCCCTAACGGGTTGTAATGTGTCACGCTCCGAAGCGGCAGAGTCGTAACAGCCCCGCCATGTAAACCACCCTAAGATAGAAGTTGGCCTCACAACCGCTATCTTAGACCTGATCCATACAAGGCATCCACAACTAACCCGCTTTGAAGTAGACAGTTTGTAATTTAAATAAATCATTTACCTATAAATGTGAGGAATTATATATATCTGTTATCATTCGGTTATTGCAGTTAAAGTTTACAACATTTCTCTATAGTATATTCCTTAGTATTATATCATTCGGAAATGAAAAATAATTCTAAAATAGAAACTTAGGCCTTAAAAGATGTGTTTATTCTTCAATGTTTTTCCTCACTCCCCAGGATCCAGCAGTTACTAGCTTCAGAGTAATTAGTTGCCGCTTCTTAGCCAGCACCTGCACGACGTCTATAGGGATGTGAGCAACCACAGCTCAGTAAGTTAGGACGGAGGACTTAAAACTATACCATATACACAACAAGGTTTTCAATCACTTATTAGGTGCAATGCGTGTGCAAGCAAATGCCATCGCACGACGTTATCCAGCCCGTCGTGAGATTAGAGAAATTGCGCCCGCTCTAATCCGGGTTGAGGAGTTGCCGTTAATGCAACAGCTTACGACCAAATCTAGGCTTGTGTAATGAAGACCTTGCTCCTCCTGTGACTACCTTCGAACCACTGTCTTCACCCTCGCCGCGACCTCCTCTCCTGTCACTTAGTTCGACTGAGGATGAAGAAGGGACCATTTTGCAATCCTGCGCTATCCCTTCCGAAGGGGTCGGTATTTAGCCGGAGAGTCCTAAGTTCCCCTAACGGGTTGTCATGCATGTCCGATTATGATTACTGGTCAGATATTTGGTTAAGTCCAGTTTAGGGTGATCAATTCATTCATACAAGTCATACAATATGTGCCAGAGCAACAAACAGAATCATAGCATCACCCATAATCAAGCACATGCACACATTCTCTATCTAACAAGCGCAACTAAGCATAATCTTAAGCCTCCAAAATACAGCATCGTATTAATCTCAACTTACCTCGACTCTTCGCTCACTCACTCGAGGTCCGATTTGCTCAGGCCATCGCCGATCATCCCTATAACACGAACGTGGTTTCAGTATTTCATATAATATTATAAGTTCATTTTATTCGATAACGCTTATTGTTAGGTTTTATTTAAGGTTAAATATACCTAATTATCTAGGTATTAAGTATTTTATAATTATTTTAGGGTTGGGGTTAGGTTCAGGTTCGATTTTCGCATCGATTTCTAAATTAGGTTTTTAGTTCGATTTCTAAGTAATGTTTTAGATTCCAACCTTAGAAATCCGTTTCAACCCATAATGTGAAATTAATCACATTACTTCTCGATCTCCTAAATACGATTACTACCCTTAGTCAGCATTTTATTCCATCCGGTACACTTAAATCCGTATTAGTGTACCGAATTTACTCATATTGTGAGAAATTTTTATATTTTTCATATAATTACCTAAAGTTGAATTTTTTTTTCAGATTTGTTATGTTCTGATTTTCATTATTTTATTATCTAATTAAACCTAATTTTTTCCATATTTATTAATTTTTAATTCTACATATTCCTAATTTTCTACATTTACCACATAACACCTTCATTACTTACACTTAACACTCCATAGACTAGGATTAGGTTTCCACATAAGAGATTAACATCCCTAAACATCTAATTACTATCTCAATCAGTAATTAACATCCTAATCACCTAATTAACCCTAAATCACCCAATTTTACCATCATTTTAGGGCTAAAAATTAACTTAAAAATTTCGAAAGTTAATTTAAAAAAATGGCTTCATAGCACTGTTTTATATCACATGAGCATCCTACAGAAAAAAAAATTGAGCTCCAAACTACACTCCTAAGGTCATTTATTTTTAAACTGAAATGTGCTCGGTTTTGCATGATTTCTTAAGGATCCTATATTATGGGACATGTTTTCATCTAAATAATATTTTTCCTACAAACTAAATACAAAAATATCACAGAATAACGAAATTCATAATTTTATAATTATATTTACTATTTTTACAAAATTTCACAAGAATCGGGCTGGAATTTGGACTCACCGGTTTGGGTGGCTTCGGCCACCGCGGGCCGCCGTGGCCTTGTCGACCGGCCTGGGCGCTGCCACCACCGTGTGGTGGTGGTGGTCGTCTACTCCCAGCTCCTCGTCTGGTGTGGGTTCCCTTTAAAATCCCTAACTGCACAGTTTTCCTTTTTTTTTTCTGGATTTTCTCTCGATTTTTTCGGTGTTTTGATTTTTCTCAAATCATAAAATGACCAAAGGACTTTTGGAATTTTTTTCTCCTATTTATAGACAATTGTAGAAATTAATGTGCATTAATTTGATGGGATTTTGCACTAATTCCATGATTTTTGGCTTTTTGTTTGTCAAATTCTTATTGGTTATTTTTTTTTCTTGCTGACCACGACCTTATCTTGTTGCAGCTTATCCTCTTCTGATTTTTCTGATTTTTTCTATAATTATTTTGTATTTTTCTTTAATTATTTGCTTAGTTTTAGGCTAATTTAGGTAATTACGCGTATTTTTATCTACACGTAAATACATGTGGGGTACACGTAAACATTCCTAAATATTATTTTGGTCATTCTAAAATTTTTAGTATACATATAATCTATCTCTAGTAATTTACTAGTTATTTCATTACACTTTTCGCATTTTCGATGATTAATACCTATTATGCTTAAAATTTGAAAATTTTATAGTCTCCTATTTTACTATTTATTTTCTTAAATTTAAGTTTACGGGGTCATTTTTACTAATATTTCTCTCAATAGTTTATAATTTGAGTGTGATCGGATCCTTTAGCCGATCGCCCTAAATCTTGGGTTCTAAGTTCAATCCTATGGTTACTTAGCTGAACTTTGGGGCTTACACAATGCATGACATTTTTGGTCATTAGAGTCGAATAAGATTAAATTTCATTTAGGGTGTTCAAACAATTTCACACCAATTCAATCAATCACATTACAAATTTCAGCACGAATTCAGATACATTAAATACATGCGTAAACTACTTACAATCGCAACCATATACAATCTTAAGTCTCCAAGTACCATAAAATAGTACTCTAATACAGTAAGTAGTAACCCAACTTACTTGGAATTTCTCAATTGCGTGATCACTTAATTGCAAGCCGATTCATCTCTGAGTATCCTATAATACAAATAGGTTTTTTTAGTACATATACTTTAATGATTCATATTCTAAGTTATAATTTAGCTTATTTTTTCTATGTATACTTATTATTTACTAATGATTTATTTTACCATATTTCGGGGTTCGGTTCTTAAATTAGATTTTAGTTTTGATTTTGGAATCTTAAATACGGTCGAATCCTAATGTGAAATTAATCACATTAAGCTTAAGTATTCTAATATCCTATTTGGTCTTAATTTAGTATTCTAAACTGTTCGGTACACACTAATCCTAATTAGGGTACTGGATTTATTCCCAATGTGAGAAAATTTTACATTTTTTTAATATAATTACCTAATATTAATTTTTTTTTCAGATTTATTATATTCTAATTTTTATTATTATATTATCTAATTAAACTTAATTTTTCATATTTATTAATTTTTCAATTCTACATATTCCTAATTTTCTACAATTACCATATAATTTCTTCATTAATTACACTTAACACTCTAAAGGCTAAGATTAGGTTTCCACATCAGAGATTAACATTCCTAACCCTCTAATTACTAGCTAAATCAGTAATTAATGTCTTAATCACTTAATTAACCTAAAATTACCCAATTTTTCTATCATTTTAGGGCTACAAATTTACCTAAAAATTTCAAAAATTAAATTTAAAAAAATGGCTTCATAGCACTGTTCTATATCACTTAAGCATTCTATAGAAAAAAATTTGAGCTCCAAACTATACTCTTAAGCCTATTTATTTCTAATCCTAATTATGCTTGGTTTTGCTTAATTTTTTAAGAATCTTATATTTTCAGATGTGATTACACTTAATCACTATTTTTCCCTAAATCTACTTACAATGAAACCTCAAAATAATAAATTTCATAATTTTCTGAACAAAATAAATAATTTTACAAAATTATACAAAATCAGAGCAAATGAAAGACTCACCTGGTTCGATGGCTTTTAGCCTTCCAACATTTGTCCAAGTGTATCAGCTGGTCCAGGAGGTAGGTTTGGAGTAAGATGGTGGTGGCAACTTGGTCTCAGGTGGTGGTGGCGTGTAGGTTTAGCTACTTAGCTCCTACTGCACAAATTTTCTTCTTTTTTTTTTACCCTAATTTTTCTCTTGAATTTTCGATGCTCTCTATTTTTTCCTGATTTCTAATTGTCTAAAAGAGTTTTGTAATTTTTTTTCCTATTTATAGAGTTTTGTGGTAATTAATATGCATTAAATTAGACATGACATTGCCTAATTCTCATAATTTTTTGTTTTTGTGTTGCTTAATTTTAATTAGCTAAATTTTCTTCTTCAACTCTTGACTTGCCACGACCAAATCTACATCATTCCCTATCTTTCTAATTTTTTTCTAATTTTTCTTTAATTAATTAATAAATTTTTAATCATTTAACAAGTTTTTAGTCAATTTAAGAAATTTCGCGTATTTTTATCTACACGTAAATACATATAGGGTACATGTGAACATTCCTAATTATTATTTAGGTCATTCTATAATTTTTAGTATATATATAATCTATATCCAATAATTTATTAGTTATTTGATTACACTTTTCACCTTTTTGATAATTAACAATTATTATACTTAAAATTTGAAAATTTTATAGTCTCCTATTTTATTACTTATTTTCTTAAATTTAAGTTTACATGGTCATTTTTACTAATATTTCTATCCATAGTTTATAATTTGGATTTGATTGGATCCTTTAACCGATTGCCCTAAATTTTGTGTTCTAAGTTCAATCTTATGGTCACTTGGCTTAATTTTAGAGCATATAGTATATATATGTAATCACTAACATGGAATCCCAGATCTCTAAGAATTAATAGGTGGACTTAATCCATTGAGAATTCTAGCATAGAATCAGAGATATAATTAAATTTTATCTTAAAAATAAGAATCCTAAAGAACCTCAGCATTGAATGATGGAGCTAACCTAAGCCCTTTGATTAGATAAATTTATGAACTTTGGTATAAGACCTTAACTTGATGAATTATATCAACCAAATAACCTTGATATAATAAAAAATGTAATAAATACAAGATTCTCAATGAGTTTGAAAGTTCATAAAAGAATCAAAGAAAGAGGTGTTCTAATCTCTTAGAGAATCCAATATTATTAAAATATCAAAAGTTCTATTTTACATGAAAATAAGATGCATATTTGTATAGAAACACTAACAACTCCGAAGTCTATTAAAATAAACCTTTGGACAACAGCATAAATATTCATCAAATAAGTCTAATAATATAACAAGAATTAATTAAAACATAAGAACTTGCGAAGTGTAAGACGTTTTAGCCAAATACACGGCGTGTATTGGCTTTGGGAAACACCCAACGTGTAATCTCCTTAGCACCAAGCAGACACTGCATAGACGTTAGTGTCTTGTCTTCGTCCGTCTCTTTGTCTGGATGTCATGGATGTGTCAGTATGGTTTCAAGATTGAAACTCACAGGAATTGATGCAGCTTTGCACAAGTGATGGAGTATTCGATTCAATTTTCGTAGAAGTACAAAACCTTACCAGTAAGTTGAACTTTGGATGTCCTAGCAGCCAAACTGGGGGCAATTTACTTTGGAGTTCAACTATGCTTGTAACAAATCTCTTATATGTGGATATATGCACAGGTTCTCAGCTGGCGGCTTATTTTCTTACACATCCTACTAATATAAAGTTGATGTATTACAATGTTTGCATTGCTTGTAGGGAAAGCCTCTCCAAGCCGTGGCTTGGCGAATTGAAGCAAGATCGAGGGAATGTAATAGGATAGCCGATTGGATGACAAACCATATGCAGAAGGATAAAAATATTTGGCTTTTTGATAATCCTCCAACTGATATATATAAATTTTTATTTTTATTTTTTTAAGACTACGTTAGTTATGGTACTAGTAAGTTTACCAAGACTTCTAATTGCAGGGAAGGGATTTGGAAGCTACCGGTGGATAGTTGTAATAGTGGCAATAAACGCATCTAGACAGTCAAACTGTAATTGACTTTATTTGTTATGATGAATGCGATATCATCTATCCAGCAGAACAAAATGTTAGATTAAAAATCTTAACTTGTATATAAAAATTATACCAATGAACAAGTGTAGCAGAATATAATCGATATACCTTTAGCTATTGATTAATAAATTTTCTTTTAAAATTTTTTTTTATTTTAGGAACTTGGATGCTTCTATCCCCTTGATAAACTCTTTTGATGGTGAATAGTTTCTTTAGGGTTTTCTGAGTATGTGGAGATCAAAGGCGTAAGTGGTTTTCGTTCATATATATAGTTCTCTCATTTAGGACTATTTTAAAAAATTGTAACTAACTTGGTTTATAGAAAATATGTAAGCCACATTTAGATAATGGGATTGAGTCATATGTAACCACTTTATGCATTTTATATTAATAAATTACTTGAAATATAAACAATACATTACATTCTCCCACTTGGATCACATATCTTTTACACTAAATTCTATGAGTCCTTATCTATAATCAAGAAATGAAATACATGGATCATGGCGATGGGTACTCTTAGAACGGGTATTATCTTCCATGTATCATAATGCATTTTATTTCTTTAATGTGCAGTCAACTTTATGAATAAACCTTATGTTTATTTGAAGATCCAATTGAATATAATTGTTCTCAAACCAAAATGTGTACACTAAAAGTAAAACAACCAACTGAAATGAGTTTCAATACAATTAACTACAACACATATCGCATATTAAGATCGAGTCCTAACCATATTACGTGATCCTTAAAACCCTTCAATGTTGTTAAAGGATCAACTAACATTAATTCGATGCTTATATGCTCAATGACCACTTTATCTTCCTTTATGTATTCCCTTATGGCTAAATACTTGATGTTGATGCATTTACTTTGACTTCCACTTTTGTTGTTCTTAGTGAAGAAAATTGTAGTCAAATTGTCACGATATATTCTCCATGGCTTAGAGATGAAATCCTTTATTTTGAGCCTAGATATGAAACTTTTCAACTATACACCATGTGAAGTTGCCTCAAAACAAGAAACAAACTTAGCCTTTATATTAGAAGTGGCGATCATTGTTTGTTTTGCACTCTTCCAAAAAATGGCTTTGCCAGTAGGTATAAACACATATCCACATATTAATTTTTGGGAATCAACACATCTAGTGAAGTTTGAATTTGAGTAACAACTACCTCCAAATTGTTGGTTATTTTGTACATAAGCATATAGTCTTCAATACCTTTAAGGTACCTCATTACCTTTTTAGTTGCTCTCCAATGGTTCATACCCAGATTACTTTGATATCTTCCCAATATTCTAATAGCAAAAACAATGTTAAGTCTTGTACAAACTTAAGCATACATTAGACTTCCAATAGCGAAAGCATATGGAATGTTTTTCATTTGTTCCCTTTTAAGCTTATTTATGGGCATTGGTTTGAATTGAATTTGTCATTGGGTGCTACATTTGGTGAATAATATTTCATTTCGAACCTCTTCAAAATCTTATTAATAGAGGTTTCTTATGATGGACCCAAAACTCGTATAGATCTATCTTTATGAATCTTAATGCCAATGACATAAAATGCCACCCATATCCTCCATATTAAAACTCTTAAAGAGATTACAATAAGATTTCACATCATATAACAACCCCTTGTCATTCATTGTTAATAGAATGTCATCTACATAGACAATAAGGAAACAAATCTTACCTTTACTAACCTTCTAATATATACATTGATCCATGATATTCTCTTCAAAACCAAAGGAAGACATTACATCATGAAACTTCCAATACCATTGACAGGAGGCTTGTTTTAATCCATATATGGATTTCTTGAGCTTGCATACTAAATACTCACCATCTCTAAAGGAGAATCCTTCAAGTTATTTCATGTAAACCACCTCCCCTAGCTCTCTATTGAAAAATGTTGTTTTCATATTCATTTGATGCAATTCTAAATTGAAATGTACAACTAATGCCAAAATTACACGAAGGGAATCTTTCTTAAATACAGGTGAAAACGTCTTTAAGTAATCGATTCCTTCTTGTTGAGTGAATCCCTTACCAACGAGTCTTGCTTTATATCTCTCATTGTCACCATTTGAGTCTCTTTTCGTTTTAAAGACTTATTTTGGTGTGAACCATGACCAAGAATAGATAAGGCCGATCGTTGGATGGATTCAAACTTACAGAAAACTTGAAAGAAATTGATAGGGTATGTATGAAATGACAAATGCGAATGAAGAGTAAGTAAAAACCCACGAACAACTCTAAAGGATATGGTGCACCAATGAAATTTCTCTTAACACCTTTCTTTACCTTGTTAGTCTGCTTTCCTTTATGCAATCTACATAAGTATCAAAATCGATGTAATCTATAGTATTAAGTACTCCATCATTTACTAATATTTTAATCATTTCAATAGATATATGGCCTAATGTGCGATGCCACAACATAGAAAATTTTCATTTGTAACATATACTTTAATACCATCATAAAAATGCGTTGCATTTTGAAAATTGATTTAATAAAGCCCATTAACAGTAACACCATCTCTAATAAGTTCTAATTTGAAAATTATCTTAAAAGAAGTATCCATTGTAAAAGAAAAAACAAAAGGTGCAATCTTACAACTGAAATCAAATTTCTAGAATAACTTGGTACATAAAATGTTTTTTCTAAGTCTAAAAGAAAACTAAAACTTAAAATCAAATGGCGTGTTTCAACTACTTCTAGAAGTGAGGACATCTTGTTTCCTAAATAGATATATTGCTCACTTCCTACTGATTTCCTTTGGTTTATAAAGCCCTACAAGATATTTGCAACATAGATTGTAGAACCGGAATCAATCCACTAAGTGTTATGACAAACATTAACCATATTAGATTCATAACAAATAAGTAAGATGGAAGTATCTTTCTTCTCAAGCCAAGCTTTATATTTGACATAATCATTCTTTATGTACCCTTTCTTTTTGCAGAAGAAGTAAGCAGATTCCTCTTGATGCTATCTTAAGCAAGTATTCTACCTTTCCTTTTTAGTTTGACGTGCCCCTTATTCTTTCCTTATGTTACCATATGTGCATTTTTTTCCATTTCCATAAGCAACCTTCCTTCCTCCTGTATACATATGGTTAGAAGTTCATTAATTGCCCATTTATTCTTATGTATGTTGTAAGAAATTTTAAAAGGACAATATCGAGGTGACAGGGAATCAGTATGAAATGCATAAGGAAAGATTCATACATCTCAACTTTAAGATACTTTAATTGAGCTGCAATGTCGCTCATTTGCATGATTTGCTCATACACACTTCTTATACCGATGAGCTTCATTAATAATGACTTGGCCATTAAGGTGCTAGTAAGGGCTTTATTTGAAGAGTCAAATTGTTCATCAATAGCTTTTAACAAATTCTTGATATTGTCACACTCTCTAATTGAACCATGAATGCTAACATTAATTTTGTCTTTGTAAACATCATCTTAAGGCAATCAGATCACTCTCAACATTCATATAGAGCAATTTTAGTTAAAGCGCTAGCCTTATTAGGAACAGATGGTTCATCTTTCCTTATAACATAATCAATATCCATGTACCCTAATTGGAGAAGAATCATCTCCTTCCATATCTTATCGCCATTCAAATCAAGAACTTCACATTTGACATTAGAAAAATTTATAGGTTGCAAAACTGCATATAATAACAAGCATGCTTATTTTACTTGTGTTGAGATAAAATAAACAGAAATCATGTTTTACCAATGCAAAAATATGCATAAAATTATTTAAATTTATAAATCATGTAACAAATAAAACTGTATATGGGCTAAGTTATACATTAAGATTCATAAATATACTTCATAATGAAATTAACAAACTACATTGCTCTTCTTAATCTCCGTAGGCAAATTTAGAAAAATAGTCTATTATTCCATTCCTAATTAGTCATAAAAATATAATACAAGTTCTTGGGGGATAAAATGTACTATTTAAAACGACTAATCACAATTAATATCATTTACTATATATGATCAAACATACTCATATTTTTATCCATTATCTCTTTATTTTCAAGTTTGGACTCTTACTGTAAAGGGCTCATCCTTCTACATAAGAATGAGACTACATCAAACAGACATCGATGCATGCTTTCCAGTTTTAATTAATAAAACATTTCATTTTGGTGTTGAAAATATATATATCAATAAAAGGTAGTCATTTCCTTTTAAAGTAGAGCCTAGCATTTTAGTTTTCTTGTAGTTAGCGCTTGACTATGTCCTTTTTACTCGTTTAGTAAAGTAAAGTGGCATGATCATGCAGGTGGCAAACCGAGAATTTCTGTATGGTTTTTTGTTTTTTGCAATTTCCCTTTTTGGTTTGGTATGGTTTGTATGTTTCCAAATGGAAAGTTTTGGCTTGGTTTGAAAATTTCTTTAAACTAACGATTCTCTCTTTACCGATGCGAGAGAAAAAAAAAAAAATGATCATGCCGAATTCTTTGTTTATAATTTAAATTTACAAATGAATAGATACTATACTTTATAAATGTAAAGAGATAAAATGGATTTATAGGGTTTTAGGTGTTAAAAGTCCAGCAACAATATAAGCTTGGTCATTATTAAAGAAGGAACAACAACAACAACATCAACAGTCTTAATTGACTCTATAGGCTAGTGATGGACTATACAAAGTTATGTCTGTGGACATGGGATGATTTAGGGAGGCTTCCTTATTCTGAAATCTTGTATCACAAGAAAAGAAGGAAAGAATGTGATGAAACAATTAAAATAAGTGATGAATTTACTGACAAATAGAAAGTTAAAAAGGTAATTGGCATATATATAAAACAGACTTGAAGGGAAACTATGGAATAGACGAGGTAAAGATAATCCCACTAACAAGTGAAATGGATCCATAGTGATATTTGACAATGTGGAACAGTAGGCAACGCGTAAAAAGCAATGTAGCGCGCCTGACATATGATCAATGGCTCCATAATCGACAACCTAAGGCTGTGGAAAAGTTTGAGCAAGATAAATGGTAGGATTACCTGACTGGACTAAAGTTGAAGAAGAAGTAGATGGTTGTGAGACATTTTGAAGTCGCAGGAGTTTAGCGTACTCTTCCTATGACAAAGTAACAGTGGATGACTGGGGTTCTTTACCGTGCACATTGGGTTTAGGCATGGCATGACATGCATTGAATCTGAAGCAACATCGGCAAGTGTAGTTGTGCTAGAATGAATAACATGAGCCTTAAAAGGATGTCCATGTAAATCTTCATAAGTTTCTCGAGTATCACTTCCGCGATGGCAGTGATCACAATAAGAATGTGATCCACGACCTCATCCTCCCTGACCTATATGACCTCCTCTTTGACCAAAAGATCCTCCACACCCACCATTAGGCATCTCGCTAAAAGGAGATGAATGGTTAGTTGGAGAAGTAAGAGATTGTGCAGATTATGCGGAAACATGACTAATGCGAAAATAAACATTAGCTAAAGATGGAAGCTTTAACGATCCAAAAACTTAAGATTTCACTGATTCCCATTACGGTTTAAACCCATGAAGAAGTTTAACAACTGCAAGTCAATTGCGCTGTTTCTGTATCTCCTTCCATCAATACTAAGAGGCATCACATCATTAATTTCCTCAAGTAATTTTTTAACATCTCCATAGTATTCAGTACAGTCTTTTTCCCTCTGCTGTAGTTGAAAGAAATTAGCTAGAACATCATAAAAACTTGTCTCATTGGAAGCGTACAGGATTTAAGATAATCCCAAACTTCTTTAAGGCTCCAAAACTGTTGCATGAATTGAATGTCTGAGGTTTTATTGAGTTCTATGACAACAAAGATATCTTTGATTAATTTTATCTCATTCAGCCTATGTGCTATCAGTCTCCCTAGGAAGTGAATTGGGCAGGATCTCAAGACATCCTTGATCACCAAAAAAAGCCCGAACCATATGTGTCAATTGAAAATAATTCTTATCATTCTATCTGATAGAGGTAATTGATGAAGCAAAAGATGTAGGTAGGGTAATTCACTTCTTTACTTTCCAAAACGCAGGAAAGTAGGACAATCAAATCGTACAAATTAGATAATTGAAAACTATCTATGAATCATTCTTAGTGAATAGAACATCATTAACTCAAATCATCATACTAAAAGAAAATCGACTTTGGGTCAAAGTGGGTATATGGTAGCTCGATGTTGATTGGAATTGGTGGCTGTGGTGGTCGGGCTTTTGGATGTGTTGCTGTGATATAGGATCAGATTGAAATCGGGTATAGTGGTAGCTAGTATGTGCGGCTAGGGTTTCAAAAATAGTTGAAGTTGGCCATGCCAGTAACGACATGCCGTGGTCTATAGTTAGTGTGGTGGTTGACGTTGCTGGATTTCATGGTGGCTGACGATGGGTTTGATGGGGGCTAGAGCTTGTGAATTTGATGTGTTAGGGTTTCTATGTGGTGGCTGATGTTGATGTTGAATTTGATATTGGATGTTGATGGTTTTGGTAGCTAGCATTCGTAGCTTGGCATGTAGATGGCATTGGAGGTTGATGGTTGTGGATGGTTTAATGGTTGGTGGTGGCATTTTAGTCAGAGGTTCGGTGGTAAGAAAAAGGCTGTCAGCCTTGTGTTAGAATCCTTGCGTTATCATTTCATCTCCATTTAATTAAATCATCCACTTAATGGGTTTCAGTGGATTGTGGTATTTATTTTAACACAACTAATATCCCAGCGTGGATTGATCGAGTTAAGTTGGTTTTGTATAGTGTGATAATTGAGAGGTTAATGTCAGATTGTATTATATCAACGAGTAATTGCAATGTTTATACATAGCAATACAAACCTAATGTAAAACTGATATTACAAGTAACTCTATACATAAATATATAAATATATACAAGTACAGATACAGCAATAAGCTCCCTTAATCGACGTGAAATTGGATGAAACGATACGCAGAGAGATTCTTCATGAAGATGGTTGGCACGATGATAACGGGTAGGTATTTAACAAAAACCTGACCAGTAGCAACCATTTTTCTGACAAAGTGACAGTTGATGTCTACATTGTTGATATGATCATGTTGAACCGGATTTGTAGATATGTACGTAGCTCCAAGGTTATCGCATCAAGTATGGTTGGGCGCTGAATATGAAGAACAAGGTCACGGGCAAGGTCACAAAAATCCACATAGATTCGACAACAACATAAGCTAGAACTCTGTATTCTGACTCGATGGAATTCAGAGAGGCTGCTGGTTGCTTCTTGGAGTGCTGTAAAGATGAGGTTGCGACGAAGATAGATAGCATAATCTATCATATAAAGATGAATGTGTGGGCATCCAGCCCAATTAGCATCAGCAAAGGTTGTGAAAGAGGTACAAGATGTGCAAGTAATGGGAAGTCCTAGCATTGGAGTGCATTGAAGACATCAAAGAACTTGTTTTGCTGCCTGCATATGGTGCGCCAATAGACTATGCATGTATTGACTGTTAACTCAACTAATTTGTCACAAAATTGATATCTGGTCGGGTAAATGTGAGATATTGTAGTACACCAACTATATCACGATAGATAGAGGGGTTGCCCGGGGGGTAGAAACACGAGCACTGAGATGATTCGTAGGTGATAGGAGGGTTTTGACAGGTTTTAAGAGATGCATGTGATAATCTTGAGGAGATCATGAACAATTTGAGACAGACACAAGTTAATGCCCTGAGTAGTGGGGGTGACTCAAATGCCTAGGAAGAATTGCCAAAGACCAAAGTCTGTAAAAGTAATTTGGCGTGATAGCACGGTTTGAATGACTGGAGGTGAATGGATTCACGACAGTAGGATTAGAGGTATTGCAGGATTACATTGTTATGGTCGGAGAGGAGATGGATGTTTAGAGTTTGGGGCTTGGTGGACAGGAAGAATTGAGAAAGAGATACCGTGTACAGTTTGATAATTGAGAGGTTAATGTTAAATTGTATTATCTCAAAGAGTAATTACAATGTGTACATAAAACAATGAAACCCTAATGCAAAAGTGATATTACAAGTAAACGACTAAAATAACCCTATTTGAAAGTCTATGAATACATGCATGTATAGTTACAGTAAAAGATTTACCTTGTGTGCCGAGCTTGTTCGGTTTTCTTTTTCGTATTCTGAGTTGGTTTGATCCTTGCACTCATCCAGAATGTTTAGATTAAAAATTAAGTTAATCTCAATCATTAGTTTATAACTTTACCTAAAGTAACTTTAGGAGATCCATTTCCCTTGTATGAGAGTCTTATGTGCAAATGAATTGTAAGGAGATAGTCCAGCAACACTCATAGATTGTAGTCATCTCATGCCCCCCATTTTAAAGATTTTTTTTCTATCCCATTCGTGTTTCTCTATTGCAGATTTGATTGAATATCAATTTGCAAATTATACTTTCAACAGTCCTGATTTAATGCATATAAATTAAAGGTTGGATTGAGGGCTGTACTGTACCGTACCGAGACGAAATTATAGAAGCTGCCCCTTTTTATCAAGGATTTCCACATAAAATCATTTTTGTCTCTTCTCCTTTTCTATTTTTTTCTTTCTACCATTTTTGCCTCTCATAGTCCGGCTTTCTTGACAAGGATTTACTTCCATTGTGGCCTTCACCTGGAGAAAAAATAAAAAAGTTCATTGATTGTGACAAATCACTTCGATGGATGAGTATTAGACATATGCAAATGAAAATAACACTTTGTAAGCGGTTTCCAAAGAACTAAGATGAGTGGCTACTCATGCGGAAGTCTGAATTCCATGTCCTCCTGCCATAGAAGAAAGAATTCTAGAAAGAAATAATCAGAACAGCAGTTCCACTACCTACTACATCCTGCAAAGGATATAGACATTTAAGCAGGTCGATTTGTATTGGTAATAAGAAAGGAAGAATCCTCCGATCTCCATCTCAGGCCTCCAATTTTTCAACCACGGAAAACCTGAAGACGAGTCGAATAATTGGAAGCCTTTGAGGGAGATTGGAGGTTAAACCTTTGTTTTGTGCTACATTCCCAAATTTCCTTTTTTGCTTGGAGTTTGTTTTGGAGAAACAGCACAACTCCCGAAGCTTATATAGAGTATAGCCGCCATAGGCATAATGAAACAGCAGGGAATCAAACTAGGATACATTATCTTCACCATGAGTTTTATCATCCATTCATCACATGTCAATTAGCTGCAAGAATCTCGACAAGGCGACATAAATGAGCAGATATGGAATTCTTGATGCATTAGGAAAAGAGTTTTGGATAGAAGTGTCAAGTGTCAACTACTTGGCAAGTTGTTTTGGTTTATCAGGTAATATAGGATAGTATTCTATTGAGTATTGGCATTGACTCCTCACTTATTTCATTGGACAGGATAACGTTTGCTTTTGAGAGATTTGATTCTTGAATTGATATTTCCTGAAAAATTAATTGACGATAGTGCAAGAAAGAGTTAACAATGATGGAATATTATCTTGACTTTATGAGAGTGGAATTTTGGTAGCAAAGGCAACAGGTTCTTGGCCTTTCTAGGGAAGGCTAGGCTCCTCATGTATCTTGAACAGTATGCTAAAATTATTCAGTGTCAAGATTGAGTTGCATTTGAAATTTCAGATATAAATTTGGTAATAACTAATAGCTGGGAAAACTGTCCAGTTTTGATGTATTTTGTAAATTTCTAGTCGTATATGCAAGTATAATGGATATCTACTGTAGATTAACAAGAGTAGTAAGGAATAGGATTCATGGCGATGGGTTGATTACTGAAGCAACTGCAGCTGTTGGTTAAGTTTTTATTTGGCAATATTGATTACAGTTGACTCAGCTGCGCACTCGAATATCGGATGTAAATCGAGTGGGTTCCTTATCTGCCTTCTGGATCTCATTCAGAGACATAGTACTTGCCCCCTTCCATAATAGGAAGATTGGTTGCAATATGGTTTTCAGAACCTTATTCTTCCACTAGTAGCAAGAAATTGCCATTATCAACTATGCACTATGCTTTTTCGAAAAGGAATAAATGCTTTACATGCCTTCCATTGTGATAATTCTGAGAAAGATTTTCTTTGCAGCTTGTAGAATTTTATCTGAACAATCAAAAGTCTTCAGATATTAAAGCTCCAAGAGATAAAATCAAAAACTATCTGTTGATTTCCAGGGTCACGACCAGCACACCTAAAATTAAACTAGATGCAGTTGTAGATTGACAAATGGAAAATGTCTACACTACCTCTCACTAGTGAGCTATGTATTTTTGGTTGCATATGATGACGAACGAAGGGAAATAAAGGGATCTACTTGCAACTTAGCTTCAATAAATTTGAGCAGACCAATGGAAACTTTACTGTGCTTCAATAAATTCAAAAGAATGGTCCATTGCATGATTCTACTAATTTGACCTGTTGCTTAGGAGCACAGCTGCCCAGATCATAAGTCAAAAGTAGAACAGAACAAAAGGAAAATGGCTAAGGAAATGAAAAAGGAACAAAAAGTAGTTTCAAAAGTCATTTTTCCTAAACTAGAGTTGATTTACCAGTCTGAATGCAAATTATGCAGGCTATTTTCTGCATTGTGTTGTCCTATCCCTATATTACTAGTATCATAGGCTCTTGTGCCATTTCTTGAGCTCCCATCAGGGTCCACTCCAAGGAAATCAACAGTCGTTTTTTCAACTCCTCCCATATACATGTCACCACCGAGATAGTTAGCAGCATTCCCGTCACTAGAATGTGCAAAAAGGGCAGCTTCAGGCAATCCAGCGTTGGAAACGATATAGCCTGGTCTTGGAATCTTCATCCCCATTCTCTTATCATGTGAGACAATTTCCATGTTGCTACCAACAACTGAGCACCCTTCTTGGAGTGTCCCAGATGAATTCATGGACCCCATGGAGTACCCCGAACATCCTCTCAGAAGTATTGGAGCGATAGTATCATCACTGATTTTTGCACCCATTTCTGCTGCTTTCTGTAGCAAGGCTGTTGCAGATGTGTAAGCCGAATGAACCGTCATTGCAGGATTACTTGATCCAGTTAATGAGCTAAGATAACCTCTAGAAGTTCTTGGATTGAAAGGGTCTGAATTGCAGGATAACACGAGCCCTCCTGAGTTCAAGGATGAAGGCCTAAGTGGATTGTCAGTCTCATTGTCGTTTCCCAAAGTCATGATTGAGTTTGTGTTTGAAGCAGAATCAGCACTAGGCAGTGATGAAGAGAAAATTTCCTGTGCTTGGTTCTGTAAAATTCCACCGGAGGCAGCCATGTTCGTGTTCTGGTTCATTTTGTTGTTCTCTTCTGTCAGTGCATCACAAAAGGCTCTATGTGTCACAAAGCTGTCCTTCCTGTGGACAAAATTGATAAAGACAAAAGTATATGAGCCATAGATGCCCTTTTGATTCACCATAATTTCATAAGCTCTTCATATGCTACGACTGATACCAATCGAGATCTGTTTTACATTTATGATTATTATTAATTGGATTGGATCAGAACCTCTAAAATGACATTGCCCCAGATTTCACCATATTTCATTCATATTTTAACACAGTTTAGCAGACATCGTCAAGCCAAATTAAGGAGTTTCTACCTTGAGAAGATCGTACCACAATCACATCGGTATTCTCTTGTTCCACAGATCTTTGTGTGAGCTTTCCAATCAGATTGGACAGCATAACGTTTGGAGCACTTGTCACATTTCCATTTCTTTTCTCCATGCTTTCTGCAGAAATGCTTCTTTATGCCAGTTAGGTCACCTAAAGCACGACTAGGATCATGATGCGCGCAAGTCGGCTCAGGGCATATGTATACTCTCTTCTTTGACTGTGTAATCGGTCTTTGCTTCAGTTTCCAGGGCAAGTTGTGGCCTCTCCTATGGAGCTGAAGGTTTTGATCTCTCTGAAATCCCTTATGACAAACTTCACAGATGTACCTGTTTGTTGCCATCAGTGTCCTAGGAGACAATGCTACGACTTCTGCATCCGGGTCTGAAACCCAAAAAGAAGAATTATAATTAAAAAAAAAATAGAAAAAAACTTATTTTTCACAACTCGAATTAATTTCTACTACGGATTTCAGAATCTTCAACTTGAAAATCCCATGCAAGAAAGCTCGTTCGAAAATTTCAGCTAATATTCAATGAAATTTTGTTAATGATTTTATGAATCATCCTGTCATTAAATTTAATAATTTAAAAAAAGAAAAAAAAAACTATGCACTGGTAAAACAGAACAATTAAGGGATATTACCTTAACCAACTTCAGATATGTGCATGCTTTATCCGACCGACCTAAGATCATAATTTTATTTGCACAATCGCAACCTTAAATTAGTTATTTGATTTTTTTTTTTTTTTCAAACTAGTGGACATTTTGTACTAGCTAGCCAAATTTATTTATGCTTTAACTTAGTCTTAACTTGTGATATTGAAACTTTATGACAATTTATAACCCTAAGCTACTGTATTGCAAACGCTTGCCTGGATTCCCTGGAAGATTTCTCTTCTTCCTTGATGCAGAGGGAGCTGGACGTGCTCCATCACCACCATTTTCATTTGCGTTAGGACTTCCACTTGAGGACACTGAAATACTAGTCCCGTGGAACCGTTCGTCCTCATCGAAATCCTGAACGTAGCTTGACATTTTTTGAAAATAGCTTGAATTGTTTTCCTATGTTGGAATGTGGGAAGCTGATGATTTATATGCATAGGAAATTATAAAAATTTCAGGATTCAGACAAAAAGAAGAAGAAATCCCATTACCAAACTCTATTAAGGTAATTGCAAATTCTTTGACAACAACATAATTGCATCAAAATATTATGCAGTTTAATGTCGTGTAGTTTAATTATGCTGTACAAAAAAACTTGGGGTCAAATCAGCTCATTTTTTGACATCTACAATGAAACTGACAACTGCCCTTATTCAAAAATTATTTGGTTCAACCTACGGACTGGGTCTTATGGTGTCCGGTAGTAAAATTCTTCATGTGACGACCGTCCGAAGTTATTCTGACAATAATACTTTCCTATTTCGAGCAACAAACAGCTCAGAAAGTTCTTTCGAGCATGATTTGAAGTTTTTATAACTTGACACGTGTATTTGATACGATAGCGGATTGACGATTGTTAAAACGACAAAAAGAGAAAACACAGTTCAGTAAATTGTAAAAGAGCCAAATCACTGATTTTATGATCTAACCCAAACAATATGATGAACTTTTGCTAAGACCAGTTGACACCGGACTACGTTCCAATTTCCAAGCGATTCTATTTCTGCCGTCACATCTCAAGAAGAAAAGCTCGTACATTCCAAATTGGATGTTACTTCCATAGTACTGTTACTGTTTACAAGACCTTGATGTTTGAATTTTTAAATAAATGAATAGGGATTGCCGTTTACGTATAGGCTTATAATATTCGTTGAAGTTGAAGTTTGATATTGATCTCGATGATAGGGGACAAACTGCAAAACGTACAGAGAAGAGCATGACAATGGAGAGGTCCGTACGAAGAGACAAGAAGTAGCCTCCTGTTTAATAGTTTAATGTGATCTATGCATACCTGCTTCCCATGGTACACATTGGATACCCATTAAAAGTTGGCATATTTGTGTTTGTCATTCATCGCTGTCATTTAGTATTAATGTTTGATCAAGTAATTCCTTCTTTTATTGTTATTCTAGACTAGATTGATATACAAAAACAAAATCCTCTTCCTTGTCATGATAAAATTTGTTACATCCCCGACCTTCGGAGCAAGGAGCTCAACCTATATGGCTCTAGACGTGTGACCAGCTAAAGATATTCACGTGTAATGTAAATTAGACGAGTGGATCAGTCAAAAGAAAAATTACGAAAGTGTTGATGCATACAGGGGATAATTACAACAAATAGAATGCACGTTTACCTTTTAAGCTAAAATAAAAGATATACAGTTTTGAATAATGCAAACCGAGAATTTATGATATAACATATGTCGTATACAAAGTGTCAATACTAACTATTGAGCACGGCCAAATAGTACAGGACTTAACACTGAAACAACTCAAGAGCAAACTAGTCAGGAGCAACCTCTCTAACAAATGAGGATCGTCCATGCACCTAGTCCACATAGCCAAGCAACCACCATCGAGATGGCCGACTAATAGACCAGCTAAGACAACAAGGAACTTGACCAATCCTAAGACCACCACCGTTTCACCATACTAGCTAGTCCCTTCTTAATCGAATGGCTCTATCCCCCCAACCTAGCCCGAGATCGACGAATCACAAGCCACTCCAACTACAAAGCCAATGTGCTAACAAGCCCTGAATAAGCATGGAACCTTTGGAACACAATTCCCCACTGAGCTACTCCTCTCCTATCTATATAGCAGTTACATCACTTTTGACGCAATGCAACAATCAGTGGCTCACCTTACACTAACTAGTCTAGCTTAAGTGTACGGTACTGTATAATAGTGAAAAGAGTGAGACATTTAAAAAGGCTTGAGCATAATCATTTCCTCTACCAATGTCAAGAAATCTTGTCAATTCCCTTAAATCTTAGGGCTGCATTGATGGAGGTATATCCTATAAATACCCTTTTTCAATCCCTAAGAAAGCAAATCCATAATCAAAGCCTTAAGACAAAAAGAACCACATGCTTATGCACTCCTAATTGATTTTAAGCTCTTTTCTCCCTCTAACTAACTTAAGCATTTAGTAACTATGCCGGATAACCCCCTAGTGTAGTGATCCACACCTATTTGTTTTGCAGGAAGCTTTCCTGACCACCTAAGCCTTTGAAATAAGGCTCATTGTGCCCCTAAAAGTCCAAAAACTCTACCAGCAAAAGATCTAAGGTGAAATAAAGAGTTTATATTTGCTCTTAAGTTCAATTGGATAATAAACACTATAATATATGTAGTGTATATAGAAGATTTATGTTTATCTATATATGCAAATAAAGGATGTACTTATAACTAAGTTAACACAATTATCATCATACAAAGTTAGCAAAATCTGCAATATGCATCCATGTTGTTAGTAAAATTTATTCAGTTTGCACCACTTAAGAAAAGACATTCTCTATTTGAAGTTGGAAGCAAAAATATATTATCTTTATTGTAATATCCTACATACAAAGTGTTGAGACATGCTACTTCTACATAATGCATATTTAAGGTTCATTATGAGTTTTTATTTCCCCTCTATTATATTACTAATTTACAATAAAAAAATATATTGAAAATATATGATGAGAATATTTGTTTGAGCACACAATCTTAAATTTTGGTATTCGATTGAAAAAGTCCTAAGAAAGTTAATAATAAGGACAAAGCAAATCACATGGAACAGGATTTTAAAGCTATTTTAATAAATAAACAAGCTATATATATATATATATATATATATCTTGGTATTTAGTTTGAAATGATTTCGATAAAACTTGTACATATTCCAATGCCATAAGAGTATGGGATGCAGTAGCAATGATACATGAAAGAAATAATAGAGTAAGGAAACTAGTATCCATCGTGAAAAGTTTGATAATTCTAAGTAAAACTAAATGAAGCAATGCAAACTTTAGGAATGAGTCTTGATACGTAACACTCTTGAATGTTATTCAAGTCCCAAGAAAACTAAAATTAGAAAATAAACCTTAAATTGGTAGTTGCGTGAATCAAGAATCAAATTTATGGAATTTTTAAGCCTTGTACTAATTGATTATGTGAATCGAGAACTAAAGGTACAAATGATTTGAATCTAAAAGGACAAAATCCTTAATAAGTTCACGGTTCTTAAAAGGAAAAATCAAAGAGATAAAACTCAACAATAATAATCATTTATATATTACAAGGTTACCTTTTAGTAAGCAATTTCAACCTCAAGCATTCCAAGGCCCATTCCAACCTTAATCTACCATAGTCCAACCTATTCAGCCTATGTTAAGCTATACAAACCTAAGCCTACCTTTTCCTCCAAAGGATTCGACCTAAGCTAAGCACCCGAACCCATGCCTAACCTTCTTAAAGGTTGGTAACTGAAGTTGAATCTTCCTTGCAACATCCATGTTCGAGACCTTGAAGGTTGGACATTGGATTAGGAAGCTCTAAAGACGAGCATTTATGAGCATACTATGGAGATGCCAACTTATGTAGGATCATCAATCTATTAGTTGCCATGTCAACTCTGGGAATATTAGAACCTACCTAGTTTAGGGAAGATATACTTTCTTATTTAGGCAAGACTCATGTATATTCACTTTCTGAGTATGTCTTCAATCCCATTACTATAAATAGGGGTTCTGACCCTACAAGTATGGCATTGACACTTACTTTCTAATCTTGGCATTCTTCTTCATTGCAATTTCGTTGACTAAAGCATTGGAGTAGCTATGTTAAACAAACATGCAATGCCCTATACAATGTTCTTTTTTGCAAATCACAAGCCATCAAATCAAAGCTCAAAGCTCTCTTTACCAGCTAATTTTTATAGATGATATTTGGCATCATCTGTAGGAACTGATCCCTAAACCGTCTTTTACAACATTTTTTCTTAAGTTTTGAGACTACAATGGCAAGAATCACTAGATGTAAACAGTAAGACATTGTCATTAAGTGCTTAGCAAGGTAATTGATGCAGTTGAAAGTCAAAACGCTGTAATGCCCTAAAGCAATGGAGTTGTAGTAGTTACGTTGTGTAAACTATCCTAAAATAAAAGCTAACCTCATAAACACTATCGTAGACGTAAAGTGACCACAAATAAGCTGCTTTAAAGTAAACAATTCGTATTAGATTATTAATTAACCTACAGAAGTCTTTAAAACATATAATCATTGCACAAGTTATCAAAGTAGTAATTACATTATTTAAAACATAGTTTACTTAGATATTTATATAATTTAAGACTAAAAATTCAAAAGATAACAACAAACTCCAAAAGTCCAACCAGTCTTTGATTTTTTGTTCTGATACCCCAATTCCCAACAGTAACTAAACTCAGGGTAGTTATAATGTGGCATCCTAGTCAACACCTACAAAAAGATATATAGAGATGTGAGCAACCAACCATTGAGTAAGTAGGGACAGAGACATAAGACTATATGATAAGTGAAAATGGAGTTATCAAATAATTAATTAAATGCAATGCAACAAAGTAAATACCATCGCATGACGTTATCCAATCTGTAGTAAGAGTAAAGAAATTTCATACGCTCTAGTTTGGATTTGAGTTTTAACGTACGTGTAATAGCTCACAATCAAACCTAGGCTTATGTTGTAAAAACATCCCTTATCCCATGACTACCTTCAAACCAGTGCTTTCAACCTTACCGTGACCTCTACTCCTATCATTTAGTTCGACTAAGGGTGAAAAAGAGACCATTTCAACTATCTCTTTCGAAGGGTCAATGCTTAATCGAAGAATCCTAATCATCCCCTTATGGGTTGCATTGCTCGTTTAGTTAACTTTTTCAAGTCTAATATAGTTAAGTCTAGTTTAAGGATCATCAATCTATTCCATGTAGTTTAATTAATTACAATCTAGTACAGTAATTAAGTAGTATAGAACCAAGACTAGAGACATATAAGCATGAGTACAAGTAACTTACTTATAAACAAAATCATGTATAACCTTAAATCTCTAAGTACTATGAAATAGTAGTTTGAAATACAATTACATATTGATCCTAAACTTACCTGAACTTATTATCTGCTTACTCAAGTTTGATTTGGAATACCTTTACTACGATTCCCTATAATATAAATAGCATTTTAGTGTTTATGCACTTCTTATATACTATTATTCTATATCTTAGTTTGTTAACTTAAGCTAAAGTTCTATTATACTTAGTTATTTAGGTTTTTAGGTCACTTGTTATTACTTTTGCACCTAACTAGTCTCTAATTCATCATCTGATTTGTCTCCTGATTACAATTTATTCGATTATCCTTAGAATCATTTGAAGTCCACCTAATTACATTTCATATATGCAAAATTTATGATTTAGTTCCTGAACAACTTTCCAATTTACCATTTATACAATTTATTCAATTGTCCTTAGAATAACTTATAACCTATCGTTTGAAGTCCACCTAACTACATTTCGTATATGCAAAATCTATGATTTAGTTCCTGAACAACTTTCCAATTTACCATTTATATATAGTTTCTGATCTATTCCTTAATTTATCCTCTGATTAGTACACATTCACTTTTTAGCCAAAATCTCCACAACTTCAACATATATTTTCATAACTACAATTAGGATATTATTTCCAACCTCAGCCTCATCTCATATCAATATTTCACAACTTATACTTTAATAGATGTGAATTTAAATTAAGAAGATTTACCATTTCCTTCCCTCTAACAATTAAATCAATTGAACAAATGACTTTTCACACCAAGAAAATCTATTTTCCTTCAATTTATCATCTTCAAAACTTATTAATATTTAGATTATAACACAAACTAATCAAATTATTTAGTTAACTTTGTAAAAGTACACAAATGGCCTACTATTTTATGGAAATCAAAATTTCTTCAAAATCCAACTTTAAAATTTTGACAAACTGATCACATAGCATGAAAATATAGTATGTGAGTATCTTATATTTTAAAATTGAGATTGAAACTAGTCACTTGACCTTTTTAAAATACAATAAAAAATTAGTATACACATCCAATTTCTTAAGGAATATATATTTGCACTCAAAACTTCGAAAAACTAGTTCGATTTTCAAATTCTATACACAAACTTACTTAGGAAAACAAAAATTCATAATTTTTAGACAAAATTTAATTTTTTAATAATTTATTGAAATTCAAACAACAGTTGGCGACTCACCGACATGAGCAGCTCTGACTACTAACAGTGCCTCCAAGCTTGTCGACAGCACTAGGTAGGATGGAGGTTGTCAAGTGATGGTGGTGGTCTAACATCAGGTCTTGTTTTGATGGTTGAATCCTAATTGAGTGCTAATTACATTATTTTTGTAAATTTTTCCTAAAAATCCTCTTAAGCTTTCCAAACTCTTCTCTATGTTTCTTGCGTACTAATCTATCCAAATTAACTATTGAAGGTGAGCTTCCAAATTTATAGGGGGAACTTAGGTCAATTGAAAAAAAAAAAATGCATGGCCATGTGTCCCAAATCCACCTTATCCTAGAGTTTGCATGTCTTTAACCTATCTTTAATGCAACTTAATTGCATAAAGGATTTTGCCATGCTAGTAGACTTTTTCCAAGTTGTCACTTATTTTTCCCATATTTTTATTAATTTTTCTCTAATTATTTTAACATAATTAAGTATAATTTAGGTATTTTAGGTAATTTCGGGTATATATGTACATGTGTAAAGTTATATTTAATATAAATAAACACTCATAAATATTTTTTTTATGTTATTTTATAATTTTTAGTTTTCATATAATTTATCTCTAGTGATTTATCAATTATCAAAACCTGTTTTATGCGTTTTTGATAAATAACAAATAATATACATATATCCTACAAATATAATATTTAATTATTTATTATTTTATTTTTGTATATCCAAACTTATGGAGCCACTTCTACTAATTTTTCTAAATTCATTGTAAAATTCGAATTCAATCGAACAATTTTCATAATTGCCCTAAATTTTATATTCTGATTCTAAATCATCCAATTACAAGACTTACAGTTGCTAGCATTGATAAGGCTGCAAATGCTAAACAAAAGAATAGGCCGGCAGGAGCCAAAATTCTGCCATAGTGAATCCTAAAGTCGTTCCAAGACTAAGGTAAATAACTTTCGATGATGAAAGTTAGAAGGAAAGCAATAAAAACTAAAGGAAAAAATATATAATATAATAAAAAGGGAAAGAAAAATAAGATTTTATTTTACTGGTTTAAGGGTGTAGCAATATGTAATTGATTAGGTTAGTAAGGGTATAAAAATCAATTAATAAATTTAAACTCCCCCTTACTCCTACTCCCCATATTTGTCCCTCACACTTTTTATGTTTTATTCTTGGAGACATAGAGAACACTCCAAACCTTTCACTAAGAATAGATAACATAAAGGAAATCTAAAAAACAATAATAGAAGAACAGGATTCTTTAGTAAGTTTTCATATTAAACTCCATATTCCTTTTCTTCTTTAAAGGGTATAAGGAAAAAACATTTTGGGTATGTGTTTGCAATGTACCTAAAGTAGAATTTACGTTTTAGGTTGCTATCTTGACAAGATTCGACGTAAGTTTCATCTCTATCCTTGTCTTTCTTCAAAGTTCTTGATGGGAATCAGGCTACCGGAACACTAACTCGCAGCCAAGCCTGAGGACTAGAGAGATTGGCAAGATGAATCCTCCTATTCCAATCGACTCATGTGGAAGCCAAGTATCTCCTTGTTGACTTGTTCTACTTGCTAAGCCGAGTGATTGCTTATTTCTCGTATGCTGTATGCTGAGAAGTGGAAGGCCGAGACAACAACCCATCTTCATTCTGACACATACCTGGTTAATTACTTACTTGGTCGTACCCCTACCGAGATGCCAAGAGAAAGAGTTCGAACTGACTAAGCCACCCCTGCTTAGACAAGCAAGCTGTTCATACTTTCTGTTCACATCTTCCAACGACATCACCAATACAGTATTATTACGTATACAGTATCATGTGTAGAATCCGTTGCATTAATGATTGCTTTCCTTGTATATTCATTTTTACCTTTTTGTATCTTATATATCACTTCCTTAGGAAATGTTTTTATTTTCCTTTTTTGGTAAGTTACCCTAACTTATTAGTATAATTATCCTTGTAATTATAGCTATAACAAATAGATTATCCTTAATACACTTAAGTATTTTCTTCCTGACGTAAACACTATTTGTTTATTCTCGGCTTCACTCTTATCTTAATCCTTGAGTAAGGCTAAGTGGTGAGTAACCTCATTGGATCCATTCGAACGTCATATCGGATTATGCCGTGAGTCTTCAGAAGTTCCATCGGTGCATCATATCCATTAGAGTTATTCGTGGGTTTTGCTTACCCTTTATTTGCATTTGTCCTTTTTCTTGACATTCCCCATTATTCCTTTTGAGCTTTTTGCAAGCTTAGACTCATCTAACGATCGATTCTGTCTGTTCTTGGCCACCGTCCACAACATCTTAGTATTAGAGAGAAGGTTTTGTGAGAGCTGTAGTGATTCTTGTAGAATTTCTGTTATACTCTGTTCCGTATGTGTGAAACAGAGCACGTTACCATGTTCATCTTAGATGTTGTATTTGCTAGCTGTTAATTTCTTGGAGTATTTGTTTGAGCTTTGAGTCTATGGAGAAAATGAAAAACCCGAGTATGAATGTTGGTATTGGAGATGACAATAGTGGATTTTTCCACTATGGACGATAATCTCAAGGAACACCTAGAAGCACTAATGAGAGGCTTGATAAAGTGGCTAACTTCTTGGTAGATTTGACTCGAGCTATTCGTGCGTTGTCCTACCGACCAACTGAAGCCGTACAAAACACCCCATAAGTTGCTTAACCTGTTAGAGGTCAAGACCCAGCTTGACTAGTTCAAAGTGGAGGAGTAGATGGATAAGTGAGGAGAAGGTAGATAAGTGAGGAGAAGGATTGATTTGACAGACATGGGAGACGAGGAAGAAGAGGAATATTTGGAAGAAGAGCGTGTGTGAGCCCCCAAAGCATCTGACCATGTAAAGCTTCGGATTCTGAGCTTCAATGGATCTAGAAATGCTGATGAGTATTTGGAGTAAAAAGAGAAGGTAGAGCATGTTTTTTATTATTATCAATACGGGGATTGCAAGAAAGTAAGAACTACTACTGTTGAGTTCTTTAGATATGATGTCATATGGTGTAAGAATTTCTAAGCTATGAGGAGACGAAAGAGCTACTAAGAGATTAACACTTATCCCAAGATGAAGATGATACTAAAAAACAGCTTTGCGTTGGAAACTTATTTTCAAGATACTTTCACTCGGTTTCAAAAGCTGAGACAAGGGGGGCAGACTGTTAACGAATATGTTTAAAAATTTCAAATCTCTATGATCAATTGCAAAGTGGAGGAAACACCAACCCGAATGGTTTCAAGATTCATTACTGGGTTGAGAGGTGGCATTCGAAACATTATGGAATTCCAACAATTTACCACAATAGATGAAGCCATCAGAATAGCCTAACGAGTAGAGAGGCAAAGAAGGAGTCAAGTACCCGCTAAGATGACGACTAGCTAACTTAGATAGGCGAGTCATCGAGCTCAGTTGAGTACCAATTCGAACTGAAAGATGGATGTCTAAGCCAAACTAAAGGGCCGACCCAAACTTATGAGAAGAGGTAAGGATCTGGCTGGAAGACGAGCTAAATCAAGTGCCAAGGGTTCGGACACATGGCTGTTCAGTACTCAAATCAACTAACAATGGTCATCAAGGGAGACATCTTGAAGCTAAAGGTAGATAGCACTGATGAGAAACCTGAAGAAGAGAAAGAAAATGCCAAGAAAGAACTAATTAAGGAGGACGTGTTTGCTAAAGCTTTGGACCAGTTGCTTAAGGTTGTCCGACGTACTATGAACATGAAACCCTCATGAGAAGAGGAGTGGAGAGAGAATTTATTTCATACCACCTGTAAGATAAATGATTAGGTATATGCCCTCATCGTGGATAGTAGAAGTTGTACCAACGTGGCATTAGCCAATCTTATTTTAAAACTAAAGTTGCCGATCATTGCACATTTAAGGCTGTACAAGTTGCACTGGTTGAGTGAGAAAAGAGCATTACATGTTACTCGGCAAATACTATTGCCAAATTCTCTACGACGTACTGCTTATATATGCTTCCCACGTATTACTAGGTAAACCGTGACTATTTGATAAAAGAGTTATCCATGACGGCTACAAGAAGATCACTTTGAACCTGATGCCGCTGAAAGAAGCTAACAAGTTACAGACAAAACTTACTTGCGAATTAAAAAAGGCTCCAATGGTGAGTAAAGCCAAGCTCCAAGAGGCCATTAATGCTGACGAGTCAACCTTCAGGTTGGTTAGGTGCCTATTAGAAATGGAGTATGGTGAATTACCCTAGGAAATCAAAGAGTTGCTGGACAAGTATGTCGATCTGTTCTTAGAAAAGTTACCTAAGGGGTTGCCTCCAACCTGAGGCATATAGTACTGCATTGACTTAGTACCCGGTACCACACTGCCAAATAAGCCAATCTATTGGATGAATCCTGAGCAGGCTGCTGAGCTCTAACGATAAGTTAATGAGTTGGTAAAAAGAGGATATGTGAGGGAAAGCCTCAGCTCTTACATCGTAGCAGCCCTTATGCTGTACCAGCCCTTTCAATGCTAAAGAAGGATTGAACCTGGCGAATGTGTATCGATAGCTAACCCATGAACAAGATCACAATCAAATACAGGTATCCAATCCCGAGGTTAGAAGACATGTTAGATGAGTTGAGTTGAGTTAGGGTCTTTAGTAAGATTAACCTAAAGTCTAGTTACCATAAAATCTGCATGAGGTTAGGAGACAAATGGAAGAATGCATTTAAGACTCAGCATGGACTCTATGAGTGGATGGTCATGTCATTCGGCCTATCGATGCCCTGAGCACTTTCATGCGATTAATTAACCGTGTGTAAAGACATCTAATTGAAAAGTGTATTGTAGTGTACTTTGATGACATATCGATTTACAGTGCTGACATGCCAAGTCACTGTAAAATCTCTGAGAACTATTGGATATCCTTCGTGCCAAGAGACTATTCGACAATCTCAAAAAGTGTTGCTTTTGCCAGGAGGAAGTAACATTTTAGGGCTATGTAGTCAATAGAGAAGACTTACGAATAGATGACGAAAAGATTTAAGCAACTGTAGAGTGGCCAACTCCTATTACTTGTGCCAACGTGAGAAGTTTCCATGGACTAGTTCTATTCTATAGACGATTCATCAAGAATTTTAGCACCCTTGCTACGCTTCTTACTGACTTACATAGAAGAACATCAACGTCCAATGGGGAGAAAGGGAGGAGAGAAGCTTGGCTGAGGTAAAAGAAGGATTAACCTCCACCCCGGTGTTAGTTTTACTTAACTTTAAGAAAATATTTCAGTTGGAATGTGACACGTCAGGCATTGGAATACACACTGTCCTAATGCAGGAAGGTCGACCAATTGCCTTCCAGTGTGAAAATCTGAGAGGACTATTGTTAAATTACTCTGTGTATGACAAAGAACTCTTGGCATTGATCCGAGTACTGCAAGTATGGTAGCATTATTTACTACCGAGAGAGTTAGTCATCTACATTAACCATGAATCTTTAAGATACCTCCAAAGTCAGATGACGTTATCAAAACGACAGGAGAGATGAGTTGAATTCCTTGAAGGATTTAATTTCATGATTAAATATAAGCAGGGAAAGAGTAACATAGTTGCAGATGCTCTTTTAAGGCGACATGTGCTTTTAATCGAACTGCAAACTAAGCTGTTTAGGTTTGTAAGTATCAAAAAGCAATATTCTAAGGATCTACACTTTAAACTCATAATCATGTGATTCATTGATGGAAGGATGGTGGATGAGTATCATGTGAAGGATAGTTACTTGTTCTAAGGTAGAAAATTATGTGTACAGACCTGTTCACTGTGGGAACTATTGATCAGGAAAGCCTACAGTAGAGGACTCTCCAGACATTTTGGAGAAAGAAGGACCTGTAAAATGTTGAATGGTCAATTCTTTTAGCTGAGAATGAGGAGAGATGTGCATCGAGTTGTCAAAAGTTGTGTCATATGCAAAAAGACTAAATGCTTAGTCAAGCAAGGGAAAGCAATGTTTTTTCCTGTCCCGACAAGGCTATGGACTGAAATAAGCATGGACTTTATTCATAGACTACCATCAACTCCCTGAAGTAAAAATTCTATAATGGTCACCATGGATCGATTCAGCAAAATGGTGTCACACCACGAAACGGCAAAGTCGTAACAGCCCCGCCGTATAAACCATTCTAAGATAGAAGTTGGCCTTACAACCACTATCCTAAACCTGATCTACACAAGGTGTTCACAATTAACCCATTTTGAAGGAAACAGTTTGTAATTTAAATAAATCATTTACCTAAGAAAATGAGAAAATATATATATATACTATAATTCACTTATTAGAATTAACATTTACAATATTTCACCGTAATATATTTCCTAGTTATTATATTATTCAGAAATGAAAAATTCTAAAATAAAAGCTTAGATCTTAAAAATATATGTTTATTTTTCAAATGTTTTTCCTCACTCCTTAGGATCCAGCAATTGCTAACTTTAGAATAGTTGTAAGCTGCTTCTTAGCCAGTACCTGCACGACGTCTATAGGGATGTGAGCAACCACAGCTCAATAAGTTAGGATGGAGGACATAAAACTATACCATAAACATAACAAGGTTATCAACCAACTTATTAGGTGCATTGCATGTTCAGGTAAATGACATCGTACAACATTGTCTGGCCCGTCGTGAGATTAGAGAAATTGCACCGGCTCTAATCCAGGTTGAGGAGTTATCATTAATGCAACAGCTCACAACCAAACCTAGGCTTGTGCAATGGAGACACCGCTCCTCCCACGACTACCTTCGAACCATTGACTTCACCCTCGCTGTGACCTCCTCTCTTGTCACTTAGTTCGACTAAGGATGAAGAAGGGACCATTATACAATCCTGTGCTATCCCTTCTGAAGAGATTGGTATTTAGCCGGTGAATCTTAGGTTTCCCCTAATGGGTTGTCGTGCAAGTCCGATTATGATTACAGGTCATATATTTGATTAGGTTCCGTTTAGGATGATCAATTATTTCATACAAATCATACAATACAAGTTTGAACAACATACAAATCATACAATACAAGCTAGAACAACAAACAAAATTATAACATCACTCATAATCAAGTACATGCACACAACCAACCATCTAACGAGCACAACTAAGTATAATCTCAAGCCTTCAAAATACAGTAACTTATTAATCCCAACTTACCTCGACTCTTCGCTCACTTACTCGAGGTCCAGCTTGCTCAGGCCATCGCTGATCATCTCTATAATATAAATGTGGTTTCAGTTTTTCATATAACTATTATAGGTTAGTTTTATCCTATAACGCTTATTGTTATCTTTTGTTTAGGGTTTAATATATCTAATTATCTAGGTTCTCAAATCTCTTACAATTATTATTGATTTGAGGCCAGGTTTGGGTTCAGTTTCCATATCAATTTCTAAATTTGGTTCTAATTCAATTTCTAAGTATTGTTTTATACCTAAACCCTAGAAACTTGTTTCAACTCATAAAGTGAAATTAATCATATTACTTCTAGATGTCCTAAATACCATAATTACCCCTAGTCGGTATTTTATTATACCCAGTACACTTAAATCCTTAATAGTGTACTGAATTTACTCTTGATGTGAGAAATTTTTACATTTTTCATATAATTACATAAATTTAAGATTTCTATCAAATTTATTATATGTCCCTAATAATCGAAATACCGTTCAAGATTTAAAGAGCTTAGCCATTGTAATCTTTCTGGCTTATCCGTTTATTCCAATATCTTCTATTTATTATATTTCCAATAATTACATATTATGTATTATCACCTATTATGTATATAATACATATATAATATTTCTATCACTCTAATTACCATCTCCCAACATCAATTATTATTTCAAAATGTCTAAATTCATCCTAAATCAGATTTTACACCTAATTACCCTAATTTACAAAATTAACTTAAAATTTGTTATTTTTCCCTATTACTTATTTACTACATAATTAGCCTAATTATTACATCTAACACCCTAAATGCTACAAGTATCATACTTTATCAGATTTCAACATCTTATAACATATAATTATTCACTAAATCAGTAATTAACTATTTAATTACTTAATTAATCCTAAATTACCCATTTTATGCCTTATTTTAAGGCCTAAAAATTATCTAAAAATTTTGAAAATTAATTTTTGAAATTAGGCTTCATAGTATTGTTCTATATCATCTAAGTAGTCTACACAAAAATTTTGGGCTCAAAACTATACTCCTAAAGTCATTTATTTCTAAACCGAAACATACTTAGTTTTGTGTGATTTCTTAAGGACCATATATCACAGGACATATTTTCATCAAAATAATATTTTTCTTAAAAAATAAATACAAAAATATTGTAGAATAATAAGTTTCATAATTTTCTAAGAAAATTTAATGTTTTTACAAAATTAAACAAAGTCAAGCTAAAAATTGAACTCACTGATTTGGGTGACTCCAGCCACCGTCGGTGGCCATGGGTGTATCGGCCCATCTGAGCATTGCCACCACCGTATAGTGGTGGTAGTCATCCACTCCCAATTGCTCATCGGGTTTGGGTTCTCTTTAGAAGCCTCAACTGCACAGATTTTTCGTGATTTTTTCTAAATCTCTAATTTACTCTCAATTTCACCTCTCTCTATTTTTCTCACTCTCCAAACTAACCAAATGAGCTTCTAAAATTTTGTTACTATTTATAGAGCATTAAGGAAATTATTGTGCATTAATGAGACAATACAATTGCCTTATCTCTTCTTTTTTCCACTTTTTATTTGTTGCATTTTAATTTGTTGATTTTGTTTCTTCAATTCCAAATTGCCACACCTCAATTCTAGATTTTTCCCCATTTTTCCTATTTTCCCTCATTTTTCTTAATTTTTCCTTATTTAATTATGAATTTTCTTTAATTTTTATTATTATTTTAGCACATTTTACATATTTTAAGTAATTACGCGTATTATTACGTACATGTAAATTCATATATAGTACAAATAAATATTCCTAAATATTATTTAGGTCATTCTATGATTTTAGTATACATATAATTTATCTCTAGCAATTCATTAATTATCGGAATGCATTTTACGCATTTTCGATAAATAACGAGTTATATACTTAAAATTTGAAAAATTTATATTCTTTTATTTTATTACTTATTTTCTTAAATTCGAACTTACGGGATCATTTTTATTAATATTTCTAACTTTACATTGAGAAACTGGTTGTGAGGCTTAGAAATGGCACAATTCATGCCTTACTCCAAAACTAACGATACTTCAACTATTGCTTTTCTTTTCTTGCGGGAGATTGTGTGGATGCACGATATGCCAAGAAGTGTAGTCTTCGATAGAAACTCAAAGTTCTTGAGCTATTTCTAGAGGACCTTGTGGCGTCAATTGGGGACCAAACTACTATTCAATACTTGTCACCCGTAAAATGACGGCTAAACAGAGGTGGTCAATCGCACTTTGGGATCACTACTCTGAGCTATAGTGGGCAAAAACTTGGCTGATCGGGACGTCTGCTTGCTAGTGGTTGAGTTTGCTTATAATTGAATAATACATGACACCACTGAGCAAACTCCCTTTGAAGTGGTCTATGGTTTCAATCTGAAGTTACCTCTCGACCATACCCTTGTACTTGCATTCGTGTAAAGGGGCCCTGACACCTCAAATAGAGCACAATCCTTTCTGTACATCTATGATAAAGTCATTCGGTACATCGACCAAGCTACTAGAAAAATACGGGAGAAAACCAAGGGTAGAACGACTAAACAATTCTAGCTAGGAGACTTGGTATGGCTGCACCTCAGTAAGGAACGATTCCCAAACAAGAAGAGGAACAAATTATCTATAAGAGTTGAAGAACCTTTCAAAATCTTCCAGAAGATCAATGACAATGCCTAAAGATTGGAGTTGCCCGAGGACTATGGGGTTTCTGATTCCTTTAACGTTACTAACCTCAGTCCATATTACCTTGACGGAGAGCTGAATGAAGACAATTCAAATTTGATCCCAAATCGAAAGCAACCTAGAGAGAATAATAGGAATCAAATGACCGGACCAATAACCTATAGTCGAGCCTAAGGACTCGAGGGACTGGTAAGACGAATTCTCCTATTCCAGCCAACTCATGTGGAGGTTAAGTATCTCCTTACTAACCTATTCTACATGCCAAGCCGAGTGACTGCTTGTTTCTCGTATGTTGTATGTCAAGAAGCAAAAGGTCGAGACAACAACCTATCTTCATTTTTATACACAGTTGGCCAATTACTTACTTGTCCGTACCCCTGTCGAGAGATGCTAAGAGAAAATGTCCAAACTGACTAAGCCACTCCTACTCGAACAAGCAAGCTATCCACACTTTTTGTCTACATCTTCCAACGGCATCACCAATACAATATCACTACGTATACGATATCATGTGTAGAATCCATTGCACCAATGATAGCTTTTCTTATATATTCATTTTTACCCTTTTGTATCCATTTTTGTCTTACCCTTTTTAAGCAAGTTACCTTAACTTATAGGTATAAATACCCTTGTAATTGTAGCCGTAACAGACAAATTATCCTTAATACACTTGAGTATTTTCTTCCTAACATAAACACTACTTATTTACTTTTGGTTTTACTCTTATCTTAACCCTTGAGCAAGGCTAAGTGGTGAGTAATCTTACCGGATCCATTTGTGCGCCATATCGGATTGTGCCATAAGTCCTCAAAAATTCCATTAGTGTATCATATCCATTGGATTTGTTCGTAGGTTTTGCTTACCCTTCATTCGCATTCGTCATTTTTCACAGCATTCCCCATTATTCCTTTCAAGCTTTCTGTAAGCTTAAACCCATCCAGCGACCGGCCCTACTTGTTCTTAGTCACAGTCTACAACAGTTCCACTCTTTATTAGTGTTTGATGTTTATGGATACCTGATTTTTGCCCCTCCATAGTCTTAATTTTTATTTTTACAAAAAGGGTTCTAATTCAAAAAAGATAAAATATAATAAAAATTAACAAATAATGAAAATACCAAAAAAATAAGAAAAGAAAAAATTATAAAAATTTTGTAGATTTTTAGGAAGTAATTTATATTAGGAACAAATAGTTTTAGTGTAGGTTTAATTAAAAATTTTAATTTTAGGGAATCGAATAGTTTAAGTATAATTTAATTGTACTGAATATCAAGGCACAGGCCAACTGCCTAACGGATAAGTAACGAAATATTTGTGGTGGATTTAGTTGGAGGTCATGGGTTCGAGTCTAAGTAGGTACCTATGTCTTTATTTTTCTTCCATATAACACAAAATTCAACGGCATCCAACATCATTCATACAGCAAAAAAATTCAATGACATCCAGCATCGTAGAAAAATTCAACGACATTAACATCCCAAAACATACAAATTTCCAAAACCTAACTATCCAACGAATCAAATGAAACCAACGTCGATCCAATTTGCTGAACCAATGTTTACATCCAATGCCAACCGATGAATGCCTTTAAATCCATCGCTTAATGCAATTCCTTTCATTACCTGATACATGAAAGTCGACTCTTACTCACCAAATTCTGATTCACTTCTCGATTACGATGCACGATTATGCGAGATTCAATTTGATAAAAAATATTATTTTTTTAATTTATTATTTAGTTTTATTGTTTATTTTACTAATTTATTATTATTATTTTTTGTTTAAAAAGAACAGCAGTACTCCTAACTCGCTTGCGATGACACAACGTTCACTACTTCACCACGAAGCACATACTATTACTAATCGTCACTCTTCACGCAAATAGGAAATCCAGGTACTTTCTTACAGTTTTGATTCCTTTTATTTGTTTGTTCATATTGCCGTTATTATTTAGATTTTTAGTTTTAGGAGATTTGTATTGTTTTATGTGAATAGCTGTTAACTAAAGCATCTTAGTTTTATTGATTATGTGGATTGCGGATTAATTAGATTATGTTGGTTTAATTAAAGGTTTATTTAATAAGTAGTGATATGTTTTAGTATTAGTTATTATATAGGCGTATCATATGGATTATTATTATTTTTTGTTTTGTAAAATATATATATATATATATATTAGTTTAAGAGTCGTTAAGATTAATTTTACTATATATATACATTATTATGTTTTATCAGTTAAAATAGTATATAATATACTCATATGTTAGCATAAGAGTTTTAGTGATGGATTTTGTATAAATGTATTATATGGAATTATATTATTGGTGAATAGCTACATATATTAGTTTAGAGATTATTATGATTTGGCATTTATTTTTTAGATTTGGCTTTACTTAAGGATTTGTCACATAGAAAGTTGTTTTTTTTTTAATAAAATTAATAAAAGACCTTTTTTTAAAACAAAAAAATAATAGGATTGTTAGAGATTTTTTTTTAAATAACAACATTTAAGAGTTAGGACCCCTTTAGATTTTTTTTTAAATAAACCAAATAAATTAAAAACGAAAACTTGAGTAGTTTTTAAAATTAAAATAAATCAACACATTAAATATTTTTTTTTAAAGAACTACGATCGTCTAATCCCGGCTAGCGGGTACGTAGGCACATTCGAAGCGACGATAAAATATGTAGAAACTTAGGTTCTTTTTTCTTTTGATTTTATTTATTTATTTTTTAAATATTATAATTAGAAGAATAATCCTAATTTCGGTAAATAAATAGTGGTACCCGTTAAGGGTTTAATAGGTTAGCCCTTGAACTTGGAACCCTCTAATTCTTCATTTAAAATTGAAATCAAAGACCGGTAGCCAAATCGTAATCAATCCACCCAATTGATTACAGTTTCTTTTTCTTTTCCCGACTTCGGTCGGGTGGCGACTCCAAAAATTATTTTCAATAAAAAACCGGAATTTCTCAATTTCTTTAATCGAAGATTAATATTAAATGGGTTAGGGTTTAGTATTAATCAAGAAATAAGAAATCAGAAATCAATTTTAAACAAAAACCAAAAAATCAGGCTTGACAATGTTAACTATGAATTAAGAAAAGAAGGTGCTATTCTTATTGTTGTTGGTGGTTTGAAGCAGTTTTAGAAGGAGTTTGGTCATATTTGAAGTTAAGGAGTGGAGTATTATTGAGATGGTTGTCAAAATTGTGATTTTATTGTTTATTTGAATGAATAGAATCATACAAAACCAGTAAAATCATAAGCTTATAGAATTGTACATGAAAATTCATAATTTCATTAGAAGTTTACACAAACAATTTTATATCCATTTTAACTAAGAAAAACATTATAAAATCATAAACTCATAAAATTGTATTTTTAACTCGTAATTTTAACAACTATGTCAAAGGAATGGTTAAAGTCAAGGAGTTCTTAAAGATTTTAGTCAACATTGTAAAGGTCACATGTACTAAGGGGAGAATTGGCTTACTAGTTCATGAAAGAGAGAGAGAGAGAGAGGTCTCCGCAAGAGTTGATTTGCTAGCTTTCGATAGAATCGTCTTACCGATTTTAGGGTTGAAACTATTTATTGAGCTGACTTGACAATTTAACAATGAACCATTAAGCCAGTGTTTTCCAGAATGTTTATAGAAACTTTTTTTCCACTTATATTTTGATGTTTACCATTTGTTTTCCCTTTCAAATGTTTATTACACATTTCACAAAGATTTTTATCAAACAAAACTTCTTTAAACTTCTTTTGACTCAAATTTGATCTTGGTCCTTAATGAAAAGGTTAGTAGTAGTTTCATGGTAAAAAAAAGTGATAAGAGGAAGTAAGTGTTGAAATGAGTTGAGTAGGTTTTAACTTGTAGTTTTTATTTGTGTTACAGATTTTAGGAGTATTTCTAAATCGGTTACCGGTATTGTTTACAACATGGGTATGGGATGCATATATGTTGTATGTGTATGATATGTTCACTTACAAACTGAACTTAGTTACTTATTCGAGCTAACTAGACCAATGTGCTACATATGATTGGCTATGGCCACCACATTTGATGGGCTAGTGTAATTAGAAAGGTATCTAGTAATATTTGCACGACACTATTGTTAGTGGAGTCTTGCATTGAGACAACCTAATTATTCTCTACGAAGGGTTACTTGGTTATTAGATAAGACCTATACAAAAACTGTATATATATATATATATATATGTATGTATGTATGTGCTTATTTAAGAGGCATGAGTTGTCTCAAGTCTTGGGATGCCAAAATAATGTTATGAAACTTAAAGGAAAGATAATAAACCAGTGTGTGTTGCATTACTGTTACTTATTATGCATGTGAGATATCTCTTGGTTATTCATGCACATGTGCTTTCATATTCTATACTGGTCATAGCTCAGCCTTTCAAAAACTTTTGCTTTTCAACTATAAGTTCAAGTACCATTAATGGGGTTGATAGTTATGATGATGTTGGTTATGACTACTACTATTACAATTGGGAGAACAACTTTTATTACTTTAATGATGGAACGAAATTTTCCTAAAGGATATGACTTGATTTATTGGTGTAATTGAGTTTATATGGCTACTTGATAGATTCTCTTAGTAAAGTCACATGAGACCCCTTGGTTTCCTTTATGTTAGTTTATTAGAGCTATTGTGATTCCTTAGATGATTATGGTTGTGGTTCTAGTTGCTTTGTTGAACGATAAGCTCTCTTTAATAGGGTGTACAATTTGACTTATTTTATGATTGTACTTAGTGGATCAAGTGGTTACATTATGATACCCATTTATTAAATGTATGGAGATAATTTAATATGAGATTGGTAGAGTTTATATTAAATTGTGGATTATAGACAAAAGTAAGTTATTAGATGATGTGTCCACCTCTATTTAAATAATAAATGAAAGAAATGTAATTACTATGGAAGTTTTGGGTACATATTAGAAGTGCACTTAAAAAGAGTGAACTATTTAGTACTAATAATGTGAAGCTAATTATATTTATTGTATCACATTAAGTTATTGAAAAGATCAAAATGATGAAATTTGTTTTATTGGCAATGGCTGAGGAAACATTTACGATATCGATTTTAATGAATCTTTATATTACAACGAAAACTATCTACTAACTCATAATTATGATGGCTATGGTTTACAACGTCAAAACATATTAGTATGAATGTAATTTCATAATTATCTAAAAAAGATCTTGTTAGTGGCTTATCTAAGTTTTTCTTTTCCCCCTAAAAGATATGGTTTACAAGCTGTCAATTAGAAAAGCAAGTAAAAATATTTTTTAAAACAAAAATGTGCTATTCGTCTCTTATGCCATTCCAAGTATTATATATGTACTTGTTTGAACAAATTTAAACTATTAGTTAAGGTGGTGAGAAATTTATACTTATCATTGTTCATGATTATATTAATACACTTGAAAGTTTTTTGTAAATAAGGAAATATCAAATAACATGCTCTTCGAATTTAACAAGAAAATTTAAAATGAAAAGGTTAGATACAATTGCTTCAATTAAAAGTAATCACAAGGTAGAGTTTGAAACTTATGAAAAGGATGATTTTCCAATTAGCTAAAGGGAAAATATGACGTTGGTTGAGATGGTTCAGATCATTTTATGTGAAAATGATTTACTAAAATATTTTTAAAGCAAAGCCTTCAAAAAATATTTTTGTTATTTAAATTTTATAAGAAAGTTTGAAATAAAAAAGGTGTTACAGTTGCCCTAATTAAGAGTGAGCATGAGAGGGAGTTTGAAAATTAAGAAAAGGATAATTTTTTTCTATTAGGGGATTTCCTTGAGATGGTTCAAACTATTTTATGTGAAAATGATTTACTAAAATATTGCTAGAGTGAAGCTTTCAATATCAACTAGTATGTTATTAACTTAATTTTCCTAAGGTTGATTCATAAAAAGACTCCTTATGTACCATGCAATGATAAAAGACTCTTACGAGCCTAAGTTTTAAGCTAGGCCCACATACTCACGAGCGGAATATCTATACATCACTCCTAAGAACTCTCTATAATAGAATATAAGAGGTCTTCCTTCTCTCTCCTCTCTATCAGATATTCACGAAGGTATAATGTAAACCTTCTCTCTCTCTCTCAGTGAAAGTTGATTCTTGATTTAGATCTCTAACGATGTTTGTTTGAAATTGTGCAAGGTACATAAAAGTAGTTCTTTCAAGCAAAACTAGAGCTCCTAATGCCTAAGGCATAATAGATTGTGCAAAAAGGTCCCTTCCTTATTTTTCTATTCTCTTTTTATACTTAGTAATGATTTTCCTAATAGATTTGAGAGTAGATTGTTGGATTGGTTATAGTAGAACCTATTTCTGTTTTTGAGTTGCAAATATTATTGCGGACGGTGACCAAGAACAGATAGGGCTTGTCGCTAAATGAGTTCAAGCTTGAAAAAAGCTCAAAAGGAATAATGGGGAATGCCGCGAAAAAGAATGAATGCGAATGCGAATGCGAATGCGAATGCGAATGAAGGGTAAGCAAAATCCATGAACAGCTCCAATAGATATGACACACCAATGGAACTTCTGATGACTCATGGAGCAATCTAACATGGCATACAAATGGATCCAGTAAGGTTACTCGCTACTTAGCCTTGCTCAAGGGTTAAGATAAGAGTGAAGCCGAGAGTAAACAAGCAGTTTTTACGCAAGAAAGAAAATACTTAAGTATATTAAGGATAATCTATCTATTATAGCTACAATTACAAAGGTATTTATACCCATAAGTTAGGGCAACTTGCCCAAAAAGGAAAACGGAAAAAACAAAGAAGAATTTCTTAAGGAAGTAATGTACAAGATACAAAAGTGTAAAAATAAATATATAAGGAAAGCAATTATTGGTGCAATGGATTCTATAGTGGTGATACTGTATTGGTGATGCTATTGGAAGATGTGAACAAAAAATATGGATAGCTTGCTTATCCAAACAAGGGTATCTTGGTCAGTCCAGAATCTTTCTCTCGGCATCTCGGTAAGGATACGACCAAGTAAGTAATTGGCCAGGCATGTGTAAGAATGAAGATGGGCTGTTATCTCGGTCTTCCACTTCTCAGCATACAACATGTGAAAAACAGGCAGTCACTTAGCTCAATAAGTAGAATGGGTCAGCAAAGAGATACTTAGCTTCCGCATGAGTCGGCTAGAAAAGGAAGATTCGTCTTGCTGGTCCCCCTAGTACTTAGGCTCAATTACAAGTTAGTAGTTCGGTAGCTTGAATCCTATCATTCCCTCTAGGTTGTTTTGGATTTAGGATCAAATCTGAATGGTCTTCATTTAACTCTCCATTAAGGTGATACGGACTGAGATCGGCAACATTGAAGGCTTCAGAAACCCCATAGCCCTCAGGTAACTCCAATCTGTAGGCATTGTCATTGATCTTATAGAGGATTCTAAAAGGTCCTTTAGCTCTTGCAGATAATTTGTTCCTCTTCTTGTTCGGGAACCATTCCTTATTAAGATGCAGACATACCAAGTCTCCTGGCTAAAATTATTTAGTTGTCCTACCCTTAGTCTTATCCCGCATTCTTTTAGCAGTTTAGTCAATGTACCGAGTGACTTTATCACAGATGTGCTGGAGGGATTATACTCTAGCTGAGGCATCAGGGTCCTCTTGCGCGGGTGCAAGTACAGGGGTGTGGTTGAGGGGTAACTTGGGATTGAAACCATAGATCACTTCAAAAGGAGTCTGCTTAGTAGTGTCATGCATTATTCGGTTGTAAACAAACTTAACTACTGGCAAGCAAACATCCCAATCAGCGAAGTAATTACCCACTGTAGCTCAGAGTAATGATCCTAAAGTATAATCGACTATCTCTGTTTAGCCATCAGTTTGGAGGTGACAAGAAGTACTGAATAATATTTTGGTCCCGATCCAATGCTACATCCACACAATCTCTTGCAAGAAAAGAGAAGCAATAACTAAAGCACCATTAGTTTTGGAGCAGGGCATGAAGTGTGCCATTTTGCTAAACCAATCCATGAAAACCATTATAGAATCTTTACTCGAGTAGTTCGTAATAGTCTGAGAACAAAGTCCATGCTTAATTCAATCCATGGCTTCATTGAGACAAGTAAAAGCATTGCTTTCCCTTACTCGACTCGACATTTAGCCTTTTGCATACGACACGGTTTTCAACAACTTGGTGTACATCTCTCTTCATTCTTGACCAAAAGAATCGACCATTCAACAGTTCATAGGTCCTCCTTTCTCCAAAATTTTTAGAGAGTCCTCCATTATAGGCCTCCCTGATCAATAGTTCTTGTAGTGAACAAGTTGTCACACATAATTTTCCACCTCGGAACAAGTAACCATCCCCTTCATGATACTTATCCACTATCCTTCTATCAACATGTCACATAATTATAGGTCCAAAGAGCAGATCCTCATAATACTTCTCTTTAATATTTGTAAGCCCAAACAGTCTGGTTGCAGTTCAATTAAAAGTGCATGTCGCCTTGAAAGAGCATCTGCAATTACGCTGCTCTTTCTCTGCTTATATTTAATTACAAAATTAAATCTTTCTCTACATATTTAAAGTTCCAACAAACACTTCAGGAAATTAATAGCTAGCAAATACAGTAGCTAAGTTGAATAATGTAACTTACTCTGTTTCACATACACAGAATAGAGTATAACAGAATTTCTAAAAGAACCACTACAGCTCACATGAAATCTCCGCTCTGATATCAAGATGTTTTGGATCGTGACAAAAAACAGATAGAGTTGGTCATTGGATAGATCCAAGCTTGCAGAAAGCTCAAAAAGAATAATGGGAAATGCTGCGAAAAAGGACGAATGCGAATGAAGGGTAAGCAAAACCTACGAACAGCTCTAATAAATATGATGCACAAATGAAACTTCCACAGACTCACCGCACAATCTAATATGACGCACGAATAAATCCAGTGAGGTTACTCGCCACTTAACCTTGCTTAAGGGTTAAGATAAGAGTGAAGCCAAAAGTAAATAAGTGGTATTTACATAATGAAGAAAATACTCAAGTGTATTAAGAATAACCTGTCTATTACAACTACAATTACAAAAGTATTTATACCCATAAGTTAGAATAACTTACCCAAAAAGGAAAAGACAAAAAAAAAAGACATTTCCTAAAAAAATAATATACAAAATACAAAAGGGTAAAAATGAATATATAAGAAAAGCAATCAATAGTGCAACGAATGTAAGCCCCACAACCAATCACTTAAAGTTTCAATAGGTTGAAATATCCGATTGAGCCTAAATTATAAATAAAGTTAGAAATATTAGTAAAATGATCCCGTAAGTTTGGATTTAAGAAAATAAGCAATAAAATAAAAGAATATAAAAATTCCAAATTTTATATATAACTCGTTATTTATCGAAAATGCATAAAATGTATTCCGATAATTAACGAATCGCTAGAGATAAATTATATATATACTAAAAATCATAAAATAACCTAAATAATATTTAGTAATATTTATTTGTACTACATATGAATTTACATGTGTATAGAAATAAGCATAATTACTTAAAATACGCGAAATGTGTTAAAATAATAATAATAAAGAAAGAAAAAAATTCATAATTAATTAAGGAAAATCAAGAAAAATATAGAAAAATGAGGAAAAGTCCAGAAGTGAGGTGTGGCACTCTGAAATTGAAGAAAAAAAATCAACCAATTAAAATACAATAAATGGAAAGTGGAAAAAAGAAGAGATAAGGCAATTGTTTTGTCTCATTAATATACAATAATTTACATAAAGCTCTATAAATACTCTAATTTTTTTTTTAAGCTCATTTGGTCAGTTTGGAGAGTGAAAAAAATGGAGAGAGGTGAAATTAAGAGAAAAATTAAGGTTAAAAAAAATAAGAAAACTGTGCAGCTGGGGCTTGTAAGAAAAACCTAAACCCGACGAGCAACTGAGAGTGGACGACCACCACCACCATAAGGTGGTGGCAGCGCCCAGGTGGGCCAACACACTCATGGCCACCGACGGTGGCCAGAGCCACCCAAATTGGTGAGTTCGATTTTTAACTTGATTTTGTGTAATTTTGTAAAAATAGTAAATATTCTTAGAAAATTATGAATTTTTTTATTCTAGAATATTTTTGTATTTGGTTTTTATGAAAAATATTATTTTGATGAAAATATGTCCCGTGATCTATGATCCTTAAGAAATCATGCAAAATCGAGCATATTTCGGTTTAGAAATAAATAACCTTAAGAGTGTAGTTTTGAGCCCAAAATTTTTTTATAGACTACTTAGATGATATAGAATAGAGCTATGAAGCCTGTTTTCAAAAATTAATTTTGAAAATTTTTAGATAACTTTTAGGCCTTAAGATGAGGCATAAAATGGGTAATTTATGGTTAATTAAGTAATTAAATGGTTAATTACTAATTTAGTGAATAATTATATGTTTTAGGATGTTGAAATCTGATGAAGTATGATACTTATAGCATTTAGGGTGTTAGATGTAATTATTAAGTTAATTATGTAGTAAATAAGTAATAAGGAAAAATAGTAAAATTTAAGTTAATTTTGTAAATTAAGGTAATTAGGTGTAATATCTGATTTAGGATGAATTTAGATATTTTTAAATGATAATTGATGTTGGGATATGATAATTAGAGTGATAAAAATATTAGATGTGTATTATATACATAATAAGTAATAGTACGTAAAACACAATTATTAAAAATATAATAAATAAAAGATATTAGAATAAAAATTGATGTTATGATAACAATAAAAATATATAATAAAACTGATAGAAAACTTAAATTTATGTAATTATATGAAAAATGTAAAAATTTCTCACATTAAAAGTAAATTCAATACACTAATACGGATTTAAGTGTACCGAGTGAACTAAAATACTGACTAAGGGTAATGATGGTATTTAAGATATCAGGAAGTAATATGATTGATTTCACATTATGAGTTGAAACGAATTTCTAGGGTTCAGATATAAAACAGTACTTCAAAATCGAATTAGAACCTAATTTAGAAATAAATGCGGAACCTGAACCCAAACCTAACCCTAAACCTAGAATAATTGTAAAAGATTTGAAAATCTAGATAATTGGATATATTAAACCCTAAACAAAACATAACAATAAGCGTTATAAGATTAAACTAACTGATAATAATTATGTGAAAAACTGAAACCACGTTTGTGTTATAGGGATGATCAGCGATGACCTGAGCGAGTTAAATCCCGAATGAGTGAGCGAGGAGTCCAGGTAAGTTAGGATTAATATTATAATTTATTTTTTAGGCTTGAGATTATGCTTGGTTGTGCTTGTTAGATAGTTGGTTGTGTGCATGTGCTTGATTATGAGTGATGCTATGATTCTATTTGTTGTTCTTATTTGTATTTTATGATTTGTATGAAATAATTGATCACTCTAAACTGGATCTAATCAAATATATGATCCGTAATCATAATCGGACCTACATAGTAACTCATTAGGGGAAACCTAGGGTTCCCCGGCCAAAGACCGACCCCTTCGAAAGGGATAGCGCAAGATTGCATAATGATCCCTTCTTTATCCTTAGTCAATCTATGTGACAGGAGAGGAGGTCGCAGCAAGGGTGAAGTCAATGGTTCGAAGGTAGTTGTGGGAGGAGCGGTGTCTCCATTGCACAAGCCTAGGTTTGGTTGTGAGCTGTTGTATTAATGATAACTCCTCAACCTGGATTAGAGCCGGTGCAATTTCTCTAATCTCACGACAAGCCGGACAATGTTGTACGATGTCATTTACTTGAACATGCAATGCACCTAATAAGTTGGTTGATAACCTTGTTATATTTATGGCATAATTTTAAGTCCTCCATCCTAACTTACTAAGTTGTGATTGCTTACATCTCTATAGACGTCGTGCAGGTACTGGCTAAAAAGCGGAATACAACTAATCTAAAGCTAGCAACTACTGAATCTTGGGAAGTAAAGAAAAACATTTGAAGAACAAACATATATTTTTAAGGTCTAAACTTTTATTTTGGAATTTTTCATTTTTGAATAATGTAATAACTAGGAAATATATCACGAAGAAATATTGTAAACGTTAATTGTAATAACTGAATTTTAACATATATATATATTTTTTCACTTTCTTAAGTAAATAATTTATTTAAATTACAAATTGTTTACTTCAAAGCGGGTTAGTCGTGGATGCCTTGTGTAGATCAGGTCTAGGATAGCGGTTGTAATGTCAACTTCTATCTTAAATGGTTTTCATGGCGGGGCTGTTACAATGCTGCCGCTTCAGGGCATGACAACAAATTCTACACGTGGTAATACTGTATTGGTGATGCCATTGGAAGATGTGGACAAAAAGTACGAACAGCTTACTGTATTAGTGATCCCATTCGAGCCTAGAACGCGTTTAAACCCTGAAATCAACATTTTACTCAATTAAGTATCAATTTCTTTAAAGAAAACAAAAAATGTAAGGGAAATACTATAAAATCACCATATAAAATATGTTTAAAATCAAAGTTATCATATAACTTATAAAAGAGAACATGGTAAAGAGTACTGGGATGTTGTTTAGTATGGTCATTCCGATACTTAAGTTAGTATTAGGTAGCTGAGAGAATAAGAGTGCTTTGAGTAAGCTAAGTACGCAAAGTGATCAAGTAATTTATTGTTGGGAAGTAACTTAGCATTTATCAAGAAAGGCTACCAGAAGTTGAGGGACCATCAGTGGATGGGTGGCATGTTCGCACGTTGTGGATAGTGGGATTGTATAGTCCAACGTGGTCTTGATTTGTGCAAAGTGGTTATTAATTTGGTCTTTAAACTTTATTTTTTGTCTTATAGCTATTGTGGGTTGCTATGACTAAACAGGCTATTTAGCAGCCTTTGACCAAGGTTAGCTAGATGGATAGGAGGTCGAATACAAAGGATGAAAAGCTGGGCCGTAGGTCTAGAGCCTAAAATATATTATCAACAACCCCTGTATTTCATCTTTTTCTATTCACTAACAAACGAAACATACAAATACATACATACACATAAGCATGCATCATCAACACATGTATAAAAGTATGATAATTTTTTTATATAATACATTTATTGAGTCAAATTATGTATATAATCGATGATTGAAGAAAGAAACCACATCATACACACAATCTATATAACAATTCAATTGCAAATATACAATGTATCGAGACATATAATGTGTTTTGGCCAAATAATACATAAGATACAGATATAGAAAATAACACCACCAGCAATAAACTTATAGCGTACTAGTGAAAATAGAATTCCATTTTTAACATAATACATCAATACTACAACCGAAATTGCTACCGACTCCATTTTGAACATTTGAGATTGGAGAGGTTTAAACAGTTAGTTCATAGGTGTTTTTTCCATTGTGGTACTCAAGTGGTTATTTAATGGAGAGTTAGGGAGTTATTATATGTTAATATCATTACATATGTGGGTTGATTTTATAATATTATATAGAAAAATTATTGTTATTTTTTTTTTTTTATAAATCTAAGATATTAAGTAGACTCTCCTCTAACTTTAAAATATATACATATATATTATATATATGGAATATATAGTAAAAGGGAGTCTATAAATGCTACTTCTAATGAACCAATTTATATTCCACCTATTAAAGCCAGGCCATTCCAGTCGAAAAAAGATTTATTGGTATTAATATGTTACATATTTTAATGACTAGTATCATTTGATATTTATACACATTAATAACAGTAAATCCATATTTTTACGTGTTAAGAGTGATAGTTGGTATATGTATTAGTGATAGTAAATCTATTTTTAGATACGTACTAGTAAAGGTGTAATCGAGTCGAGTCAAACTAATACAATATTGAGCTCGAGTTTGAGTTCGAGTTCGAGTTAGAAACTCAAAACTTAAACTTAATTTGAGTTTGATTGAATTTTAAATTTTAAACTCGAACTCAACTCAAAGATATATTTGACAAGTTCAAGTTGAGCTCAAATAGTTCGAAATTTTATACTTTTTTCTTAAATAATATGAAATTCACTTATATTTTTAAAATAAAAAATAAATTAAAAATCATACCAAGTTTAATTAAGGTCGCGAGTTAGACAAATATAATATTTTAAAGTTCGAGCTCAACTTAACTTAATACGTAGATAGCTCGAGCTTAAACTTCACTTGATTGTCACCGAATTAACTTAAGAGTAAAAGTCAAACTAAATTTAAATAGTTGCAAAATAGTTTGATTTATTTATACCTCTATATATTAGTGACGAGAGGTATCATTTGATATTTAGATACAATGGTATATTAATATTATTGAAATATTTTTTATTGTGGTTTAGTATTATCAATATTAGTTTTTTAATAAAATAAAGTATATTTGAATCTCTAATAAAAAGTATAGCTGGTTTAAAAAATATATATTTATATTTCACTAAGGATTCTTGGAATGATGTTGGTGTAAATGCTCCAAGGTAGTAACTTTTTAAATGGTATAAAATCTCATATAAATAAAGAAAAATCATCGAACCAAGTTGCAGTATATATTACATAATTAAATAATAGTATTGTATCCATAATTATAACAAGCTATGAGCATATATTGTGAAAAATATTAATTGCGATAATTCTTTAAATAAATTTATTATTTTAAAATATTAAATTGTTATATATGTTCTGAAACAAACTCATTACGGATGCAAATTTTCAGGTAGGGAAGATAGTAATAGACACTCAAATCCAAAAAATTGCTTGTATTTTAAGAAAGCAAACTCTACCAGCACCCCTACGGGTTACGGTGGTTTGTGATTATCGAATTCCATGACAGATTTACATGACTTGAAGCTGTCTCTTTTTTTGGTGCTAACGACAAAAAAGAGAGAAGAAAAAGAAAAAAGAAAAAGAAAAAAGAAGAAGAAGAAGGAAATAAAGGGAAAAAAGGGTGTGGTAAGAGAAAACACAATATACTTCTCGAAATGGGCCAGACATTTCAACGGCACAAAATAAGCCCAAGCAGGTCAAGCCTTAACCCCTAAACCAGAAATTTTAAAACCGACCCAATTGATCAAATCAAAAATAACGAGCAGTAGACGAACATGAACCCAAATCCAAACCTTCTATAACGGAATCCGAAACCCGAGTCATCTGACGGAACTCATTTGAATCGAAGCCCAGGTAAGGCCCATTAACAGTCGAGCCCATTTCATGTTCTTGAAACCCAAACAGGCCCATATCATTCCACATACCGTAACCCGTATCCGCCAACCCGGGAACATAGCAAGTTGACATATCGGGGGGCAATGGTGGAAGCTCGGTCTCATTAGAAGCCTGGTATGACCCGTATCCAAAGTTAGCCACGTCGGTCACGGGTGCGGAAGACACACCCGTGATGGTGCCGTCGAACCAGCCAGAACCAAAACGGCTACCATCATGATCACTAAAAGTGGATTGAGAATACAGAAAATTATTATTGTTGTTGTTGTTGCTGCTGCCAATAATAGTAGGAGTGTTGGTGGTGGGATGATAATTGAGATTACTTTCTTGAGGAGATAAAAAGAATGATGACATGTCATGCTGTGACTCGTCAGGAGATATAATGGAGGTAACGGAAGAGCCAGGTGGCATGTCGGAGTAGACAAAGTTGGTGCGCGCCTTGGCACCACGCATTGACCGAGCAGCGCGATCATAGGCCAAAGCAGCTTCCTCGGCGGTGTCAAATGTACCAAGCCAGTGTCTCTCCTTGGTGGAAGGGTCCCGTATTTCCGCAGCGTATCGGCCCCAGGGCCGCCTTCTGACTCCTAGAAACCGTGTGGGCGGGGAGGCTCCAGCGCTTGGGTCGTGTTGGTTTGGAGTTGGGACTGCTTGTTGCTTTCTTTTGGTTTTTGATGGGGAGGGTGCCGTCTTGGCACTTGGGTCCATTTTATTTTAGGAAGTTTGTGGACACGTGAGGGCACAGAGAGAGAGAGAGAGTGATTATGATTGATGGGTTTGGTTGAAGCCGTCGCATGGAGTTGCTTAAATAAGGAGATTGTGTAAGATAATATTGTAATCGTCAATTTACATGAATTGCCCCTCAACAACTTGTAAATTGCATTTGAATACTTTGCTTTATTATACATGGTGCATGGTCTATGATGACTAATCATAATTTATTTCGTCAAATAAATACTTATTGTGTATTATGTATGCTGTGCAGCATAAAATGTTCATTAAAGCTTCTTTAATGCGTGCACTTATTATATACCTCTCACGTTGAAATATCTAGAAGTGCAAAGCCACTAAAAGTTCTCTCTCCCCTTTCCCCTCTTTTTTTTTTTTAAACAAAATTTTGTAGTTAGTGAAATTTAGGTGTCTCGTACAAAAGTACTATCCTCTAATATCACCTTTAATTTGAGAAAATGATTTGGAATTTAGTAAGTTAAAATGGAATGAAATGAAACTTAAATCGAAATTATGAATTTATTCATATGTTTGAAAATGTTTAAGCAATGAAACGGAATGAATATGCATAGAGTAATATCAGTAAAATATATATATTTTTTTAATTATTGAATATAGTAATTAGGTTAAAGGTTAAATAAATAATATTAATTAATAATAATTAATGAAAAGATAATGGAATTGCGATTCTACTTTTTGAAAGGCGGAATTGAATTTCTTCTTTAAGTAAAAATGGTCAATTTTATAAAATCACAATTCTAATTACTAAAAAATAGAATCCAGAGTCACGATTATATTTCAATATATTAATGTATATCAAATATAACATAAATAGGATAAAACGTTTAGGTTCTTTTTTTCATACCTTTTATATAAAATATAGAGTTTGTAAACATATATATTTATATATATACACATACATATATATAACGACTTAAAAAGTATTTATTTAAAAAGTTTTAATAATACTAATACGTCGTATGTTTAAATGAGTAATATATAATTACTAAATATAATATCTAATTATTAAAAATCTATTATTATATTTTTATTTATTAAAATTTTATTAATATTTATATATTATTTATTTATTTATGTAATTTATCAGTATAATTTAAGCTTCTGACTATTCACGCCGCATATTTTATGCTTCCAATAACTTTTACATGACACTGTATCTCAAATGTATTAGCTCTGATCAACTTTTTCAGTGTGATTAGCATCGGGTCTTCATACATACAATACACGTGTGTGTTTTCTTCCAAACGAGAACCATCATCAAACTTGATCAACTAACCAACTAAAGAAATTTATAATTTCAAATATTTAAGAGACACAATACGAGGTAAACCAGTCGACTCAAAAATTTACAAATCTCTTTATACAGTATATACTAAAAAAGCAACACAAGACACTTGTAGATATTACAAAACGCATTGAAAAGTTAAGAGTAAGCGATCTTTGGCGATAAAGACTGAAAGCTAATGATGAAGGCAGTACAATTGCGCAGGTAGTAGGCACTGTCATGTACCCTGTAGAAATTTGAAAATTGAAACTACTATGTAGCTTAATGCAGGCTAGCTATGACCAAGATATATATAGCTTTTAATTTATGAGTTTGTCATAGGTAATCCACGAAAAGGTACTGAAACACCTTTATTCACTTGATGGTTAAATTTGAAAAATAGATATTCACCTTAGGGTAGCCTTCTAATTATTGTTAATAATAACAGAATAAGATTAATTTATAAATATTTAAAAAAAAAATAATTTTTTTATGATAAAAATAATATAGAAATTCGTACAACCTTCGATAAGAAAATGCTTTCTAATTGTTAACTATTATTGCTGGAACGACGTCATTTGATGATAATTAAATGTCATTATTAAGTTACTTATATTAACATAATGCGGTCACTTCTTTTCATTGGTGATGAATTTGTCATTAATTATTATCTTTTCTTATTAACGATAACCGTTACTTGTTTATATTATTATTATTATTATTATTATTATTATTACTCATTTTCCTTTAAAGAAGACCATCAACTATACACCTCAGTACAACCATCTTCAAGATTTTGTAATCCCTTTTTGTGATTACGGTAAGATGTAAAGAATTTGTGCATCGGTTACATCATATACTGCGCATCGCTTAGATCACTTAGATTTTGTGATTCGTACAGCTTACACTTGTTAAAAATGCAAGTGCATATCATTATGAAACTCATAATTTATAGATTATAAAAAATAGTATAAATGAAAAATCAATCATCATATAAACCATGTTAGTGATAAAATTAAAATAGAAATACGCAGTAAAGTAATTATTAGTTACACAAGATCTATAGTAGAGTTAGATTAGAACTTAATTAAGAAAAGAGAGAAAATCTTATCAACCATAAAATTAAAAGTGTTGATGATCTTGCAAATCAGTTTGGATGTTGGATCCAAATTTGGACACATTTATAAAAAAAAAAAAAAAAAAGAAGATTTATTTTTATTTCTAAATGGGTCTAACATGTTTATTTATCATGTTGAGTTTTCCTTTTTTTCTTTTTATAAAAAAAAAAAATCTAATTGTAGTTGTGTCTTACCTATCCAAATTTGCAGATTGGCAACCCTAATTGCTACAACTGCTATAGTGATAGACTGAGAGGCACCTACTACGGGGTAACAAGAAATTAAAAAGTTTGAATCTTCGATAACACATGTTATTTTTAGTAAAATATTAGGCTGCGCTAAAATCACATATAAAAGAACACTCTTTCGGGAAACAAATGCATCGTTATCTTCACACCATCATGTTATTTTTAGTTCTAGTTAAGTAGCTACACCAACAACTCCGTTTTGACTTTCATGTACTTCTAACCCCTCACCTTCCCATCAAATTGATCATATATTTAATTATTTTGCTAGGTAATATGGCTTCGGATGTGTGTATATACGTATGTATGTATATATATATATATATATATATATGTATGACCCAAATCTCATATATATTACCGAATGTACTTATAATTTTAAATGGAGCTTCCTATATTTCATTATAAAACTGTGTAAGATTTTTGTTTTATATATAGAATCTTCTTATACGACTCTTTTGAATCGATTAGTCGACGCGAGCTTACTTGAATTGCTTGAAACCCAGTAACAAAATCTCTACTTATTCTTTTCCAATAATCTCTTCCTTTAGTGTATGCTCATCATACACCACCACACATTGGTATTGTTATTAGCTTTTGAAGTAAGAAGCCACTCTAAACCAACACATCAATAGCTAACAGATTTCTCGCTGAACTAGATTTGAAAATAACAAAACAAAAAATAACTTTTCTGTTTTCTATGACAGTGAAGGACTCTTCCATACACATAGTTAAGCTACACAGTGTAATCTAAATTTTAATCCTAAATACATCCTGAAATCCTATAAAGTAGTTATAGAATTGGGTAGGTTAGACACGTTTAATGATTTGCAAGGTAGCAATTGGCATCCCTAAATTTTAAGATCATTTTGCTTCAAGTATTCTTTGAAAAGTGAAATCTTATTTGCTGTTTGATAGTAGCAATCACATAGTAAAAAATTGAAAAAGAGAAACTTTATTATTGTAAAAATATTTATGGTGTGATTTATGTTTTTTATAGAATTGATCATATTAGTAATTTAATATTTATTAGATCTAAACGGTTAAAATTACAATTAGTTTAATAATTTAAATTTAAAAGATATTAAATCAAAAATAAAATAAAAAATAAAATCAATCTCTTAAAAAAAACGGACCCAACCATAAAAAAAAATCCAAAAACAAATATTCCAGTGGCCTATATCTTGTCCCCTCAATAATTGTAAGCATCGATATGATTGGCGACTTAACGACCATGATTGGCATGTTGTCCTTAAAATTTTTATATGTTCAATGCTCTGAAAAGGTTCGTTCAACTAAAAAGTTTCTGAAATAATTCAGAAACCAAATGTGCCTAATCCAAAGCTTCTCCTCAAATATGAGCTTAATCAAGATAATATGTATATAATAAATGCATAATATATTTTGTTGAGTCAGATACATCAATCATAAGGTTGTACCATACAAATCCCTGTTAACTATGTAATTATGCATGCGTATGATCAACTTTTATACCTAAACACAAAAGACTCTCCTTCATTACATGGTTCATGATTGCTTAATTTCTGAAAATTTATATTAATCCAATCATCAGCCCCACATTGAATCATATTCAACCATCAAGTACTAGTACCATACCCAAAATAAAAGTTTAGTTCTTTTCCTTGGCTCTGAACTGCATATGAACAAAATACAATAGTTTTTGGTTTAGTTTAATGCAACATATATAGATATATAACCCAGCGTATAATTAAGATCCTTTATGAATGATTTTAATCAAGATCACTACAATAGAAAAGTGATTTTAGTAGAATTTTGATCCGATCAACTCAAATAACTGTTAAAAAAGCTTTTATATCAATTTAGTAAATAGTTAAACCTTTAAGCTTATCACCTTCATATTTAATTTAAAATATAGAGATCATTCTTTTTTCTTTTATTAAGGTTTTAAGGATGTTTTTGGAAATGAGAAAAATCCCAACCGTACTATCACATCAAGTTCTAAATTAATAGCATGCAACAATCAATAAAATTTTAATAATTAATAAGTAAAAATATATATAATAATTTTTTATAAAACTAAATATAATCATCAATATTTATACACTATCCATTAACCTATAGAGCATATTAATATGATGAAAAGTTTATATATTATCCTACATACAATGTATTAGAGAAGCTTTCCAAGTTGATGAACACACAAGGAATATCATTATCTCACCCATGTGCGTCCAATCTGATCCATAAATTATAATGATACGTGCCACGATCTTTTTCACCTTTCAACTCAAAAGAGCACACTTTCTTATATATTTCTTTTTAATTTAACAAAGAGTGGCTTTTTTTTTTTTTTCCTCTCTTTTATTATAAAAAAAAATTCAGTGGAACTTGGATCTTCTTTGTTGCACGTTACCAAGTTTGAAGATACTTAGGCCTTCAAGTGAGGGAAAGTCGTGTTGGGTTGCATGTGAGAGAGGGACACATAGGCAAAACTTTTTCGAAGAAAACAAAGACCTAAGTAATTAAATAAATACCAGCGTGCACAGAGGTTCTTGGCTCGTGGCCCGGTTGAATTACCCAAGACTGTCCAGTCAATAGAAAATGAAGTTCTTCCTACCGTGGTCGAACGAAGTCCTTAATGGTGTAGAAAAATATGTTCGGTCTCTGATCCGGAGAAAAAAGATTTAATGATATAATATGTTACGTTTTATGTATACATAATAGTGAGTAAATATTAATGAAATATATTACGTATGGTAATGAATAAATATTAATAAAATATATTATATATAGTTTGTGCAAAATATAAGTAGTAATTTTTTTAAAATAATTACCTATTTTCATTGCTCTACATGTCAAATTTCACCGGTACTTACTATATATATACACGTGATATAACATATACTACCCAATAAATCCTTTTCTGACATTCATATACATGTGTTATGATAAAACCTTATTTTTCTAAGTGAAAAACATATTAATGGATTTGCTATCAAGGCATTTGTTAAAAAATCAAATAAAATAACTCTTTATTTTTTAAATGCATACTCAGCGTTGAAAGACGGTAACGAGATTTCCTTCTCTCTTTTTTTTTTTTTTTTCCTGAAATCTTTAATAAGTGTACGAAGATGCTCACTTATGAAACCCTTTATTAATATATCTCGCACTGTGCACGATTGCTAAATAAGAAAGGTTATGATATAGAATAGCTAATGGCATTTGTTACCCCCAATTTAGCTTGATACTATAAGTTACTATCTTCTTCTTCTTCTTCTTTTTTTCCTGTATACATGTTAACAAGGTCCTAACGACATCCTTATTCCTGCTTAATCCCCTCCTAATATATCTTCTGCTCATTCTAAATGCCATGACATTCAAATCTCTTATAGGGACATCCATATATACACAAGCTAAATGTTTTAAAAAGAATTAACTTATTACTTTTTAGAAAATGAAATGTGTAGATATTATTTGATCAACTGCAGTTTCCAACATTTGTTAAATTTTGCAATCGTTTTGATGTGAAGGAATATGCAAAAATAAATATGGAAAAAATTGCTTATTATGTTTGACTAAGTTTGAAGCTGTATGAAGTTTGAGTTACATACAGTATAAAGCTAAAAATGTTTGTGGGATAAAGTTTTTTCTATATAAATGGTATTTCTATTTGTGTCTTAACCAGTTATATGCTGCAATAAATAAAAAATATTTATTAAGTATCTTATCTTTTTTGAAACTCATGATGGAAGGGAGAGTTGGATGAGGGGATATTATGGGGGCAATTGTATCAAGATCTGTCCAGTCAATTAATCAATGGGTAATGTATCATATTTATGGGGAAGAAAAATGCACGGGCAATCCTAAAACTTTTCGCGGTCTTATAACTAAGTCTAAGCACTTTTACTTTCAATAATCAATTTCTAAAACTTCATAAAGCATGGGATCAAGTCATACATGCCAATAAATGTTAATTCTATCTTACTTTCTCTAATTAATATTGAAATTGATAAACAAGACAAAATAGGAAAAAGAAAATCATAAAGAAAGAACCTTATGGCGGCAACCATTTAGAGGGGAGGGGGCATTGCCAACAATCCTCTATGTTGGCCGTACAACCCATCACTAAGGATTGCTGTGAAATCTATTCCTTGGGATAGTTTGTGGTAGTCATCTAGAGTTTCGTTCGCAACCCACCTTTGATAATGAGTTGTGTGGTTGTGGCATCATCGCCACGAGTGTGTGTCATCTTGTCACGTTGAAATAAGGTTGCTTGACTTGATGAAACTCTTTTTTTCTTTTCAAACTTTTAAAATTTATTGTATATTGATGTCTATCTACCACCTTGGGTAAACCATGAGCCATGAGCACCACTTATTCTTGGTGTTGCCATCCGCCATTATAAATAGACTATACAATCCATTTGTTAGTTGATCTGTACAAACTATCTTAATGATGGTATCACTAACCATGCATCATTTCTTCAACGTGCCTTAGGATTTTTTTTTTTAAAAAAAAAAAACATTTCCCCTAGAGTTTCTAATTTTTACAAATTTCTTTAGTTCTTAGAATTATGTATTTTTAATGAAAAAAATTATTATTTTTTTTTTCCAAAATTTCTTATAAGACATGTCACCAGAATCCTAAAAGGCAAAGAAAAGACTATAACATAGTATGTGGTTAGTTAGGATTTTGATTGCAATTGTTATGAATTTTAAAATTTGACAGCTGGAAGTAAAAAATTTTAAAATTCAATCTAAAAGATAAAAAGTTTCAAGATGTTCCTTTATTCTTTATCGAATGTAGTGTTTAAGGATATTTGTGACATATATTTAATTCCTAAGTATCAAGGACTAGTACTCTAGATCCTAAGAACTTTTGTTTTTTTTTTGCAACGCGACCTAAGTACGTCAATAATTCATCTTTCTTAGCTTCCTATTATCTAGATTTGTCAATTAAGTAACCAATATCATGTAATGCTTCTTTGAAATCTAACCAATGGGCATTTGTTCATGTGCTCCTACACTAAAGAAATTAAAACCATGTTCTTTTAAGATTTATAATGATATGAAATCATATAAAGTTTCCATATTCTTAAAATATTACTCTCTTTATCCCTTGAAAAATATTGACCGTTAGAAAAATTTTCCTTTTAAGGTTAAACTATATTTTAGTGGATTTCTAGCCGATTTTATATTTTTAAAACGGTTCGTTAATTTTTGTAAACCTTTATTTGGAATCATTTTCCAAAAGGAAAACAACTTATCAAGAGACTTAAAATCCTGAAAAAAAAAAGAAAAAAGAAAAACTCATAATCATATATCTGAATGCAGGATCCCAGGGTATTTAACCCAACAGACTAGTGCATCAAGCCTACCACAAAAACTAGGAAATGATATCAAAATATCTGAAAATAATAAAAGCATCATCATCATCATAAAAGTCTAAAGTTCAACATGACCAGAATCTAACAAGTCCTAATAATAGAAAACAGACTTGAGGGTCATAACAGATGTCTCCCTCGCAATCTACGTAAGCCTTCTCATAGAAACGATGACCAAGATAAGCATAAGCATCCTCCTCGACATGGTAAAAGGATGAGCTACATGAACTTGCCACGTACATACTACAAATAAATACAAGAAGAAACAGTACACGTTTTTATTTTCTAGTGCAGCATACCGATTCATTGAGCTTTATACTTAATTGATAGCGAAACAATACCAAAATACTCGTAACTCCAAACAACATATTGGACATTGTGGGTTGGTAGATCATATCTAGTTACCACATCTCTAATCAAAGTATCAAACTATAAAGTAGTCTCGTACGTCTCTAATCAAAGTATCAATGTATAAAGTGATCTCTTACGAAGATCATCATTATTATATAGATATCAACAGTCATAGTCCATCTACATTATATTTTCATCAAGTCTCGTATCTCCAAATTATGCTCGATTTAACCTCCTTCCACTCTCATTGATACATGTCTCACACAAGTCCCTCCTATCGATTTTCCATTGTGCCAACATCATCGGCCTAAGTGCCTAACAATCCTATCTTTCCAAAATTCATAACCACAACCCATAAACCAAGTTTAAGGTTATTGGTTTGTGGATCAACCGATTGTACACAAATAACATACAATAGCCACATGCAATACGTCAGGCTGTTTAAATATTATAATAATATTTCAATATTATAACTACATATGTATTAATTAATTTAAATATCAAAAATTAAATAAAATTTGAAAAAATATTAAAAATGAAAAAAATGCTAAATAGTTCTTTAAAGGAGGACCTAGTTACACATACATAATAAATATATATTGATTAAATAAAATCATAAAAATAAAATAAGACAAAAAGATCAAAAAAAAATTATAAAAAAAAAGGTGCCCCATTCGGGTTTTGCAACCTTGTCTAAATGGTCTTCAACCAGCTCCTACCCTTAGAGCGGATGGAAACTATTTTTTCAATTTTTTGTTTTTATTTTCTTTTTTCCTATGTTCCATTTTTTATTTTTATTGCATTATTTAAGTAATACACATTTATAATATACATATATATATGTGTGTATATATTTGTGTATCTATGTAAAACTAGGTCTGATTTTAAAAATTTAACATTTTTTTAATATTTTTTAATTTAATTTAATTTAATTTTTTTTGTTATTTAAATTAATTAATATATATAATTGTAATATTTAAACATAACTTTTAATAATCCTAATATGGTGATGACATGGTGATGACAAATGAGCAACGTAGCCACATCAACAGGGGTGTAAGTGTCGAAGTTTGAAAAGTGGAGTGTTGGTGTTATTTTGAAAGTTTATAGAAATAGTCAATATATTTTGCCCAAATGAGAAATAAGTTAAAATAAGTAAAACTTAAATCTTGAACACATAAATAATTGACCAAAATACCTACCTAAGTTGAATAAGGATCCCTCTTTGTTAATCTAGGCACCTCTCTAGGTTGATGAATGTATCTATCATGTATATAACTAAAAATATACAAATATATATATAAACTTGAACCATGCAATAACTTAAGTTAAAATAACAAAAGCTATCACCAAAATGCAAAATACTATAGATAAGCTTGTTTTAACCATCTTTACCCAAATACCATAGTGTTATATAAGAAAATGAATATACATACGTATATGCACACATAAATATTTACCTATATATGTATGTGTGTACATATGTACATACATATATACATATAATAGTCTTAGTAGAGAAACCCTCTAAAACATAAAAATTCTCTCATCAACCCCTCATAGTGAGCAATATTGCAATAAAAGCAGAATTGTAATAATTTAAGATATTTATAAGTGCTAGAATGTACGATTAATAAAGGTTATAATAAGTAGAAGATGCATGAAAGAAAAACAACATGACTAAGTAAAATACATAATTAGAAGAAAAGGAAGGGAATGATATATTTCAATATAATTTAGCATATATAGGTATGAGATGGTAATGACGAATTCATACTTTCCTTTTGTTTTTATCCTATTTTGTATCATGTTGTGTCAAGTCCTACACTAGTCATTTTGTCATATTATGTTAGGTGGGTTTGCTAATTGTGTCTTTATCAAGTCCGGGTTAGTAAAGTATCTAGATTTGCTAACCATCATATGAGAATTTGTGCTAAAATATATCAGATATCAATTCCATAATACCAAAAATATGATAAAGAATGTTAGAAAGTAAGATAAAATAAAGAGTAAACAAATCAATGGGCAAAAAATTTAATAAACAAGCAAAGGATAATTGATTATATAAAATAAGGAATTGAGGAAAGAATATATTTGTTTCTCCATATATGTAATGATAATAAGAACAATAGAAGTTAATACATTATTTAAATGAAAAGAAATGATAGCAAATATAATGGCAACAAACCTTAATATAAATATAATGACAAAAGTAGTATAACATAAATACATATACACTATACTACAATTGCCGCCCAAAATATAGCAAGGAAACCCTTAGAGCTAAAGCTAAGAGGTCTTCAAGACCAGAAGCGAAGCTAATATTGGCTAGCCTTCTAATCAACTCTCTGTGTAGTTTGCTTACTTTATTGTTTTGCTAACTTGTTCTTTGGCCAAAAAGCATATTACTTGCTACGCAAATGAAGGATTACTTAGCGATCTAACCAATGGTGATGGAGTTCTTAGTGATGTGCTACATTATGATACTTCCTTTCAATATATATTTCCCTAATTTTACACATTTTTCCTTATACAAATCATTAGGTATATTCAAAGTTTTAGCCATTTGTTTAATAGATATAAAAGATAGCGTAGCATATAACATGATAAATATAAATATTGTGGAGGATAAAGTGGATTATTGTAAGAGATTTGAAAAATGCAATTGATCATATAGTAATTATAATCTAATAACCTTAAAATCAGGGAGGATAGTGAATAAAATTTACATCTCATAAAATCAAGAAAGAAAATAAAACAAAATAGACTTTCCTAAACTAGCAAAATAATCTTCCCTAAGAAAATTTGACTTCCTAAATAACACAAACAATGAAGCAACTTATTTTATATCAAAGTACACTCAAATCTATCTTTATTAACATATTATGAACCCTGTAACTCTCAATATGTGAAAAGTTAACGGCTACACAAAGTTGATTGATGTAAATTAAGGAAAATTAAAACTATGGATTAGAAGTTTAAGCTTTTGACCTCTCATTATTCTAACCAAGGATATTTCTAAGCATTATGGGTTTAACTTCTAGACAAAATTGATTGACTTTTGACTTATTCTTTCACCTCTTCTAGTGACACTATTCACATCAATCTCTTCCACTTGGAAAAACTCAACCTTGAGGAATGATATAATTATTATCATGATACAAAGATAAATATGCAACATTAGAAGTCCTAGAAATGTTCGTGCTTTCAAGAAGATCAATAATATAATTATTGCCATTTTTTTTTAAGTACCCTATAAGAAGCATGCTTATTCTCTTGCAACTAATTATATGTACCCACTAGAAACCTGTCTTTCCAAACATACACTATGATTTGATCTCTTATATTGAACATTTATACTCTTCTATGCTTATCAACATTCGCCTTGTATTCCTCATTAGTATATTCAAGCTTTTGCTTCTCCCCTTTATGTACTTTCACAATTTGTTCAACCATATCCTTAGCCTAAATACTCTTTCCCTTACCCTTAGGCAATTGAATCAAATCAAGTGTATTTTGTGGCACCTTCATGTACACAATTGAAATTGGTAACCTCTCAATAGCACTATTAGTAGCAATATTACATGTGGATTCTACTTAAGCTAATGCAACATCCCGCTCTCTTAACTTATCTCTACAAATACTATAAATCAAATTTTATAATGTTTTGTTAACAATTTCTATTTGTCCATCAATTTGTGGATGTGTAATACTGTTAAAGTTCAAGAAAGAATCAAACAATCTCCATAAGTCTTCAAGAAGTAACTCACAAACTTAATACCATGATCAGAAGTAATAGATTTTGAAACACTATGTAATATAACTACCTCTTTAAAGAATAATATAGCAATTCCAACTTCATCGGATTTCTTTCTACATGGAATGAAATGAGCCATCTTTGAGAATCTAAAACCACCATATACATAAAATCAACTTCCCTTCGAGTTCTTGGCAAACCTAATACCAAAATCCATGGATAAGTCTTCCTAAATATTTTGCAGTGTAGGCAAAGGCATAACCTAGTATTCTTTGACAGTCCTTTAACCCTATAGCACATACTATATCTCTCAACAAGTTTATACACATCTCGTCTCATATGTAACCACTAAAATCTTTCCATTACAACAACAAGTGTTTTATCGATACCTAAATAACTTGTAAATCCTCTATAGTGAAATTCTTGAATCATTTGCTCTCGAAGTGAAGTTTTAGGTAAATACAGTTGATTCCTATGCATTAGAAACCTATCATGTGCATAGAATCCATCAAAAGGTTAGTTCTAAGAGACTTTATACCAAATTTCAGCAAAATCCTCATCCTGCTCATATTCACCCTTAAGTTATTCATAAATTATTTCATTGCTCAATGTAAGAAACAAAGTAGCTCTTTTGCTCAAAGCATCAACAACCCAATTTCAAACATCGGACTTATGCTTCGATCTAAAAGGAAATTTCTACAAAAATTAGGACCATCTAATATACATGTTGCAAAGTCGTTTCTTACTACTCAAATACTTTGGAGCTTCATGGTAATATTGAATAAAACTACATATCGTAAGTACTCTACTTCCACCAAGCATCACTTAACTTCTCATTGAAAAATGTTACAAATCTCATCTCTCAAGATAAGACAACCCCTATTCCTATACCACTTACATCATTATCAACTTCAAATAGCTTGTTGAAATCTAGCTAAGCTATAATTGGAGCAGTACACAACTTTTCCTTCAAGATCACGAAGCTATTGGCTGCCAATTCTCCCCATTAAAACTTCCCTTTCTTTAAACACTCTGATCATGTAGCTAACTCATCTAAACTTCGCAATTTAGAATAATTCTTTGGTGTAGGCCATTCTCTTATTGCTAACCTTAGAGTTATCAATATAATATGCCTTACAATGATACAACAAATCTAAAGAATTGTAGTTTTCTTGTCATGAAACTACATTTCTTAAGATTTATGTATAGCCTGTTCTCTCTTAGAGCAGTTAGAACTTTCCTTAAGTACATCAAATGCTCTTCCTTAGAGCCTTTGTAAATTATGATATCATCAAAATACACAACCACAATTTTGCCAATGAATAGTTTTAGCACTTGGTCCATCAATTTCATAAAGGTATTAGGAGCATTAGATAACCAAAATGGCATCACTAACCACTCATATAGCTTTTCCTTGGTCTTAAGTGCCATCTTCCATTCATCCTTAGCCAAATTTGAATCTTATGGTATCCATTCTTCAAATAAATCTTGGCAAACCATCTAACACCATGCAAATTGTTTAAGATATCATCTAATCGCAGAATTGGAAACTTATACCCTATAATGATTTTACTAACAACCTTACTATCAATATACATTCTTTAATTATCATCTTTCTTTGGAGTAAAAAATGTAGGAACAACACAAAGATTCATGCTTTCCTATATAAGACATTTTTTAAGCTCTTACACTCCCTTGGATTCATTCAGTAATGTGGTAAGTTTAGCAAACTTACCTTAAGTATGAGATCAATATGATGTTGAATGTCTCTCATAAGAGATAATCTATTGAGAATCTCCTCTGACATCAATTTGTTAAATTCCTGCAGTAAGGGGTACACTACTTCCAACTGCTTTCCCACTTACAATTCAATCTCATTCAACATCACATGCTTAACTGCCAAAACATGAGCTTCTCTCGTCTCTTTAATTTTAGAATCAAAGTCATGAACAATAGACAAGGAATCACTCTTGTCAGGAGTTTCTAACCTAACCCTAGATGGCAATAAAGTATACTCCACAACTCCCTTTTCTAGCTTATATACATTACTCTTACCCGAATGTTGGGTATCGACATTATATTGCCAAGGTCTACTAAATAAATGATACACATCTATATCAACAATATAACAATAAACTTAAACATGATATTTACGATTGAGAATGGAACCCAACATCTCTCGGATAATCTACCTTTCCCGGCGCTATCTTGATCCACCCCAAAGCATAGGGATTAAGATGTTTCTCCACAAGTAGCTTCAACTTCTTCGTAACTTCCTAGGTAGTGATGTTCTCAAAGCTACCACTATCAATGGTAACTCTAAACACCATATCATTGATGGTGTATCTGGTTTCAAATAGCTAATGACATTAAGTTAGATCTTCTTATTTGGGAGATAACTCAATCTCTTAAGGATATAGGTCTAACCTTCATCACCATACTCTTCCTCTTCATCCCCATCAAGTTCACAATAGATTTTCGCATCTCCTTCAACTTTCTCCATGACATTCACTAACTTTCTTATAGGACATTCATTTGGCTTATATCTTAGTTGACTACCTTTAAAGTACTTGCCTATGGTAGGTTTGGCATGAAGATTTTCTACCTCTCTCTCCTCCTTTCCTTTAGTTTTTTATAATGGCGTTTTGCTTGCTATCTTATCCCCCGCTATGTTTGTGTTACTGCTACCTCCGATATTTACTTTTAATATTGGTTTGAACATCTCACTAGATCAATAGCCTTGTAACTATCATAACCCCTTTTATTATGCTCTTATTCCATCAACTCTTCCTTTAAGGTCATGTTTTTAGCTTTTGCAACGATATTTTGACTTGAAAACTTATTCTATCTCTTAAGGATGATCATAGTCCCTCCATATACCTAATACCTTATTGCCCTTCTGATTATGAAGGCTGTTCCTTTCTACTAACCTCATGAATTCCATGGTATACTCATGTACAAATCTATTCCCTTGTTGACAACATTGGTATCATTAAAATAGAATTTGCTTATAATGTAGAGGTAAAATTTTTCCTCATCAACAAATATTTCATCTTTTACCAAGCACATATAAGACCCTTTCCTTCTCACTCTCTTCTATATTGAATTTGTTCCCACCATGCCGAAGCTCTTCCTTTCAATCTACAAGCCACTAATCTAACCTTCTTTTCTAATGGCATCTCTAAGTAAACAAAGAATCTATCAATCTTAACAATCTAATCTAAAAACCCCTCTTTTCTGAAACTTCAATTAAAGCAAGGAATATCCACCTTTAATCTAATATCTCAAAAATTCCTATTTTCACCGCCATAAATGTCTCTCCTTTTATTACCTTAGTAAGGTTATTACCTATATTATATGGGTAGTTTATTGTTATCTGAATCTTCTCAATTATCATCTTGGTGATAAGCATAATGCTTACAAATAGGAGTAAGCCTATCAATAAGGTTACCATGAGCCATGTCTACCCCTAGCCTTCCATTGTCATGTTGCCTCCTATATGATATCAAGATGGTCTAAGATTTCCTCAATATGCTCCTCGAAATGCTAAAATTTTCAATCCATTCATTGTTGTAGACATTACTCCAAACCTTACAACATAATTTTAGTTTTTTCCACTTGAACTAAGGCCTGAACCTCTAGAAGATTGTCATGACGAACACTGTCATTATCATCAGTCGATATCCTAGCTCTAGTACCAGTTGATTCAATGTATAATGTGATAAATACAAATATTATGGAGGATAAAGTGTATTATTGCAAAAAGTCTAAAAAGACAACTAATCATAGAGTATTTATAGCCTAATAATCCTAGAATCAGCAAGGAAAGTGAATTAAATCCATGTCCCAATAAATTAGGCAAGAAAATAAAACAAGATAGACTTTCTTAAGCTAGTAAGTTAATCTTCTCTAGGAAAATTCGACTTCCTTAATAACCAAAATTGCAAAGCAATCTAGTTTATATCAAAGTAAACTCAAATTAATCTTTATCAACATATTATGGACTCCATAACTTTCCATATACGAAAAGTTATGGCCAGCAAAGTTGATTGATGTAAACTAAGGAAAATCAGAACTATGGATTAGAGGTTTGAGCTTCTAGCCTCTTATGGTTCTAACTAAGGACACTTCTAAGCATTCTAGGGTTAAATTCTATACGAAATTGATTGACTTCTAACTTTTTCTTTTCCCTCTTCTGATGACATAGTTGGTTTATGACTTGCAATTCTATTTTGTATACATTAGAAGACATTAGAAGAATTAGGTTACTCTTACTTCTCTATAAATAACTGTATGTATATATTCAAATTGTTATTAAGTGAATTATAACACTTCAAAAATTAAGTTTTTATCAATCATTATAATGATTGTGTTAAGCTTCTCTTTTACAACCAAGTATGTAATATCTTGTCCTATTAGAACCAATTGTTAGTTTAGGGTCTATGAATAACATCAAAAACTATTTTAATTACAAAATCAGCTTTATATTCATAATTAACTTGTCATCTCCAACTCAGTTTACATCTATATCATTTAATTTTTCACATTTTATTATCAAAAATACCAATGTAAACTTTTAATCATAGTTTAGGTTTTTTTTTTTAACTACATGATACCTTATGTATGGGTTTAGGTGAACCTCATCTAAATACAACATCTTTTTGATATTAAAGCTGTTGGTCAAGACATGCTTATGGTTTTCATTCTTTAAACCTATTAATTAAATTAGGTGGTTGTTTGAGCTACTCTATATCTGTACAAAAATTTATGTTGTTGAGTAGTTTTGGTATTGTAGTTGAAGTACTTGTAGTGCAAAACTTAAGGATACTTAGTTATGAGTGAAGGTTGAGAAGTTAGGTTGAAGGTTAGTGAGAGCTAATTGATAAATAACTTAAGAGAGATTGTGAAATTTTGCAATATTGCACACTAAGTGAGAGTGTCAACAATAATGATAAGAATCTCGTGGGGAGTTTACATTGTAGGAATTGACTAGGTTTTCACATAATAGAAGGAGAATTAAGAGAGATGACTAGAGGAGCCATAAGTTAGAAGAAATGGTAGCTCCAACGAACGAGGGAGTGATAAGGATCATCATGAAGATAGTAAATTTTTAGTAGGAAATTATGGAGGGCAAAGAAGACAAAAGGAGCTAAGAGTTGTTAATAAAGGCTTAGAGAACATTAAACTAAAGATTCCAACTTTTAGTAGAAGTAGTAAGTTGAAAGAGTATCTAGATTAGGTATCTTATCTGGAAATTTTTTTTTACTATTATAAGTATAATAGGTGAAAAAAGGTTGTGTTAGCTTCCTTAGGATTTTTTTTTTTTCTAATTATGCTACCATATAGCAGGACAAAGTGATTGCTAAGAGAATGAATGAAGGAGAGGAACATGTGAAGACATGGAGACCGATAAAGAAACTAATTAGCTTATGCTTTGTAACTCAGTATTTTTGGTAAGAAATGTTGTTTTCTGGTCCAAACTTTAAAGTAAGGAAGATCGAGTGTTGCCAAATATAATAAAGAGTTTGAAACTTTAATGACTCGTTAAGAGCTACAAGAATCACAGGAATATTCAATCGCTAGATTTTTAGGTGGGTTAAAGGAAAATATAGCATATTTGTTTGAGCTATGATTGTTTAATACCTTTGGAGGGTGTAATTAGACTTACTATTAGAGTAGAAAGGCAATTCAAAAGAAGATATTACAAGGTTCTACCATGATAATGTCAAAAGCCCTCAAATCTTTAACTAGATAAATATGAATAGAAGAGGAGGATTGAAAGGAAGTTAGAAAAAGAATAGTATATCAATTTCAAGGCTAAGATGAAGGAAATGAAACAATTGTTGAGTAAGAAGCATGGGATGTCGATAAGTTTTTTAGAAACTAGAGGTCATACATTCAATTCTCACAGGAGTCATTTTACTTTTTCCCATGATACATTTATCATATTGTTTTGCTTATAAGACATTTTCATCTTTTTTTATTTTTTTTCTTTAAAATAACCAATAAAGTAAAATTCTATTTATTATAAAAATAAGTAAATTCTCTTAAAAATTGTTATTCACTTAATTTTTTTATACCATAAATAATCATTATAATGCTAATACTATACATATTTTGGCCTATAGCATTACATATAAGTAAATAATAACAATATATTACTTGATATACTTTTCTTACAATTATTACAACAAAAAGGAATGCGAATTATAGAATTATTAATTATTTATCGAGTATATTGAAATTGTTTTTGTAGTATTGCTAATGATACAATCTTATAGTGTTATTATTCAAGAAAAAAAAAAGAATGCTTATATTAAGACAAAGATAATGAGATGAATTAAAAGAGTTGCATCGTAAAACTTTATACCACACACATATCTTGTATACATTCTATAAGGTGATGTAAGTAAGAATGAAGAAATGGAACATTAAAAATAAACAAATAATAATAAATGAAGGGAAATCAGATCTTATTTGTACTTTATCTAAAATCAATCTTTGTCATTCCCATACTTAAACTCCTTGAGGCAAGACTTTTGTTCAAATCTTTTAACCAACAAACAACTAACTAGTTAGACGTTTCAATTATGTATTTGAAACATGTTATCAAATACTAACAGTAATTTTGAACAAGAAGAGATATAGTATAAACAAAGAAGAAAATATGTTAGTCTTTTCAGTCTATTTATGGTTTATTCTTTAAATACTTTTATGTCGAATTTTGATTAATAAAAATTTTATACGAGTTTTATGTATTAATTTAATTTCTTTATTAACTAATGGTTTAAATTTCATTTAATATTACCGAAAATGTAAGAATTTTATTCTTTTAGTCTAATAGACCATTTTTATCCTATAATAACCCGTTTCGTATTCTTATATACCACATTAATGTTTTAAGAAACTTTCTTTCTTAAGAAACTCACCACTTCATTCCTCGATTCTTTTACAAATGTTACTTTAAACATTTTTTTTTTAAGTTTTTGTGGGTCCCAATAAATGTTTCTAACCAATTAAAATTTAAAAAAAAAAATCAAACACTTTACTCCCTACCTAAGCAAATTTCAAGTAACCTATTGTATTGGTCAAGCAACTCACAACCTCCTAAGAGATTGTGCAAGTAACTCTCATTATTGATGCTCTTAGAAAGTGTACCGAGTTCACTTAATTATTTTTCCAAATTCTCTTCGTATTAAATATTACATAGTATTGCAACACACTTGTTTATAAAATATTTTACATAAATAAAATGGATGTAAGCAATTCTAATGGTAATTTAAATGTCGTAAGTCCCGCTGCCCCCAACAAACGTGTCAATAAGCACATTTAGCTTATTAAACGAGCGTATTTCTTATAGCATATGAAGTGTTTTTTTTTTTTTAAATTATGAAAAGTAAGTTTAGGTTGAAATCTTTATTTAACTTTATCCTTACTTTGAGGATGATATAACAATTCCACTTCTAAGTGTAATAGTTTAAGCAAACACTTAAAAAGGAGATTATTACACGATTATAGTATATAAAGATGGGGATGTAACGATATAAGATGGGTAAGTTTTGTGTTTTGTTTTCAACAATTGAACAATTTTTCTTTCATGACTGAAAAAATAATAATATGGATTAGTGAATTGATAAGTTACTGGGACTTATGTTGAATAACTGATAATACATAAATACATAAATACATACATACATATATATAGGATTGCAAGATAAAGAGTAGGAAAAATCGTCAGATATTAATTAATTATAATTAACCTATTTAGAATCGCGTATTTCCTTCACAAGTGATCAGGTTACTGCCTCGTTATTGAGAACGCCTTTAAGTAAAGGCTAGCTAGCTACGTTAACACCGTCTTGCGTTAAATATATATATATATATATATATATATATGCATATAGTACGACGCGACCAGTCTACCAGCATGTGACAAAACTATTGCGTTGGAAGACCAAACAAAACCTGCTCCCTTGATGATCCCTATAACCTAAACTCCGGATAATTGTGATGTTGCGCGGGCTATATGAAAATCGGCTAGACAGAGCTTTAGCTGTCCCTCTAAACAATTTTAAATTTCGGTGGGGAGTACGTAAATCATATTGTATGGCGGATTCTGATAAAGACGTTTGACCATGTTTTGGTTTGTAGTGTAGCCACTCTGACTCATGTTGGAGGCATTCCAATCCAGCTCTACACATAAACTCGACCTTCAATCTATCTACTCTATATATTTAATATATATTGTATTTTAGAATCGAACTTGTAGAATATAGCATAGCTTGTACTAGTTTTAACGGGCTACGGATGGGATGGACCTTATTTGCTTCTAGCACCTGCACATACATATATATATATATATATATATATATGATGTTTTCAGTCTGCATGGAATTAAATTAACTTGAAATATACAAATAGCTACAATTGAATAGACCCATGTTTGTGTTACAAACAAAAAATTCTTATTTTAAGTGATGTATAAATTGAAAATAAATGTTATATGTGGCTATTAACTTTCTGTTATAGTTGAGTTTAGGCATTATGCAACTTGTATTGTAGTAATTATCCTTTATTTATATTTCGGTGCAAACATATGTCCTATATATGTATGTATTTATATATATATATATATATATAAGACACTAAGGAAGTTCACGATATCTTCTATATGGACCACACATAAATTAAAACATAAATCCTCTATTTGATGCTGAGATTAAAATTTAAATGTTTGTGCTCCCCCACTATAATTATTTCGTAAAAAAATTATGGATGCTAACATACTGCAAGGTAGAGCGCCAAATAAATGCTCTAAGCAGCATATTTCGATTTTGTAATTGTAAGTCCTCACAACTTTACTTTATTTTTTTCTTATGTCGTTATCTTCAAATTTGCTTTCGACTCCTCTTCATATGAAGTAGACGGATAATTTCAGAATATATTTAAGCTACTGTTACACTCACTTATAAAATTAAAAGGGGAGCTTTTTGATCAAGAAATATTATCTGTTTATCATTAATATATTACCAATTTATCCTGATTTTACATATATCTTTGAAAAAAAGAAAAACTTATACGTACATTATTAAAGTCTCCTAAAAGAACAAATTGAAATTTGTATTTACACTAAAATTGTCTTCTCGTGAACACCAAATGAGTCCTAGATGTTTTCAATACTTTTTTCATGATGTAAGCATTTATGTCTCGCATGCATGTGAAGCCCATGTAACCTCTACATCAATGGATGAAGGGACACATTCTCTAGATTCTAGGGGCAAATGGATGACGGCAAACCTTTTATAATTCAAAAAGCAAGGATTAACAAGAAAATTCTCATATTAGCTTTTAAACCTTCAATTGCCTAAAATTTATATGAAATAGAAGCAACCAAAACTATAAAGATGGAATTTTATAAAGAATTTTTCTGGTTAGTGTAAAGAGGTAATGTTTCATGTTTTTCTTATATTGCCCATAAGTAGTGTTATCAAAAGTAAACCAAATGAGTTAATTCAATTGAAACATTAGATATCCGATCATAATATCAATATAATTGAACACTTATTATATACTATATATATATATATAATACATGATGTATAATATTTATTAAACTTTCTTTCTATTCGAATGCAGAAAAGATTGTTGTCCATGGTTGTTGGATCTTAATATGTGGGCCGTGGAGCGCATAAGCTTATCCTATTTCAGACTGATTATTCCAAGAAGCTGGTCCACATTGTTTAATACATTGCAAGGCTGACACCTGCTACTTAAATGGCAAGAGGAGAAGGAAAGCTACAAGTAGGGGTCACACAAGAATCTATTTCCAAAAGGTTACCCTAAGAACATTTGGCGCTGGATCTAGAACTTAATGCACAACCCTAAAGTCAAGCTTTTCCTTTGGAGAGTATGAAAAGATAGTCTGCCAACAGCATTATCGATAAAGAGCATCATGCCAGATTATAAGGCGCGATTCCCAAGATTTGGGTTAAAAAGATGAACAGCTTCACCATGCCCTAAGAAGTTGCTGACATGTCAAACCTATATGGTAAGCAATTTGGCCAGGCCAAGGACAGGTACATTAAAACAGCCTGCTTACTGAATGATACAGGATAACAGTAAAATGAGGAGATTTGAACATACCCACGCCACGCCGCAACTTTGGATTTGATGGGTCATGAAGTTCTTGTTAAAATTAATAAAATCGAAAGATGATAGACTTAGTATATGAAAAATCATAAATTTATTAAAAATTTGTATCAAAATAATTTTATATTTATTTTAATTAAAAAATTCTAAATTCATAAAATTATATAATTAATTCGTAATTTTAATAACTATAATTATTATCCATATGAATAGATCGAAAAACAATATCATTGGAAGAGAATAGGACAACCACTAAAATCCCATTGCAACAAGTCATTAGATATAAAGCAATGTTAAAGCAAAGAGTATCCTGGAGTCTACTAACTGAGAATTGGGTTAAACTAAATATCAATTCCTCGCATGTAAATAAAACATGGGAAGCCACCAGGGAGGGCCAGAGATGAGAGAGGGTAATGGATCGTGAGGTTTTCTAGGAAAGTCGACAACATTGATATCCTTAGTGGAAAAATATAGGGTCTTCTATATCGTGAGAGAATAAAATTCACAAAAATTGTAATAAGCCTGGATTCTAAGGTTACAATAGAAAACTCAAAGGAACTTTTGACCACATTAACAAATTTTCTCATGTCCTTGATTGCAGGCAAAAGCTTTGTTGTTTTGAAGATATGTAACAACTGGACTTTGCCTATCAAGAAATGAAGGCCATTGTCAACATGATGGCCTCTATAGCTCACATTGATCCCACCCCAGAGGATTTGCTCTTTCTTGTCCCTCCATCTTTTGTACTTAAGCCTTTAGTTTGGGATTTGAACGTCTCTTTTAGAACTCCGCATTCTCCTAATCCATTGTATGTAATTGGGATTATAGTTCCCCCATTTTATTATAAATAAATAAAACCTTTTTTATGGAAAAAAAAATATTATGTAGAGAGATCGAGATTTATTAATATTTCATTTAAATTTAAATAAATGTAACATAATTTCATAATATTATATTCAATCCGATCTAATCTATTTCAGCTCAATTGAAACCTTCAACCTTAATCTCTATGCTTTTTCTAGATCAATAATCAACTTTGTCCTAATAACATTATTTATCCGCTTCCAAGCTTGGTTTGTGTGATTACCAACTATTGCATATAGCTAGTGAGAAGAGGAGGAATTAAACTCGATCTATCCGATTCTGATGAATTACAGCTATCTTAGCTTGATTTGTGTGATTGAGTACTTTTCAATTGTGTTGTCTCACTTGTAAGTCACCACTTGACCTCATCCAGAAAAGGAAGTACAATCTTATTTACCAAAAGTGATAATCTATTTGCCGACATAATCCCTTTGTTTTCCTCAACTTGACTACTTTAATAGCTTCTCATCTATTTAGATACTAATTTATATTCACACCAATACATTAAGGTGTAAAATGTCTAATGATTCACAAATAAATTGAGCACATGTTTGTTTTGCAAAACTAACTTCTTTATATTCTTTTAACATTTATTATTTTTCTTTAATTTTTGAATTCATTACTTTTTTTAGTATAGCTACAGAAACTATATAATAGCCCTCTCTCTCTCGGGTAGGTTGACACTGGTTTCGGCTACCCACGATTGCTGCAGATTGGCCAGATTATCTGACAGAGGAACGGAAATAATACATGGAGAGGAATCAAAGGGTAGAAAGAATAAACCATGATAGCTACCAGATGGTAGCAAGTGGTGTCCTTTGTGAATCCCAGGAATCTCCGGTTCCAAGGCACAAGTAGGACAGATTCGAAGGAAGAGACAGACAAAGGTCGTGTTCAAAAAGGAAGTCAAAGGAAGCCCCCGTGTAACATGGAACAAAAAGGTTTAAAGTGTGTGGATCGATGATATTGGATTGTGGGAGTGGAGCAGAGAGGAAAAACAGCCTTTCCGCATTTGGCCAAGATTTATTATGTCTTTTTCATCATTTTCAATGAAGTTTTTTCTTTTTTTTTTTATTTTCCTTTCTCTATCTACCCCCATTGGAATTCTAAAACTATTTCAAACCCATGTAAAATACATAATAAATTTTGTACTTCATCATGTTTTTGGTCTACTAAATGGTTAATTCATTTGGATTAATAATGACTATGTCGATAACTTATCTTTAACAGTGAATTATTAACCACCAGGGGGGCAAAATATATATATATATATATGTTTCGTCCAAGTTGAGAGAGGAAAAGTCAAGTTTTACTTGATGATCAAAGCAGCAATCGACAAGCTTTTTAGACAGTGCTTTCTTGAGACTAGTTAAATATTTATCTCACAACATTTCTCCAAAATCAATCACATTTGGAGCACTAGCTCGACCACGTCATCCACGCGCGAATTTTTTACCAAGACTTTATCACTAGTTGAATTGTAGGTTGTTTAATGCCTCGAGACGTGAATATTGTTTGCATGAAAATAAAGATTAATGGCCTAATAAAAATTCTTTCAATTGATATAAAATAACAAAGTAAAATTTTAGAAAATATAGGCCTTATTCAAAATATCACATTTCACTTCACTGTTCAGCTTATAATCTAATTGGGATAGTAAATTTTTATATTCAAAACCTTAACATTAGAAACCCATAGAATAATATAACTATCTTCCTGAAAAGGTGCTTTCAAGAACTTAATACAAAGTCCAATAGCTAATTGTCCTCTCTTACCTAGGTAGCTTCTATTACCTTGCTTCCCATGTCTTTGGTACCTAGGATTAGATAAGCTAATCCCTCAACTCAAGTTTCGAGCCAACTAAGTATAAAACTAAATATAAAAAGCATAGCAACCAAATATCTAAATCATAACATCGATAATAAGGCTACATCATATATTTGAAAATCCTAGCATCATCAATGCCCTATTCAAGTATCAAACTAATATCAAGCACATGCACAACAATTCATCATCACACAAATGTCATGCTTATGTATGTAACATACACCGATACTAATATCATAACCCAACCTAGCTTCCTATCTGGTTAGTTAATACTCTCGGACATCTGAATACAGAGTCCAGTAATTTAGGTAACAAAGAGCTGCAACACCTAGGGTGGCTAAAACCACATTAAGTAGCCAAAATTGTTTGAGCAATACAATTATATAAACTCAAACCAAACTTAACAATATCTCAAGACGAGAAAGTTTAACTTAAAGGTCCATTTCGTGATATGCCATGAATGCATTAAAACAATCTATTTAGCCTAGTCAAGTATAAGTTTTGAGTCAACTTAGTCAAGTATAGTTTCTAAGTTAACCAAACCAAGTATAATTTCCAAGTTAATCGTATAAATTCCAACAAAATACCAAGAATTGACAACCGAGCCTAGCTTTCAACCCAACAATCAAATTTCACAATTATACGCATGACACGATATAAAAATCGCAACTTTTGTATAAAGTTATGTCATCTCAACATTCACTCAATATCATCCAAGATTTACCAAGTCATAAGTATGATCTGATCAATCATCTTATAAGGCAAACACTCTCATTATCCAAGTACAATTACATCACTATAGTCAACCAAGTTACATTTCCCAAGAATCTTAATAATCCATTATCAGAAGCACAAAACACAAAAACTATAATATACCAAGTAAAGGTTTATCATAAGTTGTATCAATTCAGAGTGTAAATACTCTAAGCCATAAGATACACTTAAATGAATCTTATACATGCACACAACAAGGAAGCAAATAGTCTAGATTTTCAACCACCATATAACATAGAACGACCAAGCAAAGGGTACTCACCTATACCAATGCTTATTTCATTATTTGATATGACTATCTTCACCTATAATATTAATACACATAACAAGATAATTAATTTATCATCTTCCCAAATCTAATAGCAGTGACTACCATATATCACCAATTGATTATACGGCTAACTACTATTGATTATAGCATCTTCATCTCTAATCCATTTTTAGCAAACGTTACGTCACCAATATCTTTATTTTGAGAACCACACATATATCTTAGGATATCCAACCTAACCAATAAAGTAACATTATTGAAAATGCCCTTTCATGTTCCTATTTGATAATGTACTATCCTAGTCAATTAATTAATCCATATTAAACTCAATAGCATGTCATCACTCATAAATCCATACTAAACCACACTAATCATCAAGTATTCTTCATGAAAATATCAAGCTTTAGTCACATAAGTATTATAAATATTAATAATTTTATTTACTATTTACCAATGTAGTCAAAATATGGCTAAATACTTATTATTTATAGAATAAATGGTAAATTAACCTAATTAATTCCACAAATACTATAAACTCTATATTTCTTGAGTCACAACATTATCAATCTAGTCTAGACTAGTTCCCCAATCCTACTGCCCATTTGATGAAAACAAGCTCCTAAAATGTTGTTGAAACACATCTATAGTTGCATTCTCATCCTCTAGCCAATGCTCTTCTGCATATTGTATTCTCAGGACTTTATTTTTGCTTCTTCTCAACAAGGTTGAATGATGGAGAAACACAGTATTCTTATCTCTAAAGCTAATCCAATTTTGTCTCGATTTTTGGTGCCAAAATTTCTCTTCATTTTCCATAAGTTGATTTAAAAAATAAAATAGCCGCTCTTCCCCAGACAAATCAACCCCTTTCTGATCATTTTGTTAAACATTTAACAGCTTATCTATCTCTTTTTTATTGTTAGGAAAAGCTTATTTGCTCCACACTAACAATTTTTGCTTACAGTAAGATTTCGTTGTATGGATTGCAATGAAGCACTAACATTCTGCTTTTCCTAACACCTCGCTATCACATCCCTGTACTCGTGCGAACTCAGCCACATATTCTCCAAATGAAAAGGTATGGGCCATTTCCTATCTCTTGCATTAAAATTGCTTCATGATTTGACCAGACATGGGTACCACTTTAACTCAGCAATTTGGATATTTTTCAAGCCACGCTATAGTAGCCAAACTTTTATCAATTATTTCCTTCACCAATGCATCCCTCTTATTAGGCCATATAAATTGCGGACCATCAAACCCCATATCCAGTAAATTCATGTCATCCAACATTTGTCTAAACCCACAATCACACGCTATTTCAGCTTTCCTCTTACCACACTTTTCATGCTTTATACAAAATCATATTGAAATCTTTGTTATTGGTAACAACAGCCGAACCAAAAATTAGTAATTCAGATCGTTCAAGATGGAAAGTACTTTACGTACAAAATCTCATCCCATTGGAGGGGAAAAAAAAAAAAAGAAGAAAAAGAACAAAATCGTGTATGTTTCATTAGATTTTCATTAAAAATAAATATTATAAAAAGGCATCCGCTAAGAAAACCAAAAAAGGGTAAAATAAAATCGATACCATATTGAAATGACAACATAAATATCTTAAATTAGTAGCTTATCGAGTGAATCCATTATTAAGTAACAACTACCTTGTGTGCTATGGATTAAATTCATTTTTATATATTTCCAAACAATCATCACTAATCTATGCATCTAACTACGAGCATATTAACCAGGCATGCTCAATAGCCATTCCATTACATCACGTCTTAGAAATCATGAAACCATATTACCTCAGTATGTATTTTATTTTCAACAACAATCATACGTAACATTGTCATTCATATGTGGCATATTCAAATACGAAAAAGTCTAACGAAATACATCATAGAAACGCACTCGTGGCATTAATGCTAATAATCATACTAGACCTCGAGGCTCGAGCGATTTGTTTATCTTGTCCACAACATCTATACGATTACGTATTAAGTCGGATAATCTATTACATTAATATACCTATATTGACCCATGGCAACTTTGATGTGGCATAACTATTTCAATTCTTGTCCAAATTTTATAAGCTTGACTTTACATCATTGTTGTTCATGCTATCTAAATTAGTAACGTACTATCTAAATATCATTACAAGTATAAGCTTAGGCAACTTAGAATGACCAAAATGTCCCTACTAGGTTCGGCCTCTAAGGAAGCAATTCAATTGCGATGGTGATCCTATACTTGCAACTAAAAACTATTAATATGGAGGGGTAATTATTCATCAAGTTTAGGTTAAAACGAATTAATGTAACTCGTTTTATCACCCTTGGTTTTTTTTTTTCCAAACTCTACACCAAAATCCCAATACCGGCAAATTCATGATCGTATATTTCCATGACTACCATAAGTATACTACGATACGCGCTTATAAATCAAATTGAATGTAAAGGACATGGTGCCGATTTTTGCTTGCTTAATTTTTGTGGGTGTAAATGGAGGAAAATGGCAGAGAAAAGAAGGGAGAAGTAGCCGTGGTGGTTGCTACGATGACAAGAGAGTATTGCTCGTTAAGAAAGAGAGAAGATGCCAGTAGTGACGATGCATATGGTTTTTGGCGGAATGAAAAAGTATTGCGTGCATATATGTTTCGATGGGTAACTTAGGACTTATGTAACTTCTCATGTATTATAATTAGTATATTGACATTGAATAGGGTATAGGATTAGGTAATACATATTACTTGAATTTTCCATAAATTGCATTATCCTACTTGTTTTGTATTCCATGGATTATTTGATTATCATAAACATATTTCCCTAAATAGCTTAATCATTCAGAATTAGGCTTTTCTCATGATTAGCCTATTCATTATGAACTATTTGGGAATGTAAGTTCGAGAAGGAGACACAAGAAATTGATCTCTATACACTATAAAAAAATTTTATCTATTTTTGAACCTACGGTTTCTCCTTTGATAGGTGACATGAAATAGCAACTGTTAATGATTTGCTTTTATCATTCTAATGTAAAATGTATTTCTAATCAACTAGTAATGCTAAGTGCATACAAGAAGTGAAGGACAAACTTTTTTAGCGAGAATTGGTTGATTTATCATTAACAAATCATCGATCTTGGCTTGTTCGTGGTGATTTTAATGTAATTAGATGGTCACCAGAGAGAAAGGGTACTTAGCCTCCTTTGATTCGGTTGATGGAAGGCTTTAACGATACAAGTTTCTCGATCTAGTCTTGAAGAAGTAAAAATTTTGCGGTTCTAATTTTACTTGGCCTTGGAAAAACACTTAGCAAAGACTTGATCGAACTTCCAGCAATTCGACATGGTTGGAATTGGAAATTTTGGACGTTATCCATCCATGGATCATTGTCGATTATTTATAAGGATTAGTGCTATACAGAACTTCTCCGTCATCTTTTGGATTCCTTAACAAAAGGACTCAACACCATTCTTTTCTTTGGCTAATTCAACGAAGTTAGAACAAAGGCTGCTACATGTGAGGTTGGGGTGAGCAGCTCATCTTATCATAGAGCATACTATTCGGATAATACTCTATTTGAATGAATAAGTTCTTAGTGCCTATTAAAAGTCACAAAATAGATTCCACATAACAAATTTGTGAAGTCTGTTTCTATGGGATAGAGTATAGATATCATGTCTTTATAACCTATAGCCACACTAAAATATGTATTCTAGAATATATAAGATATGAATTCTATGATACCTTGTACCCATCTTAAACAATTTATTAAATAATATAATATATATATATATATCAATGAATAAAAATAAACTTATAATTTTTTCAATCAAGAAAAAAAAATAAAAGTACTATATTATATTTGTGTCGAAAAGAAATAAATCAAGTCCAATACAAACTCTAAACTTAAAACTATTATATGTGATATTTTAATTTTTGTAAATGATAATTTTAATTTTAATTTCTTGTTACAAGTTCCATAGGTTTTGTTTAATATCATATAAACATATAACAAAGATTTAAAAAATATAAAAAGTTCCTTTTTTATATCACAATTTTCACTACCACTAAATGAAATGAGGAAGGAATGTAATTGGAATTTTTAAGGATAGTAATGGTGTAATACCTATTGTTTTGTTTAGTTTAGTTAGATTAATAAACAACTTAAGAATAAACACGTAATAGGACTTTAATGACTAAATTACCCTTGATTTATTTTCTTTTTCAAATAATTCTAAAGTAATAGGTGGTGATGGTGGTGGAAATCGACTACGAAGGTAAAGACGTCGACAATCGTAATAGTCAATGGCGATTACGAGCAGTAGTGGTGGTAACAGCGATAACGATGGCAGTAGCGATAACAATAGCGATGGTAGTAGTGATGACAGTAATGATGACAGTAGTGATGGCAGTAGTTAATGGTGGTAGCGACGATAGCTAAGGTTACAGCTTGGAGAGAAGGTTAAGGTAGTTGCGGCAGTAGTGACAACAACAATGGTGATGATGATAACGGTAGTCAAAAGTAGCAATGATGGTGGTGACGACAATAGTGGGTAGTAGTGGTGGCGAAGGCGGTAGTAACAATAAAGGTGGCGGTAGTAACGATAACGACAACAGCAGCAGTGATAATGGTGACAACAGCAGAGTGATGGTGGTGATAGTGGTAATGGTAGTGTGATGGTAATGGTGTTGACAGTGATGATAGTAGTGATGATGGTAGTTGGTGGTTAGTGGTCGGTAGTTGCAGTAACAGTGACGATAGGTGGTGATGGTCGGTGGTTAGTAATAGTGGCAATGATAATGGCAGCGACAACGACGACGATAGTAGTAATGGTGGTCAGTAGTGATAATAACGGTTAGTAGGGGTAGTAACGGTAATAACGGTTAGTAGTAGTGATAGCAATGATGGTGATAATCATCGTTAAATTAATTTGAGATTATTTTTGAAAAAAATTGTGATTTTGTGGGAAATTGTGATTTTTTTGTTGAATTAAGAAATCCCTTCTACTTGATTTTACGTAATAAGGATTCTTAAAGAATTGTGATTAAAAAACAAAAAACCAAATAAACACTGTAATATAGAATAAGGAGAGAATTGAACCCTTTGCTACAAATTTCATAAGTTTTACACGTGAAAGAACTTATGATACCATAAAAATAGGAAAAATTTGTAAGCTCTACAAAATAGCTTACACCCTAGAGATTATATAAGATATAAGTTTTATGGCAGTTTTAGAGTATTATAAAATAAATTTTGATTTCAAAATTTAAAAACCTATTTCTTACAAGATGGGGTATGGACAGGGCATTATTCTCTATTTCGCATATACCCATTCACTCGTAAGGAGAGGTTTGGTTCTTTTGCAGGAAAAGTTTCGACCGTTGAAAGAGGTATTGAGAGTTTGGGATAAAGTGGTATTTGGACATGTTGACATCAATGTTTATGGAATTTGAAAAGATGTTCAGATGTTTGAAGCAAAGTAGGACTTAAACCCTTTTCCTTCACTGAGCAGTGGTATTTATGAAGCTAAGGCTAAGCTCCCTTTTCATTCATCGTGCAGAGAAAATTTGTGGATGGACTAAAGATTTTTCATGCTCGTGTTTAGTGTAAGCATATCAAATATAGAGTTCGTCTATTGTTCTTATTCCAAAGATGGAAAATTCTTGGTTTCGGAATGACTTTAGAACTGTTAGTATTTGCAATTTTTTTTTTTTTTTTGTCCCGGTAAAATTTTATCTTGTGGTAAATTTAAATAATTTTCTTTCAACTTACTTGGAAGACAGAAAGAAATATTTTGGAAAGCATTTTGTTAGCACAAGATCTTGTTCATTCCTCGAAGAGATAATAAGTAAAAGGGGATAGTATCGTTGTCAAATGAGACATGGAGAATACTTATGACTGAGTTGATTAGAGTTTGTTACTTAACATACCGGATTAGTTTTGATTTGAATCAAAGTTTAAGTTAATATTTTTTCTTTAATTGTTGGTTTTCGATCTATATTCATAGATCCTCATATTGCATTTTCAAATCTATAAAAAGTTTGTTCAAGGAGAACCATTGTCATCACTCCTTTTTATTCTCACTTTTAAATTCTTGCCCAGGCGATTGAACTTCTTAATGCAAAAGTTTCCTTCTAAGCAATTTATCTCTATAAGTAATGTGAGTATCTTGCACTTAACTTTCGCTAATGATTTTATAAATTTCTATAGATGCCGATGCAGCTTCTCTAGAAGACTTTGTTAATTTCAATAAAAAAAAAATACCTATTTCACAAATACCTCCGATTGGTGGTATACCATATAAGAAAGCAGTTCCATATGTGAATCCAATTTCTTATTTATCAAGTTTTTAATGAAAGGTACTGTTTAAAATAAGTAGATACTTAGTGCAATTTCTGACTTGTGTGAAAGTATTTGAGGTGAGAAACTGAATAAAGCCAAGAGCAGATTTCTAGAAGTTAGTCGAAGAATTCGTAGCATTGAATATCTCTCATAATTTATTGCAAATGGTATACTTAGGTGTCCAATGTTGTTTCTTGGAACCAAGGAAAAGAAAGGTATATTCGTTTGCTGGAAGTGTTTCCAAGATTCGATCTAGGCTTCATTTATTTAAAAACAAATGGCTTTTTGAAGGTGGAAGATTAGTTCCCATTTGGAGTGTTCTTCAATAATACCACGTTATATCTTTCAAGCTCAAGATCCACCAAGCACTGTCTTTAAAGACTTACAAAGAGCTTTTGCAAGTTTCCTTCCGGGGAGAAAAGCAGGATAGAAGAACTATACAATGGATTGAGTGGAAGAAGACTTGGGAAACATTGAAGAAAGGGGTTTGGGAGTCTTAAGAGTTTTGGAATATTATGCGGATACTTAATGTGTTAGATACAACACTGCAAGGGTCAATACACGTTGCGCCTAGTATCCATCATTTACTGCTATGACTACTGTAAACTATGGGTGCTAAGATATGGTGATTAATTAGACCAATAATATAATATCTCTTTTCCAAGCGCTTTTATTCCCGATCGAATTATTCAAGATAATGTAATAATTGCTCATGAGATTTTCCATTTTCTCAAATTGAGTAAACAGAAGAAAAAACATTTTTATGCCACTAAAGTTGACATAGCAATAGCTTATGATAGGATAGATTGGGGTTTTATACAAGTTATTATGAGAAAGTTGGGTTTTTCCTCTGTTTAGATAAATTGGATTATGTCTTGTATATCCTCTATGTGTTATAATGTGTTAATAATTTCAAACCATCAAGGGGATCCTTTATCCCCTTATCTTTTTATTTAAGTGTCTAACTGCCTTTCAAGAATAATTGCTCGAGCAAGTGTTCAAGGTGATTTATTGGGAATTAAAATTAAACAATCTAGCCTTTTGCTTACTCATTTGTTCTTTAAAGGTAATTCATTATTTTTTCTACAAGCTAATGGTGGAAATCTTCAAAAACTTAAGGATATTTTAGGAGATTATTGTCAAGCTTCAAGCCAGCAAATAAACTTTCAAAAAAGTTCCTTAATTTTTAGTAAAACTACCGAAAATTGGTTGAGATGTGTGTACGATAGAATTGCATATAAATGTTCAACATACTTTAGGCAAGTGCCTTAGTTTATTAACTATTTAGGGACATTCTAAGACTTAAGCTTTAGGCTTCATCGAGGATAAAATTTTACAAAAGCTTCAAAGTTGGAAAAATATGTTACTTTCAACAATTGGTAAGGAAATCATGATTAAGTTGATTGTTTTTACTGTTTCAACTTAATCCATGGGTATTTTTAAATTTCCTAAGAAGTGGTGTGTTGAAGTGAATAGTTTAATTGCCAATTTTTGTTAGGGTGAAAGTCAAAATGGTAATAAAATTCACCGGAAGAAATGGAAAGATTTGACAATTGCTAAGGATAGAGATGGTCTTGATTTTAAAGATTTGTCCATGTTTAACTTATCCCTTCTAAGAAAATTAGCATGTAGAATTACTCAAAATCAAGATGCTTTGTGGGTTCAGTTATTGAAATCAATATCCTTTCCAGATGGGGATTTTTTAAATGCTTCGTAGGGTGGTAGAGGTTCTTAGGGGTGGCTAAGTATTTTGGAAGGGAAAGAGGCGATATCAAATGAGTTGTTATGGCGTATAGAGAATAAGTGTTCGATTCGGGTCTAACAGTATCGTTGGATTTTTTTACTTCCTGAGTATAAGTTGACTCCTAGATATGTCGAGCCTCATTTGTTGGATATGAAAGTGTCTGATTTGATTGATATGTCTACCTTAACTTGGAATCTTAAACAAATTCAGGCTTTTATCTCAATTGATGAAAAAGATACAATTATAAGCATTCAAATGCCACCATTTCCCAACAATGATAAGCTTGTTTGGTCGAAAGAGAGAGCTAGTTTTTATTCAGTCAAGTCAGGCTATCACTATTTTAATCATTCAAGCTCATCACAACCCCACCAACTTGTACGTAGTTCTCATATTATTCAAAGGGGGTTTTGGAAGCTGATTTGGAGCTTGAGTTGTTCTCTAAAACATAAACATCATATTTGGAGACTTTATTGTAATGCATTAACTACTAACTAGAATTTATTTCACAAGAAACTTCTTCAAAGTCTAAATTGTTGTTTTTGCAATTCTCCAGAGTCACCTAAACATTTATCTCTACAGTGTGATTAGGTTTGTGCAATTTGGTTTAGTGTCCTCCATTTGAAAACTAAAGATTATGATGATACAAGACTTGATCTATGGCTAGAAGACGTTATTTAGACACAAGGATTGTCTAAATCAACTATAAAAGAGCTTCTTTCACAGATAGCAGTTGTCCTTTGGTTTGTTTGGAAGCATCAGAATCATTATGTCTTCTTTAAGATTATAATGAACCCAACAAATGTAATTTCTACTATCAACAAGGAATTTTCAATGATGGACAAAGCTTCCCATGTTACTGATGCTACTTCATCTATCCTTCTACAAGCTAATGTACAAAACTCTTATGGTGTTCCTCTTATTGCATTACCAAGTTGTGCTTCAACTACCGCAATGCCTGGCCTTTATGATGTTTTGTCTGTAAATATGTGTGATTTGGCACACTCATCTATGCATTCTCCTCCTTTAGACTATACTTGGTCACCACCTTTTCAAGGACAAGTTAAACTAAACTGTGATGCATTTGTTTTTACTAAGTCTTCTACTACAAGAATTAGAGTTGTGGCCCAAAATTTTATTGGTGAATTACTCCATGCTTCTACTTTCTCGACATTTTCATTGGATATTGAATTGAATAAACTATTGGCTATTAGAGAAGCGTTGTTTATAGCTCGTGAGCATGGATGGCAACAAGTTTCTATTAAGTTAGATTGTCAAAATACTATTATTGCAATTGAAAATCCTACTTATGATTTATGGAAAAGTTTGAGAGTTGTTCATGATATAGCTAGAATAAGAAACTTTATTAATGTGTGCTCTTTTTCATTTGTACATCATGAGGCTAATAGGTGAACGCATTGGATCTCTACTCAAGTATTCGGTCATATGACCACCATCTCAGTTATCTTTGTTGTACTTAAATTGGGCTTCTAGACCCCTTGATTTGGAGTTCTTTTCTTTTAATAAAGTTTCAGATTTGGCAAAAAAAAATAGATCAATAAATACCAATTTTTTTTTTTCCGATTACTTCAGAAGTAAATGCGTTGAATCTGATAACCCTTTGCCGATTGCCAAGGAGGTTCCCATGTATGGAAGAGAATGTAACACACTAGATGAATTGCTTATTAATACATTTGTTTTGGGTTGCAAAATAGAAATTCGCACTTAATTGTTAAGAGAGATCAAACTCGAGATTTTTGGAATCCAAAAGGCTGTGATTGTTGGTGTGTGAAAGAGTTTCGGATAATGGTGATTGGAAGTTAATTTTGTGAAACAATGTGTACTTAATCAGGTGATGCCCATTATTAATTAGTAAGGTTACCATATCACTCTCGCATTAAAGAATATGCCTTTATGGGAGGGGACTTCCTCAGCGGAATCCAAATCTTGCATAAGAATGAAAGCACCATGCTTTTGGCAACCTCGGACTCCGTCGAAGATCTCAATTGTCATTTTTAACGCGCTACGATTCAAAAGCACTTAAAAATTATGACTTGGATATCGGTCCTTGTCAGAACGGTCTTTCAGTCACTAGAGCATTATATTTTCCAATGTCACTGAAGCAAAGAACTGCGGAGTGGAACACTAGGTATTCAATTTCATCGTCCTTTTGAATTCCAAAATGGCTGGCAATTCCCCTTCTGGTGGTCCTCTCAAGCATGATTTAAGACGATCTTTGGTATGTCGCTGTATCTTCTCTCTATATAAGTGTTTGGAAATGGTGCCCCAAAGCCGGACACGAAGGTGAAGCCCAATTTTGGAAAGTTAGTATCAGTAATGTGCAAACTTTTGGGTCTAAAGGATATCTTGGCCAAATATAGCTAAAATTTCAAGAGCTTGTTCTCTTTATCAGAGACATTTCATTTTAGACCAAAAGGTTCACATATGGGGTTAAAAAGGATACTCTCTCCGTATGCCATTGATGTCATTTACTAAATTCAATAAAAGTTCCCGTGCTTTGTCGGCAAAGCAGAAATGTTGAAAGATGCAAGAGCTACAAGATGTGGAATGTATATATCTGCAACCTTACAGCCCTCTCAGAATAATCTCTTGGACTTCAATAACGAACACGAACTAAAATAATAAAATTCACAATACGATATGAAGTAAAAGAATGTAATCGATTCAGATAACATTGCAAACCCACATTCAACCTACCATTCCTCATCCAAAGACATTGCAGACCATACCCAGTAACCATGGAGCTAGCACTTAGTAGTAATGGGAAGAACTCAGCATGGTAACAGTAAAACAGCTCAGACATAAGAACTAATGTTGAAGCAAGCACCAAGAAAGCAGCTTTTAAGAGGACGGGCAACACAAGCCGACCTTGTCATCCCAGAATCACGGGAACCCCATCAACTAGCTCAGAACTGGAAATTTACTCCTCAACTTATAATACCAACCATCATAAACAATTCCCAAGCTAACAGAGAGAGAGGGGTTAAAAAAAAGAAAAAAGAAAGAAAGAAAGAAAGAATAAAGCAGGTGAAAAAAGAAAGGTTCTATACCCAACACATTGCATCTCACTCCCTTCTATTTCACTATACCTCCTACACAAATGAAATCACACCAATGAAAAACTATATAAGTTAACTACATCTATAAACAGGACAACCCATTCCAAACCATATAAGTAACTACATCTATAACCAATTCACATTATGTAAAGACTGTTAGAACATGTAGAGAACCGATCTTCTTCATCTCAACACTTAAGAGTACCAATAACGCCTTTAAAAAAATGACATAAACAAAAGACAGAGCACAGAAAAGAACATCTGAGGAGGTTATACCAAATGCAAGCCTCAACCAAGTGAGGTTATACCAAATGCGAGCCTCAACCAAGTGATATTAATGTATAATAGTCTGGAGTCTCCAAACCTCTAACCTGATTCGACAAAAAAAAAAAAGCAAAAATCCAAGCAAAAACATGTTGCTCCCCAAAGCTTTTGCAAAGTAATCACTACAAAGTTCAGCCAATAATCACCAAAGATGTAGCAAAAAGTCCTCCATCACAGCAACACCATCATCAGTCCCCCTTTCTCCTGAAAGAGCATCCCTCTGTAAGCCTAGCACGGCCACCGGTTGGTTGGCACAACACTGTTTGGCAATTACCACAAACTACGACTGTTTGGGAATGACTGAACACGGTGGTGCTGCATAAACACACATTTCACACATCTCAATTGCTTCCATATACAAACGGTGGAAATATGTATGGGTAGACAAGATAACACAAGCATTTTCACTTGATAATTAAAAGGAGAGTCCAAAAAAGCAGCAAGTTAAATATGGAGTATTATCATTACCAGCATTTAACTTCCACACAAGCAAATATATATCACCATGGTATTTCAGTTTCAAAGCTCCATTCATGATTATTAAAATCCCGCGTCAAAAATACGATTCTATAAATTTATAATTTTATAATATTTTTTCTTAATTAAAATGAATGTAAAATCATTTATATATAGATTTTTAATAAAATTAAAAACTTTCATATACGATTTTACACATTTATGATTTTACTAGTTTTATATAATTTTATCGATTTTATACTTTAAAATGAACAGTGAACAGTAGAATTGCGATTTTAACAACCAAAGCCCCATCAATCTTCTTTGAGCTTTACTAATGCATTTTCCATATAATTCTTAGAAAAGTAGAACTCAATTTCATGCAGAAAGGAAAGGTAGAGGGAATAATCACAAATTAGAATTTTTGCTACATTTTTAATTTCAGGTCTATGCTTTTTTTTTTTTAATGTCAGGATTCATGTTCATCGTTCACAAAAGAAGTCAAACAAGGACCTCCACCCACCTCTGTTAGAAAAGTAGTTAAGAGTCAGTAACGTGGCACATCATTCAAACACTGCCACATATCATCCATGTGGCATGCCACATCGTCTACCTTGTAAAAACATTAAGATACTTGTTGTGGCATGCAAAGTTGTCACCAGGACGCCTCGTCACCAAGTAAACAAATGACAAAAAATTCTTTTTTTTAATTGTTTTCTGAAACACAGATGATGAATCAAAGGAAGGCAAAACATAGACTATTACGTTGGTGGTAAAAAAAAGTTCCTTATATTGAACTTTTTTTGCATAAGTAAGAAGCAGCTTGCAATGGTATTTAGCAAATGGAGTATCAGTAAAGAAATATAAGAAAATTATATAGCAAATTATCCGCTACACCTTAAAGATCTTCAGTATTGCAAGTCCATGCATCAAACACGAATTATAACAAGCCATATTGTTCGCTCTGCCAGATGTTTCTTTTCAATCTTTTTCTCCATAGTTGCTTAAAACAAATGTTTCAACAATGCACTAAAAACACTAAAAATTTTCTATTAACAGCTCTCTTGAACAGAACAAAATAAGAATATGAATTCAGCAATTGTTCTTATCTCTCTTTGACGTACACAAAATATATTACCAAATATAAACAGGCTACTAACCTTAGCGCAAAATGTCAATCAAAATTGTATAAAGCCATTCTAAAAATTCATTTCATGTTAGCTAAATTATTTAGATTTTAAATTCTAGTAAATAATGCAGTTGGCTAATCCTCACTGTGTCTCAAATTTTGGTTCTAACCATTGACATGATGTCAATAATGGTTCATCAATGAGACTTCAGACCAAGATTTGGAAATGCAATTGAGACACAGAAACTTCTGCCTTTATATTGAACATAATTCCTGGAGCAACTATTCATTGGATCATCCACACTACAACACAGATCATCCTCAAAGTACTTCGGACTAGACTTTATTCAAAGCTTTTGTCATCCTATCAAGGGAAAATTGACCCATTGGAAAAAAAGCATCCAAAACAGTTCACAGCTTTATCCAGTTCAGTGTACAAATGAACTCTGATTTTCTTTTTTGTATTCCTTTTCTAGAACAGTAAATTTATTTTTATTCACCGTAAACAGTCAGACCTAACAGTTTTGCAAAATTATATTTATATATATTATTATATGGGATATAATTCTTTTCTGGGCGGATAAAATTTATTTTGCCTTGCATAACATAGCTATATTGGAATTCATAATCGGACAAACAATGTCATGAACATTATCTTTTGTGCACACGGAAGAAGAAACAACGAATTGGTAAATTTAATGTAAAACTTACATGTTGAAGCAACCTTGGCACTTAACATCCTGCAAAAGTTATGCAACCTTAATTAGATCAGATCTCATAAACAGAAAAGTAAAATATCAACGCAACTTTACATCGTCGTAACACAAACAGAAAAAAGAAGAAAGAGAGAGAGTTTCACGATTCTGTCTTATTACCATGAAGAAAGAGTTAGGAGACTGCACCAAACGCTTGAGTTTGTGCTTTCTCTTCTCGAGCTCAGCAGGAGGGTTGAGTAAATCGATATCGTTTTGCAAAACCTGTGCGGTTCAAACAGTTAACAAAAGAGAATTTAACGTACAGAAGACATATACAAAATTACTAATCAGAGAATTTGTAGTAGAATCAATACCATGGTTTTAATAATAAAACTCGGAACCCTAGAAAGCTTCTTCTTCTTTGGAGTAGAGAGGGTTCGGAAGGAGGAGGAGGCGGCGGACAAAATGTGCAGAAAGCGCTGTGTGTGTGTTTAGGGTTCTATATAAAGCGCTCTGGTCCTCTGGATATATGTGAACCCTAGGTAGTCGCTGAAAATGATCTCAGCCGTTCGTTCTGTATCAAAAATCATGAGTCAATAAAGAGTATGGGTTAGTAGGGTCTAAAGCTAATGCATTTCTGATCTGAGCCGGAAAAAGGGTCTAATTTTAGTCTTAACTTTTTATTTTCTTCTTTTTTTTTTAATTGGTTTTAACCTAGATGGCTTTCCATTGATGGAATTGAGCAGGTCTTAAATTAGAGATAATCATACAAAAATTTATTTTTTTCACCTTATTTTTGTTAGGATTTTTTCTTTTTACCGATTTAGTGTTGAGATTTTGATTTTCTATGATTTACTAATCACTTTATAAATCTAGTTTCAATTTACTATTTATTATCATAGAAGTTAATGGCCACCATATTCTTTTTTCTTTTTTTTACATTTTAATATCTATATTTTAATTTTCATTATAATCTAATGCTTATACTATTATGCTGCAAGATAGATAAAATAGCAATAGTCTCACTGTAAATATTGACTATATAAAAAAGCTTCCACTACTATTATAGACTTGATATACATAAGATATATATAAATAAACCACTTTAAAGTATTTTTGCTTCTGTGACTATAGACATTTAAAAAATACTTTATTTAGTAAAACATAGATCTTTATTTTAGAAAATCCAAATTTTCAGAATAAGCTACACTATAAATTAGATTAGGTTGTCCAAAAGATAAAGCTAACTCCCAAAACGCATAAACTAGAAAATAGTGCTTTAACTTCAATCAATCCTCACTTAGAATCTTGTACCCAGCTTCTTTAAGGTTGATGATTGTTTAACTACAATATATCTATTAAAACTTTAAAAAAAAAAAAAAAGAGAGAGAAGAAAAAAAATTCTTTTAAGATGTGAGCACCTATCACTTTATAAGTGCAATAGAGATAAAAATATATGTATAGAACAAACAAACACAATTGTTAGTTTATTTAGTAATGTAATGCGCAAACAATTGCTATTGCATGTTATTATCCGATTTGTCATGAAATTAGAGAAATTTCACTTGATTTAATCTAAGTTTAAGGATTTTCTACATTTAAGTGCAATGTGTCAACTCACTACCAAACACCGATTTGTGCAATTAAAACCTTACTTCTTCTATAACTGTAAGCCCTAAAGCCAAGCCAAGCCAAGTAATCGTAGGATTAAACTTAAAACCTAAGGTTTAGGACGATCGGTTAAAGGATCCAATCAAACCCAAATTATAAACTATTGAAAAAGATATTAGTAAAACTGATCCCGTAAACTTGAATTTAAGAAAATAAGTAATAAAATAGGAGACTATAAAATTTTCAAATTTTAAGCATAATAGGTATTAATTACCGAAAATGCGAAAAGTGTAATGAAATAACTAATAAATTACTAGAGATAAATTATATGTATACTAAAAATTTTAGAATGACCAAAATAATAATTAGGAATATTCATGTGTACACCACATGTATTTACGTGTAGATAAAAATACGCATAATTACCTAAATTGGCCAAAAACTAAGCAAATAATTAAAGAAAATTACAAAATAATTATAAAAAAATCAGAAAAAATCAGAGGATGATAAGCTGAACCAAAATTAGGTCGTGGCAGCTTCAAACCAGAAAAAGAAAAATTAACCAATCAAATTTGGACAACCTAAAAACCAAAAACTTAGGGAAATGGGCAAAAATCTTGTCAAATTAATGCACATTAATTGCTAAAATTGTCTATAAATAGGGAAAAAAATTCCAGAAGCCATTTGGTCAGTTTAGGATTTCAGAAAAATCGAAACACTGAAAAAATTGAGAGAAAATAAAAAAAAAAAGAAAAAAAACTGTGTAGATTAGGTAAGTAAACCAAACGAACCACTCACCACCACCTGGCACCGAACCACCACCTGGCACCGAACCACCACCACCACCACCACCTGAGACCGAACCACCACCACCACCCTACACTAGAACCATCGCCTGGACTTGCCGACAACCTTGGACCGGGCTTAGACGGCCAGAAAGCTTTGGACCGGTTAATCTCTTAAATGACCCAATTTTGAATAATTTTGTAAAATTAGTTATTTTGCCCAGAAAATTATGAAACTTGTTATTCTGAGGTTTTATTGTATGTAGATTAAGGAAAAAATAGTGATTTAGTTTAATTAAATCTGTAATTATAGGGTCCCTAACAAATTGCTCAAAACCGAGCATGACTAAACCGGAAATAAATATGCTTAGAGGTGTAGTTTGGAGTTCAAAATTTTTCTGTAGGATGCTCATATGATGTAGAACAGTGCTATGAAGCCATTTTTTTTAAATTAATTTTCGAAATTTTTAGGTTAATTTTTAGCCTTATAATGATGAGAAAATTGGGTGATTTAGGGTTAATTAGGTGATTAGGATGTTAATTACTGATTAGGATATTAATTATATGTTTAAGGATATTAATCTCTGACGTGGAACCCTAATCCTAGCCTTTAGGTATTAAGTATGGTTAATTAGGGAAATTAGATAAGTAATATAAGAAATTAGTAATATGTGATATTGTAAATTAATAAATCTAAAAAAATAGAGTTATTTAGATAATATTATAATAGAAATCAGAAAAATAATAAATCTGAAAATAACAATTAATTTTAAGAAAAAGTCTCAAAATGTAAGATTTTTACACATCGGGAATAAATCCGATACCGCAATTAGGGTTAACGTGTACCAAATAGATTAGAATACCAAATTACGACCCATTAGGATATTTGGACACTCGAGCTTAATGTGATTAATTTCACATTAGGATTTGAGCATATTTCAGGCTTAGAAATCAAAGTTTAAAACCTCATTTAAGATTTGAGCATCAAAATAGAGTACACGAATCATTAGGACGTAATGGGCATACACTGACAAAAATGAATTAAAATATAACTTAGAATATGAAACCGTAAATTTTAAGTACTAAAAAGACCTATTTGTATTATAGGACATCCAGAGATAAAATCAGCTTACGATTAAAGGATCAAGCGATCGAGCAAATTCAAATAAGTTGGGTTATTGCTTATTGTAATAGAGTACTAGTTTTGTAGTACTTGGAGACTTAGGCTTGTATATGATTGTGATTGTAAGTAGTTTACGCATGTGTTTGATGTATTTGAATTCGTGCTGAATTTGTATTGTGATTGATTTTGTGACTGATTGAATTGGTATAAAATTGTTTGAACACCCTAAACAGAATTTAATATTAGTCAACCCCAAATAATTAATAATGTCATGCATTGCAACCCGTTAGGGGAGAATTTAATATTAGTCAACCCCAAATAATTAATAATGTCATGCATTGCAACCCGTTAGGGGATTATAGGATTCTCCAACCAAATACCGACCCCTTCGAAAGGGATAGCGCAGGATTGCAAAATAGTCCCTTCTTCATCCTTAGTCGAACTAAGTGACAGGAGAAGAGGTCGCGGCGAGGGTGAAGTCAAAGGTTCGAAGGTAGTCATGGGAGGAGTGAGGTCTCTATTGCACAAGCCTGGGTTTGGTTGTGAGCTGCTGCATAACATGGAACTCCTCAATCTGGATTGGAGCGGGTGAAATTTCTCTGATTTCACAACGGACTGGACTACGTTGTGCGATGACACTTGATTGTTGCATTTCATGAAAATAATTGTTTGATAACTCTGTTTGTGCTTGTATGCATTCATGAGTCTCCAATTCAACTTATTGAGCTGTAGTTGCTCATACCCTTATAGATCCTTTTGCAGGTTCTGATTTCTGAACACTCAATGTATTATGCCGCCCTACAATTACCCAGAGGTTAGTCTGTTGGAAGCCAGGGGTGTGAGGATCAAGTTACTTAGTATAGTGTTTAACTAGAGTGACCATGTAATTAAGAATGAAAGACTGGTAGTTATTTTGTAATCTAGTAAACTGTTATGTTATGTAAAACTTCCTGGGAAGCTCTGTGGACACACATATATATATATATAATGTTATACATGTTATTAGAAATATGTACTATTCATCATAATTGTAATTTAATTATTAATCAGATTGTTTACTTCAAAGCGAGGAGTCGTCGACGCCTTGTGTAGGTCATGTCTATGGTAGGCACTGTGAGGCCAGTTACTATCATAGAATAGTTTACACGGCGGGACTGTTGCGACTCTGCGACTTCGGGGCGTAACAATAACTACCGGTCAACTAATATCCTTGACTTTATTGTGACTTTCTCTACTATCACTTAATTCAATCAAGAGTGTGGAAGATACTGTTTTTACTATCATTTTGAAAGTGTTCAATATCTAGTCAAAGAATCATTGACTTCATCTAGTGGGTTGTAATATATGTCAAGTTAAAAGTCAAGTCAAATTTATATTAGCCTATTTTTTAGTGATCAATTAACTGCACATAATCAATTAGAAAATGTAACATTATAAGACAAACCATAATAAGAAAATTAGTCACCATGATGGTACAACAATATCCATAGATACATATCAACCATGCATAATTAATTACTTAAAAGTATAAACAAGGACACACTTAAGTCTCTAAATACCTTAGAACAGTACTCTTAGATTTGATAAAGCACCGATTCCAGCTTATTTGAGATCTTACCGCTCACATTAATTCCAAATGCTAAACTCCCTTTATTAGTATTTCCTATATTAGGAATGATATTTGTAGTGCTTATAAAGAATAATAGTTTACTCATTATTCCTCTAATCAAGTTTGTCAACCTTTGATTAATAAGTTATTTACACTTTTTTTTATTGTTTTAAAGTTTTAAGGTCATTTTCGGTAAATTTCCACCTAGGATATCCTCTGTGTCACCCTCTAAACTACCTTTAAATCATCATCAAAGTTAGTTAGCTTCGGGATTCTTAACACGTTATCTTCCAACTTATTCACTAAATTCAATCGAGTTTTGGAATTTTCATCTAGCATCTTTTAATTTAGCTACTAAGTAGTTTATAGTAAGAAATTTTATTTAATGTAACTTCTAATATATCATTTAATGTAACTAAAATACATTATGAACTTATTAAATTTTCACATCCCCTCAACTTTTGATTATACACAACAATTAAATATATCTTCCACCTTTGGTTCATTTAGCACCATATTAAAAAAAATCATTTAACTCACAAGTTAGATAAAAGAATAAAATGGTATAAATGAAATTCATGGTTTCAGCTTCAATAACTTATATTATTCATGAAATCATCCTTACAATCAATCCAACATTCTTATGCATCATTAAAATACATTACAATTCCACAAAGATCCGAAACTAAAGTTAATTTCTTGAAAAATCACAATCTTTTCAAAAAATTTAGCATAACCATTTTGTAAAAATTGAAAATTTAGCGAAAATTTAATAAGTTGCTTCAATAACGCTTTTTACTCAACATTAAAATAAATATTACAACTTTGATATCAAAGCACATCATTTAGAGTTTTAAAAATAAAATTTAAAATTTACATGTCATGTATAAAATGATCAAATTTCATCAAGATAATATATTTTTTTATGAAACTACATACAAAATAACTCAAGAATATATTTTTTATGAAATTTTCTAATATAATTTAATAAATTTAAGGATTAATTGAAAATCGAAGCAAAATAAAGTACTCAATAGCCCATTGATCTCAAGTGACTAAGGGCGGCCAAAGAGGTGTTGATGGAGCTAAATGGGTGGTTTTTCTTTGAGTGATGGTGTTGATTTGATATCAAGTTGTAATTTTATCCTTAAACTTCTCACGTCTAGCTTCAAGCCTTGTCTTTTCTTAAATTTCCATGATTTTTCATCAGCTTATTTAAGTCCTTCCTCATTATTCTAAGATTTTAAACTAACTATAGAACTAGACAAAAAGTGAGAAATTGCTTATATAATGTATGAGGGGACAACAACACAAGAAGTACTTATATTTTTAGTTTTTGATAATTTAGTATCTAAACTTTTATAAACTTTTATCTTTTGTAATTTATTGCTTTTATCATTACATTGGTTTTAATTTAGTATCTTCATTAACAAGAAATTAATAATTAGTACTTTTTTTTTTCATTTTAGTCTTTATACTTTAGTTTTTGTTGTACTTTAATGTCTGTACTTTAAGTTTGATGTATTTTAATATTTAATCACATATTGATTTGAAAATTAAAGAAATTATTTTTGTGCCGCTAATTTCTATTATGCATAATTTTTGCATGCAATGTCTAATTTAAGATTATAATTATTACAAAATCTTAAAGAATTTATAATCTTATGATTTTGCAATCAAATAAAGGGGTAAAAAATTTACAAATAAGGAGAAATAAAGAAACATATTTGCAAAATACTAAGGTCATTTAAAATAAATATAAATATATTCATAAAATTAAGGTTAATCGCATGAAAAATAGAAATATTTAGAAAACATTTGCAACCTATATGGATTTTAATAAAAAAAAATTAAAAAGAGATAAGAAAAAAAGAATTATGAAAATAAAATTAGTACAAGAAAAACTAAAAGGAATCATGAAATTTTCCTTTAACCAATTTCTTTGTTTTTCTTTGTAATATTCACCGTTTCTAATATATTATAATATAGAGGTACATGATTTGATAAATTTGAAAATTCATGTTATAAGACTAAAAGATACTTGATTTACTAATTATAACCATTTAAAATTTTTATTTTATTTGTATAACTAAAACATATACGGAAACTTATTTCGAATAAAATATCTCAAGGCTCCATCAATATAAGATTTGCTAAACTTAGATATTGCATGTAAAAGCTATTCATGGTTGAAATTATTGATTTAAACAAAAAAATTTATTCTTTAAATTAATAAAAATTATAAAATATTTTTTAATAAATTAACAGGTAAATGAACACTAAATTGCATCAAAACTAAAATATAAACATTAGAATATAATCATAACTAAATTATAAATACTAAAATCCAAAAAATTGTAATGGTTATAAACATTGCTGTTGATGAAAATACTAAATTAAAATCAAATTGAATAAAGAAATATTAAATCGCAAAATGTAAAAATTTAAATACACCCTAAAATTGAAATGTACTGATACTTTTTATTACCTTTGTCCCAATGTATGGGAGTCGGTGGGAATTTTTTATTTGTCATCTTCCACGTGTTTAATTCAAATGGCTCAAAAATATTGCTATTAAATGAAGTGTCCGTATTTCTATCTTTGCTAGGGTAAGGAGCTGCTACGGTGAATGCATACAAATCCCTCGCAATTTAACTCCAATTAATGATTGAGTTTTTTTATCCTGTGGGTGTATATCCTTACACAATAGATATATTAGTAATTATAAATACTCTCAAGTATTATTTTATATTTTATCCCAGATTTTTTTTTTAAGAATTTGTTAATTATCAGAACACGGGTTTCATATTTATTATTGAGTTAGTGATTTTTTATCCATATACTTTAGTTTCTATGAAAGTTCCTGTTAAAAATAATCTTAGTGATTTAATTTCACTTTCTTTGTTAAAATTGGGGATTGAATATGCGTTTTCTTACTAATCGAATAACATCTAGTTTTTAATACCTTATTTATCTATGCTCGAGTGAAACCAAATGTTGAATACCCGATTTATAGCGACAAAAAGTAAAATGATGTTCAACATTCTTCTTCTTTTTTTTTTTCCACAGCAACCTCAATATCCGATTTTAATACAACTTGAAATAGGCTCATTATAATGCTATTATAAGCGAAAAGCTTAATATTTTCAGAGGAGTTCTGTAAAAGCTTTATTTTAGAGATTTTCGTTTGCATAATTAAAAGTACAGTTTAAGCACTTAGATGTTATTTAAAAAAAAAAGAAAAAGAAAAAGAAAACATATATAAAGTTTATGCACGTTGTTGGTATCTATCTATTATTTATCACTTCAGAAATTGCTATCGTCCGTTATCACATTGCTATTTTTCACAATTTCCAAAAGCGGAGATATTAAAATACCCTTTTTGATCTTTAGAAAGCAAGCTCGGTGGAGAAAACAAATCCCTTTTTAGGTTTCTGAGGGAGGCCCTAATCACTCTACTCCTTTCTCAAGTCTCTGAACCCCGCTTACTCTGACTCCCTGGCTGAGAGCCACGAACCCCGTGCGTGTCGACCTCCACCTACCCTACGCCACTGCCTGTTCTGTCAACCTCCGCCAATCACGGTAGTCTCTCCCTCCCGCGCCCCACGCCCCCCTTTGTACGATGCTACTTTGTTCATGTGCATATGAGATTTAGGACGGTTTTAATGTCCCTGTCTCAGTCATTAGCTATGATGATTTCATCATTGATTTGATTAGAATTAGAAAATTATAGAATTTGTTTTGTAACTGTAGTTTGCAAAGGCATGTCTGTGACTCTTTCCTTATGCATTTTCCTTTCAACTTTCTATCTTCCGTTTGACATATGGCTATCACTGTTGAGTTATTCGGTTATTTACAAGTTCCATATTGTTGAATGTTGATAGATTGGGAAATTGAGCTACCAATATGCAATAATGTAGATTTTTTTTTTTGTGAAAATTATTTTCCGACTTATTTTTCCATCATAATTTGTGGATTATTGCATTAGGGTCTGAATTCGGTATCGTACACCAACTATTACATGTACCGTCTGAAATCAGATTGAGTCTTTATTTACATATTTATCTGGTTTAATTTTTGTTGTTTGCGTTGATTCTTTAACTCAGAGGCACTTATCATAATTAGACAATGGGTGGTAAGGCTTATATTCCACCTTCAGATTTTGTTGAAGATGCAAAGGAAGCGTTGTTTGATATCGAGATGAATGAAAACACTGAGCTTTGGCTCATTCGATGGCCTAGTAATCAGGTAACAGATAAGGCATGAATCCATTTTTCAGTACTCTTCCTGTGTTTGTTTTAGTTAACCTAGTGACCTGGGTTTCATTGGTATACTAATTTATGGAGTTGGATTGTCTGGAAGTTGGAAGTTGTGATAGTACACTGAGGAGCTTTAGATAGTATTTAATAAGTGAGTGTGGAGATTACTCTTGTCATTCGCTTTGGGTTGATACAGTGAGCATGCTGGAGTAATGAAATTGGAAATACTGTGGCGGGTATTTGAATGTGATTTAAAGGTAGTTGTCATGACTCAGTTTGCATGTCTGTGTGTAGAAAGCATTAGTTGCAGCTCATGAGTTCACCATCCTGTGTAGATTGTATTCTTTGATCTTCACAAATGTTACATTACCTCATAGTTAATTTTAATTGTTTGAGTAAGTTATACGTTGGTTAAACTGGATTTGTGGTTTTGTGGTTGTGGGGGGGTGTGGAGGAGGAGAAGTTGGGGTGTTGGGGGAGGGGGACAAAGAAATGGCTGCAATATACAAACTAAGGGATTTAGGTTTAGATAACTCATACATGGGAGCAAGGACTAAATTAGAGGGTAGGGGGTCCAGAGATGGAGACTCAAGGCATGCCTAGGTGAAAAGACTATAGTGTTCTTGTTATAGGCTAAGCTATTGGCACTTGACTGTGATTTCCAGTTGAAATGCTTTTGTCAGAGTTATGAACATTAAAGACCCATAGCCAAGTGATTATCACTTGTGTGCAATTCGATAAAATCTTTTTCTTTTTGTTTTTTCCCTTTTAACGTAGAATGTTGTAGGAGTTTTTATCCATATGGAGTCTCTTCCAATCAATTATACCTATCTTCTGAATGATAAAATGTGCTTACTTACCTTCCATATGAAGAGCCATATGCTCATGTTTTCTGTGGGATAGAGTTGACTGAATGCTGCACCTTAGATAATTTGCATATATACATCTGTTTCAAAGCTGGCATGTAGAATGTATGGTGTCAAAGCAGATGAGTACATGATACTTATGATTTCATTTTTAAGTGGATCTCTGTATTATTGTTCTTGTCATTGTAGCCTCCTGATTTCCATGACAAGGAAGTGACACTCAAACTTCATCACAATGGAAAGTTGGGCAGTTTTGAGGGTCTGTCAGGTATTAGTATCTCTTTGCCTGCTAAATGGGTCAATCATGTATTTTTTCCCATTGCATGTGCTCAACTTTAATGTCCCTTTGATGGCAGGGAAGGAATATGATCTTGTCAGTTATGATGCACAAAAGCCCAATGCAACAGTTTTCTTGTCATCTGCCTCAGGTTCAAGAGTTGGTATGTATGTTGCTCCTGTAAAAGCTTATGTCTTTACTTCAAAATCTCTCTGATTGTCCTTGAGGAAGACTCCTTTGTATATCTTTTGGCACCTTGGGTAAAATTGAACTCTCCTTAACAAAAAAGAAAAAAAGAACTCTTTTATCATGAGTTTTCGTTTTGGGGATTGAAGCCTTGGATTGTGACACTTGTGTGCTTTTAGTGACATATTGAAGTGTCATTTTGGGCCTACCAGCACGATTGGCATGGTTTCTTTGTCCTTTATGTCAAAAATTGCAGAGAAATTTAGGTTGACTATTGGAGGCCTGTTTCTTCGTTCTGGATTGAGATATAATTGATGCTGAAAGTAGCTGGTGGTTTGCTTTCATTAATGCGTAACCGTCAACGCTTTGTTTTGATTTTTGATGGATTCAGCAATTTGAGTATAGTGACAGCTTCATTTCACCTTTAGGCCTTGTTTCATTTATTCCATGGCATACAATGTGCTAATATTCTTGATAAAGACTTGGTCATATTGTAAGGGTGATGATAAAATGTTAGGAATTCATGGCTTTAATTTCTTGGAATCTTCTAATTTGGTGGAAGAGAATAATCAAATTTCAAAACATCAGGGCCCATAAGCTCATAGTTTTATTTTTTTGGGTCATCACTCTTGTTAAATGACCAAGCTCTCTCTACTAAAATTGGTAATTTGGGTAGGGCCAAATCAAATGTTATGTGCATGGCTTATCAATTACTGTGATATTGCTGTTTGCGATGTGATTCTATTTTTAAGAGTTCCTTCCTTTATGGTTGGAACCAATGGTGATTGGTGTTTCAAGTGCTTGTTTGAGAGAAAAATCCAATCTCTCCTATGTTTTCTAAGAGAGAACCTTTCAACCTCTAGAATTGCATTTGGGATAATAATTATACTTGTTTATTACTGTTGTGTGAACACTTTATCAATACAAAGAAACATCCTTTGCTTTGCTTAAGTGAGCATATGCATCAATCTCACTGTTGGATAGATATAAAAATAATAAAGGAGGCTTTGATGTTCAAGAAATAAAGATGTTGCTGTGAAAAATGAACTAGGATCTGTTCATGTGCTGGATGTTACTTTTCCAGTTTCAATTGTGTCCCTTCCTCAACTATGAATGAAAAAAAAAAAAAAAAAAAAACACTGATCTACACTGCAATGGTTGTGCCCGCTCCCTCCTTTTTGAGATTTTGGGTTTTCTTTGTAATACCTCCCTTCCATAATGGTTTCTGTTTCTAATATAATTATCAAGCAAAAAATATATCATTTTCACTAAATTAAATGCTCTGGATTTTCGAGAAGTGAAATCAATCAAAGCAATCTGTTGTGGTTTAAGGTTGAAAATTGCAATGGCATCCTTCCTCACTGCTTACTAGGATAGCAGTCCCTGTACTGGTGATTTCCTGTTAACTTAAGAATATATGCATATTTATCATGATTGGTCAGGGTTTCTTCCCTGCCCTTAACTCTGAATCGTGGTTCTTTTTGTTGACAGTTGGGAAGATTTCACGAGGAGTGTCCCTTGTCCACTACCCAGATCCTAAGCAACTTGAAAATGCTGCATCCAATAAATCGAAACTTATGTATAATAGGCCTGGGGGTACATCCTTAACAAATTCATCCCGCCAATTCTCCACCCTTACACAAAGTACTATGCTGAGAAGCTCACAAGGAAGTGCAGGTTCTAAAAGCCGGCACAGAAGCTTTACATTGGAAGCTGAAGAAAGGCCGAAGTCTTCAAAGAAGAAACAGACAGAAGGATTAACTGGATCTATTGGCCTTGGTACACAGCACTTAGGACATGATAATAGCGCTGTTACTTCAAGAGCCTTGGAACATTCTGGAAATCAAAGTGGAGCAGCAACTTCAGGGTCATTGGGGCATTCTAAAGGTGTTTCAGCTGTCTCATCAGGTTCCCATGGAAAATCAACAAAGAAGAAAAAGAGAACCCATAATGAGGAGTGAAACCCCTGGCTGTATTCGCATATTAAGTTTCCTATTTACAGAAAAAAAAATTTCTTTCTTTTTCTTTTTTCTTTTTACTTTGTTTTTCCTTTTTTTTTTTTTTGTTTTTCCGGGGCCAAATCCAATTTAAAGAATAGCTGATTCCAAGATCGTGCAGCATAAGAATATGATGAAAGTTTTGTGTCAGAATTACGCTCTTCTTTTACAGGGGCATTCATTTGCTACTTGTCCTCAATTTATTGCTTTGTCCTGGTAGGTAATATGGGTGGATGCAGGGCTCTTCATCAAACCGGATTGAGAAGCAAATCAAATCATACTGAATTGTAAATTGCAAATTTTTTACATTTTAGTTCAATTTGTGATTCGGTTAGAAAAGGATTTTCACGGTTTAGTTTAGGAGGTTAAATTGAATTAAATTGAACCGTATTTCTTGAGCACAAATTGAATAGTTTCAAATGAAAAATAAGCGAGTAAGAGAGTAAAGATAAATAACGTAAATAATATTTTTTAGTTTTAAATCCTGTCGATTTCACGTTACCTTATTTGCCATTTTATTTTTGTCATTTCTTATTTTGTACTGAAGCTCTGTAGTGCACTTCTGTTTTTTAATATGATTTTTCATCTTTGATAGACTCATGTACCATTATTATAACCTTAGATGCAATATTTCCATAAAATGGTGTTAGGTGGCTTTTATTTGTGTTTAATGTTCCTCAATTTCAATACTAATTTTGATTGAAAACTTTAATAATCGTTATTATTATAAAAATGAACATCATATTTTTAAAAAACAGTTCAAATTGATTTTAATTAAAACTCTAAACTGTTAAAAAGTGATTTTGTTTAATTAAGTATTTGAATTGAATCATGAACAACCATATATTGCAACAAAGTAGAATTTTCAAGCGTAAGCTTTTTTCAAGATCGTGCTCAACATACTAGAGATAATTGTGGATTTTTTTAATCAAATCAAAAGTTAAGTAGGCTAGATTTGAGTTCATAAATTCAATTAAAATTACGAGCCTTGTAAAATCTATATGTAAAGTTTGTCACAATATATTCACAATCGATCCATCCAACCCATAGATGTGAATGGAGATTTTAGATTACTTAGTAGGGAATTGCTTTGTATTGCTTCCTTTTGCTATAATATTTTTTTTCTTTAGCTGAAATATTCAGCTATGTGTTTCATGTTAGTGATTTGGAAGACTATTGAAAGGTGGGAAAAAATGTTCGCAAGTATATCAAAGTTAGAAAAGCTTAGATTTGAATATTTGAGTGGTAAGTTGGTTTTGGTTGTTTAACTACTCTATTTATCCTCTTGCTAACTTCGCTTTTCACAATTTATGTCACATTCACTTACGTGAAACAATAATTATTACATTTCCTCTCTATTGATTGTAAGTGAATCAACCGCAAATGATAGCAAGAATTAGGCCTTGATTCTTCATATTAAGAGGTTAATGAGCTCTGAACTAGGTTAGACTCCTTGCTTCAAGTTTACCTACAAAGAGCCCCCAATAGATTTGTTCATGAGGGCTCACCAACACTCAAGTCAATAGGAAGAATAAGAGAAAGGGGATTAGAAGCTACCCAAACGCTCTAGGTCTTTAGGAAAAGTGCTTGAATAGGGTTTTTTTGGTGAGAGTAGTATAGAGTATCAAAGATTTGGATTCGGTTACCTGTTGGCTCCTTACACTAGTGTAAAGAGTACAACTACTTGGGACATGTGTTAGCTCAAGGTTCGTTTGTACTTACTGCTAATAAGGGATATGCGCTAAGGAGACAATAGGGTAGCTTTGGTAGTTGGTTGGCCACAACTACGTTAGCAACCACATTTGTAACTTAGAGCTCTAATATCTTTAGAGTATATCAAGTGTACCAACCATACTACAAATGTCAAAGTGTAATTAACGTGCCGGGGAGAAAGATAGCGGCTAAAGACAAATATTCTCGAAGAGGTGAGGGAGGTGTCATGGGCAAACTGCGGGCCATAGGCTAAACTTCGAGGGAAAGCTCGTTGAGGCAAAGGAGTCCTCGTGAGGTTTGTACTTAAGCTCAGGGAAGGAGATGACCTCCGCAATCGAGCTTGCTTAGGAGATCAGCCACATGCTTTAGAACCGAGTGCTCGAAGACTACATGCTCGCAAGCTAGTTCCTCGATGTGTTCTCACATGCAATTAGTGCTTGAGCTAAGCTTGCTAAGCTTGTTCGGCCATTGATGGACCTAGGGGAGCTTCTATTGAAATTGGGTCTTAACACTTTCCATTCTTTATAAAATCTGATCTCATGTTTGTTGTAGATGGAATGGTGATTGCCCATTAGATGAGGAGATCCCATTAATATGAAATTAATGATCCTTATTAGGTGCTATACTTAAGAAAAATATTCGTTGACTGGCTATTCCTGATTGCCTCCAGAAGCCTAATCATGAGCTTGAGCCACTGCTTGATTAAAAGAAAGTTGTTATAACCGTTTACCTGTAACTACCATCAAACTTATTGTTATTTTTCACCAAGTAGACCCACCAATTCTACAATCTTGCTTAATAACCCATTAACTCAGGAACTCGCCATTGCAACAAGTATAAGCAACCATAGCTATCATATCCACAATTTATGACCAAACACCACAACCACCAAATCCACAATCTTTGGGTCGTTATAACTACTTCCAATGACTCACAAGTCACGAGCCACTAATAAACTACGAGACACCAAATCCACAAGCTACAGGAACAAATCTTGACTACGAGCCGATTCTAATTTGGTTGCCCTCTTACTTCAATTGGATTCATGTTGGGGTGAGTTCACAATTAAGTTGGTTAGGTTAGGTTGGGTTCATAGTCATAAAAGTTGGATTTTTGTTGGATATAGGGATTTATTAATAGCAAGGGGGATCTGGTTCAGTTTGGTATAGTAAGGTTTACATTTTTGAACTAAATCAATAGTTCAATTTTTTTTCCCTCCAATCTAATCATATAATTTAATTCATAAATTCAATCTCATTCAATTTACTGTTGTATTATAATTACAAGATAAATAAGAACGAGATGGACCATAAAGAAACAAAAATTTTCTGATCTTTAACCGTTGCATGGCTATATATACCTTACATAGTTGGAAAGTCATGGTGGTTAGCATGTTATATAAGCGTATTACTCTAAACCCATAAATGACCCAAGAATAAGTAAATAGCAGATGATGCTCAAAATAAGAATGAGGCCCTTGGAAAACAAAATTCCTTATTCGTTTTTAATGAAAAATTCACATAATTCAAACGGCCCAAACGATAGGAAGACTGGTGAAGAACAGGATTGGCAACCATGTAAATGATGAATTCCTAATGCTAGCTAGTCAGTGTAATCAAAGAAAGCAGAAGTTCAAACCTTTCACCCTTTATGTACGTCCATTCCTGCCTGCTTCTTCTCTAAATTACCCTCATTGTCTATACAGAGGTTGTTAAACCAAAACGCGCTAACCAAAACGATACGACAGCATCCTGAGTCACCCATAATAATAATCACGACTGCCACAAACTAGATCTTTTCCTATACGTGCTCTGGGCTAGGCTCAAATGGAAGTACGTCACATATTCTTTTCTTTTCTTTTTTTTTTTCGGTGCTTTCAATAATTATAAAACATGTTCAAGGTCCATGTGACACTGGATTTCTACATATTAAGGCTTATATCGAAATTCCATGAAGATGAGTCCAAAAGCCTCGCTCATCGATTAACTAAATGATCGATTTTATTCAACGGAGTTGGCTCTTTAACTAATAATATACAATCGACTAATATGATGCTAGATAAAATTACGACAAACCATTCACCAACATAGTCTTCTTGTTGATTGCAGGAAGGAATTCATGCCCTTTTGACAAGCCATGACCTGTCCTTACTAACATTATGTTCCCTTTTTAGATTGACGATAAATTCTAATATAATTTTATTTGAGAACATACCTTCAACCTCCATATTGTAAAGATTATTGAATACTCAGCACACTAAAACTTGACATAGGAGATTAGGTGTTTAAATGATGATAGAAATGTTTGGAAGGTGAAAAACTAAAATCCCATTAGCACAATAGCACTAATACAAAGATTATAGGACAGAACTATAAGAAGAAGAAAAAAAAGTTTAAGGAAATATATATTATTAGTTAATCTATATTCAGCTTTTAGTTTTACAAGAATTCCTTAGTAAATGAATATCCTTCTTAAGTTATAAGCTTATAGTACTCCATTAAGCTCATCTTTTCTTGGCTAAACTATGATAACAAAAAATTAATTCAAAAGTATCAATTTATTACTTACAAATTTATTGAGGTTATTTATAATACTAAACTACGTAGTTAATTGCAAAAAATGAGTAAAGTTTAGATAGTTAATCTTAGAAAATAGTAAAATTCTAAGTACTAAACATAACAATAACTCTTTTTAAACTTATGGGAACATGTTTATATATACACATATTGTATAACCGGAATGGCTTGTAGGACTTTTAGCCCTAGCATCTTAATAGAGAGTTTCTTGAAAATATCCTCGAAAGCATAGGAAAAGTGCCATATTATCATTTCAATATGAAACTCTCTGTTTTAAAGATAATACAGTTTAACAGTATGTTTTTTATTTGAGTTTTCTTATATATTTAAAATAAAAAACACTTTAATATTTAAGTTTTTTCTTCTTCTTTTTTATTTGTTTGTTTATCCTTAGAGTTTATGATAAAAAAATAAAATAAACTCCATTAAAGCACTTTACTAATATTCTGAAATCTCTCCCTTTCTAACTTACCACTATTAGCATTATAAGTGGTGACTCTTAAGTGTTATTGAGTGTAGTGTGTGTGAGTAGAGACAGTTTATTGTCCTATCTTTTATTTTGATGAAATCGATCTTGTGCATTATTTCACCATTTATTTTTATATTTTTAAATCTGAACAATTAAATTCACAATTTATTCAACGGTTTATCTTCAAAAGTGGTCAAATCAGTGATGAGCTAGATGGCAACACTAATCTGGTAAAATAAAGGGCGAGACTATAAAAAAGTTCATATAAGTATAGATACAGGGGTCACGTACATACTACATGTGAAGTCACACCATATATAATTAGAGAAATAACTTAAATAACTCATACGAGATAATCAAAATTATAGTTGTCAAAATCACAATTTTACCCATATGATTTTATGAGTTTGCAATTTTAGGTAGTTCTTTCGAATTAACTCGGATATAGAATTTTTTTTTTCTTTTTTGTATAAGAAACTTACATTTTTAATAGAGTTTATATATAAACTGGATAAAAACTTGTGTTTTTTATCGAATTTATTTATTCTACATATCCGAGTTGAATGAACTAAAAAATTAAAGAAAAAAAATACAACTGGCATTTTACAAGTCATCAACTATTAAGACATTACAATATTTATCATGTCCTATCTTATTCCAATTTTTTACCTTTTTCTTTCTCTCATAATATTTTATTTTATGTTCATAACTTTTACCTAAGTTTCAACTCCAATAATAAAGTTTACAAAAAAAAAAAACTATATACTTCATTTTATACTATTAATAACTTAAAATGAGTTGAAATATTTGGTTCTCTTTAATTTACAGCTTTTTAAAAAAAATGGGAAAAGTTTAGTTTTAACTCTATTTTTCCTTCTTCTGTACATGTTAAATTATATATCAAGAATTTGTATGGAAAAAGAAAAACTTAATTTTTTCATTTTTTTTATTTTCATCATGTATTTTAAATTTTGAATTACTACTATAAATATATCCATAATTTTTTAAAACTATTTTGCATAAGTTATAGAAATTTACGTTTTTACGTTTCGATTTTATGGACTCTTTAATAATTTTAGGTAGAATCATGAGTTTAACGATCTTAATTAAAAGGCAAGTGTAAGGAGAATGAGTAAACAATTTTAATGAGACTCTAACACATATAGTAATAAGTGAAGGAACGTAATTATATCAAACTCCACAATCAATGAAGAAAGAGATGAAGTTTTGAGATATTTAAATGTTTGATCTTTGAGATAGAATTCTGGTAAAATAACGGTATTAGTGAGAGTTGGGTATTTATAAGAAATGGTAATTGATCCCATCTGTTGAATCATGATGGTGTTCAATGGTCAGGATTGAAACCTTTTGTTGATAGATCTCAAGTGGATTCTTTTCATAGGTTTAGACTCAAACGAAAGCTCTATTTATTATTTTAGTGTAAGTTAAACTAAAAAAAGTTAGTTCGAGCGGACCGATCCAACAGGCCTCGCTTCAAGCCTATCATGTCAAAACTCTTTCAATCATTTCGGATATTTGGACTTAACCCTTTGGATCTCATCATCTTGGTTCTAAAAGTCAAACCCAATTAATTAATGGGCTTAAAACCTAAACTTGAATTTAGCTCTCTACATTGAATAATTTAGCAATATCATAACCAATGCAACGACTTTAAGGAAATCTCTCCTTAATGATTTACCCCTATTGGCATTGTATGCCCTTTTTCTTTTTTCTTTTTTCAGTTTTAATTTATAGGAAATAAGGGGAGTATTGGATAATAAGGAAACAAATCCATGGATACCGCGATGGTTTCAAAATTTGCCATTTGTTGTGCCTCTGACTAGAGAAATTTGGATGTTTTATTGACGATTTCATATTTTGGAAACATCACCATTATTTTTATGTTTTAGTGACATTTACGAAATGTTACATATGTTATAATAACGTCAAAGACATAGAAGTACAAAGGATCAAAGGCCGAAAACTCAAAGAATAGAGGAGGAATTAGTCGCTTTAGCTCAATGAAGTTGCACCTTTGTCTGAGTGAAGTGAATCAAAAGCTTGAGAAACACAGCACAAGGTCGAAGTCCAGCCCATAAAAATCTCAACACTGCTATTTGACTTTGGCTCAAAGAAGTACCACTTTGATCGACCAAAACCAAGCCTCCAAAAAGACTTGGAGCTTACTATGTGCTTTGACTCCATGAAGTCACGCTTTGGTAAAGTGAAGTGATTGCAACTAAAGACATGAACATTTTGTTCGCCTTTCGTTAGACAAAGTCCAACTGGTTTACTTGTGTAAAGGCCAATTGATGTTAAATCCCAACCATCGACTATCTCCTTGTTACTGCTTTTAGAGATTCTAAAGCCCTGCAGCATGAAGCTACTATCTGCGTAGGCCCACTCAAAAGAGGCAAGTTGAAGTTACTATATTTGAGGGCTGAAAACTCCGAGCCCAAATTGAAAGATTCATTTACATGGCAGATCAATAGAAGACATGGGTTATAATATAAAGTATAAACACATTTGCGGATGAAAATTCCCCGTGACAAAAATTGTCGCCTCTAATATTTCATAGCCTATTATATTATACCACATGATATCTAAATTTATTAAAAATAAAAAAAGGGTCATTTATTTTGTTTTATATCATTATGGAAAACATTAAGATTTTCCTCATTCGTCATGTACCAAATCTGAACACGTGAAATTTAAAGTTAGATGAAAATAATAATTAAACAATAATTTTATTAAAGAAAAATATGTTTAAAATTTATTTTATATCATAAAACTAATGAGATAAATGCATTTCAACCTAATATGTAACTAATATAGATTTTCTAGTTTTATGATATAAGATTATTTTAAACAAATGTTTAAATTTATTTTATATCATAAAAATAATGGAGTAAATGCAATTCAACCTAATATGTAATTAATATAGATTTTTTACTATATCATCTTTTGAATATTTTTAATGGTAATTAAACATTAAAAACACAGTATAAATATACATAACATGTACTTAAAAATATTTATGCAAAATAAAGACTCATATAGTTAGATTATAGACATATAATATTATATGTGCAATAAATATATAGTATATATTATGTTTTACAATTTTTAACATATGATAACCTCCCATTTCATATTTTTATTTTGCCTCAATTTCAAATGCCTAAAAAGATAGAGCATATGATACATACTTAGCATTTGTATACGTTTTATATACATAAAGACTTTATAGCTAACTTTTGAAAACATTAAAAAATGAACAATCACATATATTCGATGGCAAAATGAAATTAGCTACACTTGCTAATGAGTATTTAGCTAAATTAAAACAAAACAATAACTTTATGGTGAAAGTATTATATATTATAATACTATAGTATAAAAATCATATATATATAAATTTTTTTATATTATAATACTAAAAAATCTATATTAATTACATATTAGGTTGAAAGTATGTGTCGAATTTGATATTTGACAAAAGAGGAAAGTCTTAACATTTTTCATATCAATATAAAACAAAATAAAAGAGCTTTTTTTAAAAAAAAAATTTAGATACCATATAGTAAAATATTATGAGGATATTGCTAAGAAACGATAACTTCTTAGAAGGTACAAGCGATTAATTTTGCAAGGCTCTATTTAAAATAAAACTATCTAAACAATCTTGATGAGAAGAAGCAACCATCTTAAAACCAATTGTGACAGTTATTTTATATTTCAAGAAAGAAATATATTTTTTTTAATAATGGCACCATCACATGTATCATGCAGCAGCCATTTTTTAGGAAAAGATAATATTCCCATTTTCTTATTTGAGGAAAGACAATATTTCTTTTCTTTCTTTTGGTTTTAAATGCCCCTCCGATATCTAAGGTAACTTCATTCTGTCTCATTCCGCTATTAATAAAAGCATGGTGCAAGGGATAAATAACCTTATTATTATAATCAATATTGTCAAATTCGGATGGGAAAGTTGATCTAAAAATGAAAAAGGATAAGAGATTAAGAGGGTCAATCCTAATCGAAATCAGTAAAAATATTATAATATAATTTCTATTTATTTATAAAGTAGTAAAAATTATTTACATTCTTGAAAATTGAAAGCCAAAATTTTTCATAGTTTATTATTTGTTTTTATTTTATATGCATTTATTTTTTTAGGAAATTTATATATATTTTTACAAAGTATACAAGCAACAATATATTTTAATCCAAAAAAACTTGATGAGTTACATAGAAATCAGGTTGGACCGGTCAAGTTAACATGGTCAAACCGAGGTTATTATAAATAAGGATCAAATGAATAATTCGAATCGATTTTATGAAGGAATCAAGTTCAATAAGTTGTATCAAAAAAGTCAATTTGGGTTTAACAACACTAATTATAACATAAATTCTCCTTTGGAAATTTCTTCTTTTATTATTTACTTGAGAAAATTAGGATTCATGTGTGCTTCATGGTTCTTGAAAGGCAAAATTTGATAATTTAGGAACGGCACTGGTAACATCGAATTAATGTGGTTGAAAATACCATGTTGCTTAATGAAATCTTGTAGTTCGTAGGCTCGTGATACAATTAATTTAACAGTTACTAGGTTGGCTGATATTCAAGAGGGATAGGTTGGTAGTTTACTGAAAATTGAAATTCTTGTGCTCTCCCTCATCGCATTCATCGAACATAAATATCTCTTATTAGTTTAGTTAGAATATTTAATATACAAACTCTCAATCCAAATTCTCTAGGGGAAGCAAAGGTCAAAAACAGTGGGCGATGTTGTCAAATCTGAGTCTAACTCGATTTTTATCTTATCCAGCTATAAAACCGATTTAACTATTTCGATCCCGGTTGAATCCATTTACATCCCTTTTAACCTTTCATCATTTCATACACTCAAGTTGGTCCAATAACATTGGCTCTTGGTATTTGCAATATCTCTAAGGTATAGATTTTTCTACAATCTCACCGTAATTTATCAAGGAATTGGTTCGACTTTTTCTTTCATATTAATTTACGTTTTTTTAAATTTGAACTATTAAATTAATTATAAATTCAATAATTCATATTTTAATCAATGTAAATGGATAGTAAAACAGGAAGTTGAACCGATCTTGGTAAAATGGACAACAATACGATAGAAGCCCTACGTAAATATGATATTTGGTGACCTCGTGCAGTTGCAGACAGGTTGTTTTCTGGCTACAATGAAAAAGTCTTAACTTAATCACGCGAAAATATGTTGCTATCCGAAATAGAGAAAGTAGATGGAATTTGAAAAATGATGACTGCAGCTGTTTTACCTTTATATTTCATTACGTTGTTAATTATTATCGGTAAATCTAGTAATTTAACATTTCATCACCTTTTCTCTTCATTAATAATTTGTTTTTCCTTTATTTTTCTTCCCGTTCTTTATACGAACATGTTACGATGAGTGTAGAACCCTACCTCCATTGTCCTTTCCAATCCGTCAGATTAACTCATATAACATTTCCTTCCCTCGCGCAATACATCCAAACGTAGTGATCACGTACATCTCTCTCTTTCGACCTCTATACTTTCTCTTAGCAGCATTTGCCACAACACAAAGAGGGTTGAAAAGGATTGAGTAACACTGTTTTTTAAATGTTGTTCTATTCATCATATAAAGAATTTTTAACATATCTTTCCTTTTCTTTTGCTTTTTCAATTATTCATGATAATACATAATTTGATGTCACTTGTAATGTGTGACACTATGGGGATAGGGAAATTTTATCTAATCTTGTTACATAGGTTACGGTATAGATATATGTATTGAACAATTTATTATAATCTTTCTTTTATTAATTTTTCTTTTAAAGTAAAACTACATTCTTATACCATATCGGGATAAAGGTAAAAAATAAAGAGGAAAGAAAACCAGAGAAAAGAAATTAAGAATGAAAGAAAACAAAGGAAAACATCTTATTTGGATAGTAGAGTAATGGAAATGAATGATCGTGGAGAAAAGCAAATTAGATACTTTTACAAACTTGTTGAAGTCCTCTCTCTCTCTCTTTCTCTTCGTTGAACTCTTTAACATACACAAGTACAGGGGCATGGCCTTTCTAAACTTTTCCCCTTCCTTCATCACACTAAATTTTATATTCACTATTACTGATCTCAATATCTGCAAATTTACAATATAGATCTAAAAATCCATTTTTCTTTTCCTATGACTCCTACGATCTTTGATTCATTGGCATTATGATTTTTGATTAATGTAAATACCGTGTTGATCAAGATCATATTAGTTCATCAATAGTATTAAGAAGAAGCGGCTTTTATGTATTTGTTTCCTTCATCTTTATTACTTATGTGAGATTATACTATCACTTTTTTGGGATTTACTACATCTACGAGTTGCATGACTTCTGTTTTTCTAAAAAAAAAAAAAAAAAAAAACTGTATTCCCTATGTAAAACATTTTGATACTTGAAGTGATATGTCCTTTATTTGGTTAAATTTTTCATACCTACAAATATTCGCCCATCTATCCTCTTGTATCAAATTGTCTCGATTGATATAATTTTTTTCTGTTGAATGACATATTTTATAGGAAAAAAAAAAGAAAAAAAATTGAATTCTTTACAATTTAAAGAAATTTTGTCATTGAAATCATAGTTAAGTTATTCTCTCTTATTTCCTTGGAGAAATTATTTTTGTAGATTTTTTTCCTGAATCAAGGGAGAAAAAATAAAATAAAATCCACTCTACTTCATTCATTCCCTTTTCTTTCCTCTAATTTAAACATAGTATTAAAGAACTTACTATTAGATAAAATTTTGATTATTATTTTTCTCACATTCACACCCATAAGCAAGTTGTTGCTGCTGCAGTTGGGAATTAACTTTCAAAAGTCAAGAACATATAGCAATCTGTTAGGTTTATCCTAGGCCAGGTAGATTGGAATTGAACATCGATGTTAGTTGTGACGGGGGATTTCCTGGAATTGAAGGAATTTTGAGAAATGATAGTTGAGACTTGATTTTTAGCCTTTGGGAAGTGGAAAGAAAAAAAAAAGAAAAAACAATAGATGAAACAGAGGTTATCTTATTTATTTCATTGGTGCGATGGTACAAAAATACCATAACATTGCTATGGAGACCCAATTCGATCCGAAAAACACCCGTCGGGCAATAAATTTATGATTTGTTACATTGTTTAAAAATAAAATCTGATCTGGTCAGTATTCGCTCGTCATTATAATTATAATCTTCACTACAAATTCGATGAAGACAGCTCTATCTATTATCGAGAACAGTATTCCTAAAAACTAGGATACTTATTTTGTTTAACGAAGAAAATAAAAGTAAATCCTAAGATAATAATAAATTTTCACGACAAATTTCTAACCTCCCCTTAAATTAAGGAATAGATATAAATCATTTCAAGCTTGCTAGAAAGTTTGCATAAATAACACCTTGGCAAAGATTTTGTAATAGCACTAGCTTCTTGACTTCTTGTTGTAAAATATCGTAAGTGAATTCCTCCCATCTCTGATTCGATAAAGTGACCGTCAAGAGAAACATACTTCATATAATCATGTTGAACCGGATGTTTCACAACACCTATAACTCACTTACTATCTTTGTATATAAATATCACATCAAATTGCACTTTTCGATTGAAACTCCTTTCATCATCGAGACATTGTCTGTTTTTGGCGAGTGCTCCTTTATAATGAATTCGATCAGAATTATGTTTTTTCTTTTTTTTTTTTATTGAACACCTACTCCTTAATGCTGTCTAGTGTCTATTCAATTTGCTATCTGTAAAAGCACTTGTCTCCTTAAGTACAACTGCACAACATCTCTCCATTCATTATTTTCCAAGGCCTCATGGATGTCCCTAAGAATCACTACTTGATCTACTTCAGCAATAAATTCCTTGAAATGTAATGACAACTAAGTGTAAGTCATCTTATTTGAGATAGGACACTTGGCATAAGATCTTCCTTCTTTTCTTAACACAATAGGTAGCTTAGTCTCCCCCACCCCTTCCTTTTCTCTATAATAAAATTGGTTTTTTACTTTTGATTGGATCACAAAATTTAATTTAGACACTTGACATCCTTATTAAGGAATCCATTGTCCTCTTGTAGGAACACGGACTATTATATCCGATTTCTCTATTACAATTGCTAGATCAACAAACTTTGATAATGACGTACAAGGTATGGGGATCAAAGAGGATGAATCAATCGAACTCAAATTGAAAGACCTTAAACCAAACATATAATTAGGATACACACCTAAACTAGAATACCTTGAACTAGATACAAAACTATTAGGACATTCTTAATTGCTAACTCATAGATAGAGGGTGACACACCATTGAAAGACAAATGGATTTAACTATAATTGTGATAACAAAGGTAACGATGTTCAAGAAACAAAACATCTTTCCTTTATTGTGGGTGGGGGTGATGAAAACACTTGTATGCCTCGAATAACCAATCAACGTACACTTAAAAGGACCTTGGCTCTACGTTTATGCTTTTGGGGAGAATGTTGTAAATAAAAGTAGTATAATCGAAAACTTTAAGGGTTGAAGTGATTAGGAATCGAACATTACAATAGAATTTTAACACCAATAAGAGTGCAAAATTGAGGACTTTACATACGACCCCATTTATAAGATAAGTTGTTGTTAATAATTAATATAGCTTCTCCCCCAAAAAATAATTGGGTAAATTTGGAGAAAACATTATAAACCTAACTATTTTCAAGTTCTTTTAAAATATACCATTTTGTTGGGAGTGTAAATACAAGAATTAATAAGAATCGAGGTCTTAAACAAAGTCAAGCGAGGGCTAAGGGAAAGGACCATATTAAATCAAATTAACCAAGGAAAGAAACCTAAAAGCACAATCAAAAAATACCAAGACTAAGGTCAACTAGGCGATCGACCTAAGGGTGGTTGATCGGTCTTAGTCAACTAGCTAATATGCAAATGCAACTAGCCTTCAATCAACTTTATAAGAGGTAATAGATTTATCCGTAGGTTTTAATATTTTCGGCTATTTCCTTTTATCCATTAAATTACTAGAGACTTTGGCAAATTTTTAACTGTATTATCTTTATTATTTTAGAAGTTTTACTTTTCTAATATTTTTTTAGGGTTTTATTTTCAGTACCTTTATAAATAGGCTTTCAACGTATAGGAGCATTCGGTTATACACAACATTAATCTCTTGTATCAAGTACTCAAATTTTTTTTTAAAGATAATTTTGACTATAAATATCTCATAAAAGAAAAACTACAATAGCCAGATGTCTACACTAGAGCATCATATTTGAATTATCAGAAACAAAAATGAAGGATTTGGACTTAAGACATAAACTATTTAATAAATCTAGACTTATCCCAAATGCATAGTAGAGACTATTGTGTTCCTTAGTATTGAAAATGGTCATCACCAAAGTTTAGTTCTTTAGTAAACAATAGGTTGGAAAGAAAAATCACTCAATAATTCTAGTTTATAGCTTATTTACTTACAGATAGCAAATTGTATTTCATCTTAAGAACAAAGAAGGCTTCAATCAATTTCAAATTTGCTATGCAAATTGTCCCCTTTCCTCCAGCATCAAAACAGTCTCCATTTGCAATGAATCTAACTTCTTTGTCCATTATGTTGAGACAAAGACAAAGCTATGCCTGTACGAGCTAAAGTAACAAAGGGAAACTTACCATCTTATCATTACCATACCGATGTGCTTAAAACCCCAATTCCCAATAGTAGCATGAAATGGAAATGCATAATATTAGTTACCAAAGATGAACAGTATGGTGTTTTTGGTTTTAAGTGTTAATTAGTAAAATAAAAAAGGACATGAATGTAAACATAGCTGATCTTACTAACTAACGTCAAACCTAAGCTGGATTTGTGTTTATGATTGGGTTTAACATTACACAAAACACTAAACTAATGCACATATTCTAATAAAATATAGATATGACACATTGTTTTCTAAAAGAGGGTTCACCACTATCAAGTAAATGATTGATAAGAACATATAACTAAAGAAGAAAATAACTTCACTCAATAACCTAAGACAACTCTCAATTCAAAGAGTAAGCCTCAAGCTAAAAATGTAAGATATCTCATCATAATGTCTACATCTACATAAATATGGCTATTTATTCTAAGTTCTAAAACCTTAGTGGCAATCTTGTAAATATCTATAGATGTGTTGAACCTTAAGCGTAGCCTGCGAAGACGAACAAGTAAAATAACTAAGCTATGCATATACTACTAAGCATTTTGGCATAGATCGAAGCTAGCAAATAAGATTAATCAAAGCTGGTTTGGAACAAGTTGAAGCCGGTTAGGTGTGCTTTTAAGAGTGTTTTGCAAACCTATTTCCAATTCCCAAGCAATTCAGTGAGGTCAACTCGGAGACGAGCTAAGGTATGAGTCCAAGTTAAGTAAGGCATGGTTTGTTATCAGCTATGCTGATCTCAAGATATTGTGTTCCTTACCCTTGTAACTAAGAAGATTGAGCTCTAAGATGGTGTTAAGAGTCTAGGAAAGGTTAGCAATCTCTTCTTTTGGTTAGCCAACCTAGTTAGTTCATCTTCACTTTGAGGAGTCAAGCTTAATAACTTACCCATCTACCAAGTTGGTGCATCTCGATAATAGTTATAATGTCTTATTGAAGTCTCATTAGGTTCGTCAAACTTGAGTACGTTCTTTTGCCTCCTCCTCAGCAGACTTGATTTCTTCCTTGATCTGAGTACTCACTTATCAACATGGTTCTTAGATAAAGAGCTCAAATTCTTTAAAAATGAAGTTAGACTAATGACCTGATCACATACATGACTTAAGTGATTGAGAATTTATTGAAGCATGGTAGCTTGATTAGAAATGAGTATGGCATTCTATCAATGGAGGGATTCAATTATAATAGTCATGTACATGCTACGAAAGTCTTATGCTGCATGTGGCTTTAGAAGAGTGACATGGCAATGAAACATAGAGATGACATGAAGAGAAGAGGCCAAGATGGTAGAGAAAGGAATCTTGGGGAGCTTCAGATGCATATGTAACAAGTAGAGGAGTTGCAGACCATCAATGCCACTATTGTTGGAGAGAAGTGGCATGTTCTTCGTTCTTAACTTTGGTTGATCTTTTCAGATGACAAATTAATGAAATGATAGTGTCTTTTTTAATCTCTAAGTTGTGTCAAATAAAGAGAAACTCTTGAGTATTTATAAAGTTAGACTGTTAATGGCATTCATCAAATTACAATAATAATCAACAACTAAGATGAGTACCTATTGGTAGGTTCTTCCATGGGCTTTTACTAATCACAGGCACATGGAGAGCCTCTCTAAGTATATGAGCTACCTTGAGAAAGGTTAGGAGTAAATTGGTCGATCCAATGGTCTATACTGTAAACCTATCGTGTCAAATCTAAGTCATCCCAAGATCATAGACTTTACTGTTCAGTCCTTGTCATTTTAGCTCTAAAAGTCAAACTCAAGTCAATAGTAAACTTAAATTCCAAAAAGAAAACCATTTTTAGCCTTGTACACACTCATATTGGATTAATTCCCATTGATTAAGATTAACCTAACTTTGATACCATAAAGGAAAAACTAAAAAAGAAAAGATAAAAAAGAGAGAAGAAACATAATCTCATCATCTAATTTCCATAGTGCCATTATACATAAAACTATGACATTATCATAGAAATGTAATATAATTTGATCAACACCCGTTAGTCAACATAATTATGATCTTTATTACAATGTCTTAAAATAAAATATGATCTAGTAGACATAATTATGGTGTTTAGTACAATTTCTAAAAATAAAGTAGCTTTATCTATTCCTATAATAGCATTCCTAAAAATTAGTGATACTTATGTAACTTAATCAAGAAAATAAAAAAATTTCTAGTATGCTAATAGATTTTTTGCAACATATTTTCCTATAGGAAATATATGGAACAAATGTCAAATGAAAAAGCGAAATTATTGGCTATTGAATGGATTAGGGTTTGCAAAGACTCACACGTTGCTATGTTGAAGTAGAATTGTTTCTAAATTGGTGATTCATTGGTTACTTGGCTTAAAGCTACTTTCATTGTGATCTTATCAAGGAAGTCAACACACTCAATAGCTACTTTAGTAGACTGAGGCTATACATATGCATATATAGCATATATATTATTGATAGGCTATTTTAAACGTGAGCCTCTAAGTCCAAGCCAATCTCCTTAAAGCATAAGCTAAGCTTATAAAGCCTCGACTATCTATCTAGAGTCCAAGTTAATCATATTCTGGAAGATCAACCAACTTCATCATATTCTAGGCCAAATCGTTAGCCTATAAGATAATCTCATTGGAGCTTGTACTTAGCTCCTAAGAGCTTAGCCAATCTTATCAAAAAACATCTCTCACTCTTCTATCTCCATCTAACCTCTTAGAGCTTGCCCCTTAAGCTCATGATGCGCAAATTGACTAGTAGGTTCAAAAGAAGACCAGGTAGAAAAGCTAAACCAAATTAGAAAAATCTATAGCTGACATGTGTTTGACCTAAGATCCTTTCCAGAAAATATGTAGTTAAAGATAAGATTTTGGAAACGTGATCCACTTTTCATAAATTACTCATTTGCCACATTCATAAATACCAAGTGAAGACTACGAGTAAAAAATCTTCACTCTAACTCTTTTGCGGTTTCTACACTTTCTATATTCCACTTTGAGCTAATTACTGATTTAAACATTAGATTGGTTGCATTGAAATTATTTTTGAGAGTCCTTTACCATACTCTTTTGTTTTTAGGTTACTTCCAACATCAACACACTGGAGGTTGATACAATTGCAGATTTTTAGCAAATAAATCTGAAGCTTTTATCTATTGATTTTTTCTATTCTTCATTTTGTTATGCGGAAATATTTTGTTTCATGTTTATGGAACTAGATAGGCTAGGATGTTTATTTATTGGCTGTAAAATTAATTGTGGATAACCACATTAATTAAATAAATTATTGAAAGGCATACTGAGTTTATCAAAAGCAAAAATAAATTTATAAATTACAACACTCAAATCAACCCCACCAATATCATGCGAAACTGTGAGTGCAGATGTTGATAATCAATTTTAGTCATCAACTCCTGATTATCAGATAGCTTTGTCGCCACTTTTGAGTACATGGGCAGGTTTTGTTCGACGATTCAAACATATAAAAACAGTCTCAACAAGATAGGGTAAATAAACTATAGGAATCCACTACCAAACTGCCCCACATGTGACAAACAGAGCAGTAGGACACAAACCCACTGAACATCCCAAAAGTAGCAAATAACCAAAATTAAATAATGTACGATTTCAGTTCAGTTTCATCATCTTTCCATTATTATAAAAGATGCGAATGATTGAAATAGTTTGCTAGGAAATGTCAAACGCAAACCATACCCACATTTCTTACACGATTAGCGGAACACACATCCGCATCGTAGGTTTCTAAATATATAAATTATTTATATAAAATTTACTTAAATTAAAAATTATATATTACTTTCAAGATTTTGATGAAAATTTTATATAATAAAAATAAAATATTAATATTAGCGTGAGATTTATTATATGAAACAGCAATTAAAAAAATAATGGGCAAGTAAATTTGTGTTATTCTACTGTTTTTATATAAAACTTGCCCAGAGAGAGGGAGAAGAGATAGATTAATACGAGGGATGAGAGATAAATTAAACTTACCCAAAAAGAGAGAATAAAGAAAAAAAAATTTATAAAAGAGAACAATTAATGAGTTGCCAACATTACATATGTTATAAATCCATAATATTAGTATTAATATTTTCATGGAATAATATTAGAATGGGGTCAAGGCTGTTATAATTTAATTGTATTATGATTAGTCTCCCATCATGATGAATTAGAGTTTGAGTCCCTCTCTTCCTATAGTTGGCAAAAAGAAAAAAAAAAAAAGAATAATATTACAATGGGGCTAAATAGTTAATTTGCCAAAAAAAAGATGAGAGATAAAAGAGATTAATAAGGGAAAAAAATCAAGGAGTTACCACATTACTCATATTATAAATCCTTTATTAGATAATATTAATATTGATATTTTTTTTGAATAATCTTATATTGGAGCTAAGTAGGTAATTTTTAAGAAAAAGATTATTAAAGCCTATTCTAACTTAAATAATATAATAGATATCAAAAGGTATTAGTATATAAAATAACATTTGTTGGCAAAATAAATAAATAAAATATCATTTACTCTGGGTGGATGATAACCCTACTATACATGCTCAATCAAATGGGTTTCAAGTCTGATATCGAGGGTCATAATATCATCTCCAAGTAACACTTTTTTGGACCCTACTTCAATAGAGTAGAGTAAGAGTTCGTTTTTTTTTTTTTTTTATTCCTTATAACACCTTAAAACTTGTACTTTAATATATATATATATATAAGGTATAGACTTTAAAGTATCGTATACCTACCATATAAAATTTATTCAATAGTATAATATATATTAATAAAGAAAAAATAACCTTATAATTTTTCGCTGTCCAAGAAAACTAAAATAATCAAAATAATATTATATTTATGTTAATAACAAACAGCATAGGCTAATGCAAACTCTAAGCTTACATCTTACTGTCTCTTTTTTCGGTGAACTTCATGCTGTCCTCTCTTGTCGTCTTTAAAGTGGAATGCTTACATTCTGCCACCATAAGAAAAAAAAAATATATATATATATATATATATATTTACTAACTTCAATTTTATTCTTTATTTTCTTATTTTAATATACTTCTCTTAATAATCAAAACCTAAAAATAACAATTTCAAACTTCAAGAGATGATAGTTTCTAACTACTTGTATTTTCTTTTCTTTTATGTATGTATTCTGGCGCATTTGCTATTTAATTTTTTTTTTTTTCAATAAAGGATGCGATTCAACAAGTCCCATCTAATGTTTGAAAAGCAATAATTTAGCATTGAAGAAAAAGAGTACCAAAATTTGTTATTTGAAAAAACTTGTGAAATTGAAAATTACAAAATGATAGAAAAATTTACATACTTTATAGAGTATTTTATACCTTATAAGTTATCCAAGGTACAGTTTCTAGGTGGCTCTAAAGTTCTATTGAACAGATTCTAAAAAGTCTCATGATAAAATATAAGTAGGGCCTCATACTTTTTTTACCCCATACTTATTTACTTCTACTATTTTAAGGTAAGTTGCAACACAATTCACTCCAAAACTAGTAAAATTGTCAAAAGATTTAGAAAATACTACACATACATCCATGAAAAATACAACTGCATTTTTTTTTTCCCTCCAACATAATATCAAATAATTTGTAATTATTTTTTGAGTCAAATCATCTTATGATTTGAGAATTCTCTCGACATATTTTATCAGTTAATATGAATCAAATTAGACACTAAACCGGCCATAAAAACTATTATATTTAGTGTAGAAAACTATTATAATTATATATGTATATTAAAGATTGATTTCATATTCTATTAAAAGAAAAATTTTCCAATGTTAATATTTCAAAGCTTAAGATTGTTCTACTCAATTGCCTCCGGTCATATTTTTGCTTAAGCCGATTCAATCTTCCATCTCACTTTTAATTTTCACAGTTGAAAATACAACTATTTTAATAATTCAGATTTAGTAAATATAAAATAAAAAGTTGAATTGATCTTGTTAAAAATAAGCGTGAATTGTAGAAAAATCCATCTTCAAAACTTTTATTGAAAAAAGAAAACTTTATTCAATACAAAGCGTGGAAATAATTTGATTGAAGACGGAGTGGAAGTTTCGGTTGTAAAATTCTTATGTTACAATTCCGCTGAGGTTGAATGACAGTTATTAACCAACTTTCTTTATTATTATTATATTTCTTTTTACTTTTTTTTTTTGTAATACCAAAACATTATAAAAAGGAAAAAAAAAAACCTACTAGCAGAAACATCCTACAATACAATACAAACCAGTTTCGTCAAAAATAGCAATCATAAACACAACGAAGCAAAAACAAAAACCATGGACTTACTTGGGAGTAAACTTATGAAGAAGTCTCTAAATTTCTTTAAACACACATTTAAATATTGGAATTTTCGGTAAAAAAAAAAATTCACTTTTTCTCGTGGTTATATACGATAAATGTTACTAGAAATTTTATGTATTAAAAAAGTAACAAAGCAACATACTCAGTACCATGTAGAAGTGCCATTAAATTCTTCATAACATAAAAGGGTGATTTCTTCATGGGAGAGTGTTCATTAAAATAACCATGTACGAGGACTATTTTAATAGTTTCCTAAAAAGAATTCAATTGTTAAAGTATATCAGATACGATCATGACCTTTTATAATCTTTACCTCTGCTATGCCCATGCGCAACCCCTTCCCCAGGTTCATTCTTAGTCACTTCGTAAGACCATCCGGTTCATCGTTTTTACTATAGAAATATCTATTGTATTAATTTCTATAGCTATTTCAACAGTATGATAACAAAATTAGATTATTCTCTCTCCCTTTCTCTCGTTAATACTCCTTAATGTATTAAAATGATAGGGAAACTCCTAATTAAAAAAATCTAACACTGCATGTGGTAAGATTAAAATCACATATTCAAATGACGACTAAGCTAATAAAGTTGGCATCACAACTCTACCGGGGGATAGTAATGTTGAATTTTTTGAATTTGGGTTATCTTTGTCATTTCAATATTTTTCAAGGGGGGTTAGCGCATTTTGTCGACAAATCACTAAAACCTCAATGATGATCATGGTAAAGAATTCACACATCTTGTTACAGCTGTCTCCAATCATTACTACTTTTTTGGCCAAATGATTAATAATATTATGCTCTTGTTAGTTAGAGCCATGATTGAAATTGGCGACTTTAAGCGTAAAAGTTGGCCTTCGTCTATCTCTAGTACCCATGAAGTTTGTGTATAATTTATATTCGTAATAAAATTAAAGAAACTTACATTACATATTAATATAATTGAAATTCCCTAGAAAATAAATTAAAAATAAGGGTAAACAAATATATGCAACCCTAATCTTTTTTAATAGATAAGAGGTTCATCATCTCCTTTTCCCTTCCTAAAACAAAGGATAAGCAAACCCTGGCACCATCCCTAAACCCTAAAAGATGTCACCACCATTTCTCTTTCCCTCCCTTCCTCTCTTTTTATAATACCCAGCCTTCTAAGTGTCCAATAAATTTATACTTCTCAAAACTTGGTACTTGAAGAAAGGTTGTTATGTTATCTTTAGAGTAAGGATAAAGCTACTAGTCATGTAAATTCTATTCAAACACATAGATTATGTATTTCCAAAGGTCTTCACAATTCTTAAGCAAAAGAAAAATTCTCACCACTAATATCATAGTTACAACCCTCTTACTTTGAAAATTAAGCTTCAAAATATACAATTCTTCCTTCCAAACTTAGTTTCCAATTTTCTAAGTTTAGGTCTTACATTTATGCCCTCAAGAACTAACCTTCTAAGTTTCCAATGCTACCTTCTAACTTAATTAGAGTAATAAGTTCAACAATTTGCTCTATTTTGCAAACCTTCTCACTTCCCTATACAACCTTTTAACTTTCTTGGTCACTAAGTTTAATATTTTGCCCAACTTTTCAAGCTCTACAACTTTGTTTCTAACTTTATAGGAGGAATGAAACTTTTGACAACTTGTCTTAACGTAACATAAGCTCCACTAAGCTAAGCCCACTTAAAAGAGTTTAAGGACATCGATACTTGTCTTAAAGGATTAAAGCACCATTTTACATGCACCATTATTGGATAACACAACTAAAGAGCAATATGGTGCATAATAAATATATATATATATACATGCCATAATTAGGAAATTATTTAAAGCTTCGAAATAGATGCCCAACATTCTCAAAGTCTTTCCTAAAATCCTAAGCAAGCAACTTCAACAATATCCATATGTACCCGAGGTCAATAAAATACCAACCCCTTAACTCCTTATAAAGCTAAGTGAGTCCATAAAAATAAAATAAAAGGAAGGTAAAATAACCACAATACATTTACTCATCATGTGCCAAACATGAAATGCTAGCTAAGTTTTACACCAATGCCATTGTTACCTCAATAAATCTAACCAAAGCACCTTGAATTGTCAAGTTCGTTCTTGTACTTTATCGTTTAATGTAAGGCAACCCTCGAAACAATTCATTAGTTTTTTGTTTGGCAATTTTTGCCCCTTTCAATTTCTTAAAACAACTCATCAACTTGTATTTGGCAAATTTCATCCTTTCATAAACTTTTTTCTTACCATCAAAAGATAATTAAGTTTGCTTTATACCACCATCTACAATACCTGGGGACCAATCTTGATAGGCTACTGATTTGAGTCGATTCACTAATTGTGCCACGTACTAATCAAGTCAATGCAAAGATTGTACCACATATTCGCTGCGTAGTGATTAGAACATGGATTATTTAGATAAGTTTTGTTAGCACTCAAAAATTGTTTCCAATATTCTTTTGAAGTACAATTGAAAATGATAGTTATGCACATATCGATATGATGAAACAATGATGGCATATCTAAAGGATATATATATATATATATATATATAATACCACATGATTTATAATTCAACCATAAAAAGCTTTATCTAACAATCCAACAATATTAGCACTTTATAGGAAGTTATAACTAGACATCATATACAATTCTCATTCACAATGTATCACAAAATTAAAAAACGAACAAGTGCAAGGTCTGCTTCAACTATACTTTACAGTAGTAATCTGGATAGTATAAACTCCTAACTACACTAAGAGACGGTCCCTAAATTAATTCAAATCCTCCAAATCACCTGAAAACACTTCATAAAATAATTATAAATGCAATAACTACAATCTTATTGATTAGGAAATAGCTATGCTTAATCTAAGGGGATCTAGTGAGAACTTGAAAGAGGAATAATCTATACAAAAACGAGAGTAGAACCTCAATAAGGATGCAAACATGGGAGCAACTATAATTAACAAGCAAATCTAGTTAACAATGATTCAAAAGGAAGTTGCATAACGAAATTTGAGGAGACTCTTCCAATCGATGCACAGGTAAGCACTTTAATCTATTTTCTCTTAGAAAACAACCTTAGTAAGCATAAATTGAACTCATTAAGAATCGATTAATACAATCAACTTAGGTTGTTAAATGTATAATATTTATCAAATACGGTAACTTTGTGGAATAAAGTAATTAAGAATCATGATTTAGAATATTACAACTAGATCTAGGATTCAATTAAAAGGAAATATATGAGTTTTGGAAGGAAGGCAAAAGGGAAAATTTAACCTAAGATTTGGTTGGATGGACCAAGCGTAAGTAAGGTAAGCACAATTTAGTTTAGTATGGTTCACCCCTTTAAATCGAGCTATATCATGTATTGGTTCATTTAAAAAAAAAAATAGAACCCTACCATGGGTACGGTTTGTAATTTTTTCGAATAAAAAATGGGTTTGACTTTGCAGTTCACATCCTTATAGCAAATCAACTATCACTCTTGCACGTTACAACTAGTAACGGAAATCATCATCAAAAGACCACTTTGATTTATCAAAAACACCCCTAACTCTATCCAAACCTCGGTAATCAACCTACAAAATCAATCAAAAGAACATAACTTTCTATCATATGCCTATATTTCTTTTGTTTAGAAGCATAAAAGAAGAATCTTCAAGTAAAATCAAGTTTGCTTCACTTTTTAAGTTAACCAAAAAAGACACATAGGGTCACCCCTACAGGATAATTCCTCTAACATCATGTTTCACCAAGATAAGCAGGAAACCACCACTTGGTAAATAATCAACTTGTGGGCAACTAACCCCTCCCAAAGGTAGTGCTAAAGGGGAGCCTAGAGCACATGGAACATTTGGTCGAGGAATATGCTGCGTAAAACAAGCTATTCCGCGCTCACCTAAAAGGAGCAAATACGGACAGCGCATAAACCCACCCCCCCTAAAGCTTCGGATGCTTGCATTGGGCAAAACAACCTCTTATAACAAGAGCAAAACGGTAGGGATTAGCAACCTAATCCACCCTTACAACAACAGCCAGCAAAGTTTGTAACCACTCACAACCAAGATCTAGCTAAAAGCGAACAAGAAGCTGACTTGCAGGGAGTATAGGCTCATTCAGCTGCATGTTAAGCTCATCTGGTAAACGATGTTGACCTAAACGAGTTCTACACCATAGTAAAGCGGCTCTCAAAGCAGCAGGGGAGTAAGGCCACTGGCGACGTTAGGTTAGTCACTTGCAATAAGACCCCCTTCACTAGGGGTATCCAAGACAAAGTGTTGCCTCCTAATGGCAAACTTCTATCCCTAAACCAGTACAATGGCATAGATGACCTTGATAATCACCTTCTCCATTTCTACACCCTCGTGAACCTCCATGGTCATGGGGATGCTATAATATGCAAGGCCTTCCCAGGCACCCTGAAGGCAACTCGAACGTAGTTTAACCACATCCTCGACAATTCTATCTGCTCTTTTGATGAGTTAGCATGGAGATTCAATCTCCACTTCAAGGTTAACAAGCCCCTATACATGCTGCTCAACTCGCCATCTGACCTTCTAGAGACTTTTTCTAATCGCTTGCAAAGAGTAAGCCGAAAACCTCAGCTAACTTTTGGAATAAAGGCTAGAAGTATATTAACCAAGAAGATAACATTCATACCAGGCACAATGTCGATAGAGAAAGGTTGGGCTGAAAGCAAGATAAAGAAAAAATGTCTGTGAAGGATTGCCTTGACGATAGGTTGCCTATAGATTGGAGAAGGAGAGCTCTGGGAAGAAGAAGCGGCAAGTTAAGCATAACCCGCTCTCTCCTCTTATTTACATGCATCATACACCCCTGAATAAACCTATTGCTTAGGTTTATTTTAATGTGAAGCATCAAAATTTGCTCTAGAGATCACAGAAAATGCAGGGAAACCTTGGTCATCATGGTCTAAACTCCAACAAGTACTGTGGGGGGGCACTGCATCGTAGGAGCCGGCCAAGCACTAGTAGCTCGATTAATGTCCCATCAAAGGTATTGGCCACAAGGGAAAAGAGACAAAAGTTGGACACTTCCATCTCCTTCTTCGATGAAGACCTTAAAAGGGTTGATACACCCTCATCAAGATGCCCTAGTGATAGGGACAAGGATCTCAAACTTCGAAGTCCTAAAAATTATGGTGGACATTGGTAGTTCTACCGACATGCTTTTCCTTCATATTTATGAAAGGATGAGGCAGAAGCTGCCACTAAAAATGAAGCAGTACCATCATAATCTAATTGGCTTCAATGGAAGTACGGTCTAAGCCAAGGGAGTCATTACACTTGAGATGGAACTTAGTGATGACGACTATGTGGCACGACAACTAGTAGAATTCATCATGATTAACACCCCTCCCCCCTACAACACGCTCTTGGGAAGATCAAGCCTGAATACGTTTGGGGTGATTACATCTTTCCTTCATCTAAAGGGTAAATTTCTGACCCTAACTTAGGTGAGAGTATGCAAGTGTGATCAAAAGCTCTCGTAAGAGCCGTATGTTAAAGTAGTCAAAGGAGATGGTGTGTTTGCCCTGGAAATAGGCCCGCAAGAGAAGCCGATTGAGAAGGGCAAGCTGAGGGAGAAAATAGAAGAAGTCTAGATCGAACCCTCACCCGAGCAGACCACGTGAGTCGGGATTAAGACCCCACCCGAATTGAAGGACAAAATTATCACTCTCCTACGGGAAAACTCAACTAGGTTCGCTTGATCGATGTCAAACATGCCCAAAATCTCACTCGACTTGGTGACCTATAAGCTTCAATATCAACACTACAGCATAGCCTATCAAGCAAAAAAAGAGGTATTTCGCTTTAAAGAGGCAGGCCGCTATTGAGGAAGAAATACATAAGCTACTTAAGGCAGGCTGGCTTCGTGAGGGAGGAAAAGTACCCAACTTAGTTAGCGAATGTAGTACTAGTAAAGAAGAAGAGTAGGAAGTGGCGAATGTGTGTCGATTACACCAACCTCAATAAAACTTGCCCTAAAGACTATTTCCCCTTCTCGAGGATCAATCAGCCCATCGATTCCACTTCGAGATATACCCTGCTGAGCTTTATGGATGCCTTCTCGGGATACAACTAGATCAAATTGGACCCAAAGGATGAAGTCCATACCTCCTTTGTCACCAATTACGACACTTATAATTACATTGTAATGCCATTCGATCTGAAAAACACTTGGACCATGTACCAATGAATAGTGATGAAACCGTTTAAGCCCTAAATTGAGTGTAATATAAAGGTATACGTCAACGACATAATCATCAAGAGCCAAAAGCGAGTTGATCATGTCAAGGATCTCCAGCATGCCTTTAACTAGATGCACATGTACAACATGAAGCTAAATCCTCAAAAGTTCGTCTTCGGCTTTAGATCTGGCAAGTTCCTCGACTTTCTGGTAACATAAAGAGGTATCGAAGCCAACCCCAAGAAGATTACTACAATCAAGGGAATGAAGCCTCCAACTTCAATCCAAAACGTACAAAAGCTCACCGGCATGGTAGCCACATTAAGTAGATTCATCTCAAAGAGCGCTAACAAATGTGTTCAGTTCTTTAAAATCCTGAAAAATCCAAAGGGTTTTGAATGAACTCCGGAGTGCGTCATAACCTTTTAGTAGCTCTAGGACTTCCTCGTGCACCTATCGGTCCTCTCCAAGCCTGCCTATATGGAGGACCCATTTTTGTACCTGGTCATAAGTGATGGGGCACTCTCCTTTGTGCTCGTTAGAGAAGAGGGAAGGGAATACAGGCCTGTATATTACGTCAACCATATACTCCATGGGCCTAAGGTTAGGTACACTTGGGCAAAAAAGTTCGCCCTAGCCGTCATTATCACAGCATAATGGCTAAGGTTGTACTTCCAAGTACACCAGAGAATCATACTTACAAATCAACCATTACGTACCATTTGGAGAAGCTTGATGTGTTTGGACGGATGATGAAATATGCAATGGAATTGAGCACGAATGGAATCCAATATCAACCACGAATGGCCTATAAGGCACAAGTTGGCCAACTTCATGGTAAAATATAGAGGAGAGAAGGAAGCACTACTAGGCAATGACAAATCGGTGTAGACTTTCCATATTGACGGATCATCTACCTTAGGGGGTGAAGGTGCAGGTCTCATTCTAATTGACCTACAAAAGGTTACGATTCGCTATGCCCTTAAGTTTGAGTTTGATTCCAGCAACAATGAATCTGAATACAAGGCCCTTATTGCCGGTCTTAAGTTGGCTAAGGAGATTGATGCCATACATTTACAAATCTTCTTGAACTTCATGCTCATCATCCAGCAAGTTCAAGGCGAATATAAGGCCAGCGACGACACTATAGCTAGGTACCTTAAGAAGGTAAAGTACCTTCTAGTTGAATTCCCTTCATAAGACATCACGAAGATCTCCCGACTTGAGAATTCAGCAATAGATTGGCTATCCAAGCTTGCCTCTACCAGTGTACAGAAGCTCAAGGTGAAGGATAGCAAAATATTTATAGAATACCTGCTAGAAAAAAGCATAACTCTAAGCTTGGCTGAAGTTTTGGAACTAACTACAGCAGTACCATAGACAAGCTGGATAGATCCTATTTGGAGTTATTTGGAGCAGGGCATACTCCTAAATAATAGGAGGGAAGCAAAGAAGCTCCGGTATCATGCCACCAACTATACATTGGTCAACAGTGTCTTGTATCACAGGGGATTCAGCCTTCCCTTACTCCAATGCCTCTAAGAAGGTAAAGGGTTGTGCGTCATGGAAGAGCTGCACGCTAGAGTATACAACAATCATATTCAATCCCAAGCCCCTTACTTTCAGGTGTTATAAATCAAGTATTATTGACTTACCATGAGACAGGATGCAAAAGCTGTAACCTAAAAGTGCTCGTAATGCCAGAAGTACGCGCTACTTAGTTACGTACTTAATACCAGCCTCTAACCCTTGACCAACCTATGGTCATTCATACAATAGGGTATTGATATTCGCGGTACCTTCCCGAAAGCATAGAGAGGACGACAATTCATAATTGTTGCCATTGATTACCTCACAAAATGGGTGGAGGCTTAAGCAATGGCAAGGATCACGAAGAGAAGTGTTGAATCTTTCATTAAAAACAACATTCTCTCTCGGTTTAAGGTCCCTTCTACTCTCATTATGGATAATGGGCAACAATTTGATAACTTTAAGTTTAGGGAGTTTTGCACTAAGCACCACATCACCCCACACTTCACCTCGGTTGCCTACCCCCAATCAAATGGATAAGTCAAGACAACCAATCAAGTTATCTTAGATAGCCTAAAGAAGTGCATGGACCGATCTTAGGGTGCCTAGGCCAACAAGCTACCTAATATCTTGTGGGGTTATAGGACCAGCCATCGCACTTGTACAAGTGAGAACCCCTCTCACTTAGCATTCGAATCGAAAGCAATTCTCCCCATTGAACTTGAGTTTCCTAATATCTAGACTCAAAGTTTCAATACCGTTCTTAATAAGTAACTATTGTAAGCTAGCATCAATACCATCGAGGAAATCAGACACCTTGCTGCGGCTCAAGTAACCGTATACCAACATCGGGCTACTATGTATTACGACCAAAAGGTTAGACATAAGGAATTTATGGTCGGCAACCTAATGTATCAAAAGCTAAAAGCCACAAGTTTGCATGAAAAGTAGGGTAAGCTGGCCCCTAATTGGGAAGACCCAGTCAAAGTAAGGGAAAGCTTGGGTAATGGAGCATAGAGATTGGAAAGATTATGGAAAGATTAGATGGCAAGCTCATCCCGTACACGTAGAGTGCTGATAATCTTTGTCTTTATTTTAATTAGCATATTCTTATGTATATCTTTCTAGAATGATGAAATAGAACTATTTACTTCATAGTCAGTTACCTATCACTCTCTTTCTCTCCTTTCTATTACCATCCTAAATCTCGAAAAGACATACAGATCGTTTACCGAGTAGGTTAGAATGTTACTGACCTAACCCCTTCAGGTAACCTCAATAAGGAAAAACACCCATTACATAGAGGAACTCCATATTTTGGGCAAGTCGAAACGCCAATGACCTATTCCCCCTCGGATAACCTCTACAAGGGAAAACACCCCCTTCTACAGAGGGACTCCAATCTTCCAGGAAGGTAAGAAGGCTACTGACTTGACCCTTCGGGTAACCGTAACAACAGGAAACACCCCTTGCACAGAGGGACTCCCATTTTCTGGGTAGGTAGGAAGGCCACTGACCTGACCCCTTCAAGTAACCTCGGTAAGGAAAAACACCTCTTACACAGAGAAACTCTCATCTTTCGGGCAGGTCGGAACGTCACCAACCTAACCCCTATAAGGAACCTCAACAACAAGAAACATCCCTTGCATAGAAGAACTCTCATCTTTTAGGTAGGTCAAAATGCTACCGACCTGATTCCTTCTAGTAACTTTAGTAAAGGGAAACTCCTCTTATACAAAGGAATTCTTATGCAAATATATTCCAAGGCAAAGTAAGAAGAAGCAAGTGTATAAAAGGAAGGTAAGTAAAAAAGTTTCATTCATGGATTGTCAAAGTTACATAGTGGAGGCCGACATCCAAACCCAATATGCATATGTTTTAAAAAAAAAACAGAAGAAAAAAAAAACACTATTGCCTTAGATCAACTAACTCAAATAACTCCAAAAAATCTAAAGCTTCGATCTACTAGGATCATTAATCCAATGGTGCTTCAAGCGATAGGCTTTGACTTAAAGCAAGGGCTGAAGGTTACAAGTAAAAGGCAACAGGAGGATCGCTCAGAGGTTAACTGTCTTGAGGAACTACTTCTAAGGCGGCCTCCTGGTGGGCTACTAAGGCAAAAGTGGATATTAAAGTGCTTTACTCAGCTTCAGCAACAGAGAGAGAGCCTAGGACATTAAAGGCCGCTTAAGTAGCTTCCCTCTCGTCCACCAAGACTTCCCTCTTCTCTTTAAAAGTTAGAGAATCTAAGAAGTCGAAAAAGCTTAGATCAATGTTCGGATAGTAGGATAGCACTTCCCTCCTTGTGTAGCGTGCGGAGTTAGTAGTCAAGTCTTCTAGCTCATGCAACTACTCCTCGGTTTTCCAATAATTAGTGATAGCCTTTTTAGTGGCAGCATCGTTGAGGACCTTTATACTCTCCATTTTGGAGATGATCTCCTCCATCTCTAAAACCTTCTCGTGTAACTCTTGGACATGTCGCTCTAACTCAACCTTTAAACTGGCCAGCTCCAGCAAAATGGCGTTAGCGCTTTTGTACTCGGACGCCGTCATCACCAGCTTAATTTGTAGCTTCGTAACAGACGCCTTTAGCTTAGAGTTCTCTTTTTTGACCTAGACCTTAGCCTCCTTCTCCTCGTTTAGCCACTGAGAGAGTTAAGCCTTGGTCTTTTGCTTATCCTTTATCCAAGCCTTTAAGTTGTCACCCTATTATGTTGCCTTCTCTACCTTGTCCCTCTCCTTCTCATGCCCGCTTGATCCATGATGATAGCCGCTCGACTTGACTTATCTATAGCCTCAAATCACTTACCTAGTAAGACACAAAGGTATCCTACCCTAACCCCTACCCCCCAACTAAGGCTCAGTTTCGCTCAGGTTCTTAGTACTTCGCTTCAGAATAGTTTCCGACTACCTTAGTCTATCCCACCTTGGACATTTTCGGCCCGAGTTTCCATTACCTCGAACACCTCCAGCCCAAACGTGCAGCCTTACCACGTCGACACCGTTACCCCAAGTCTGGCCCATTTAAGTCAAATCAGTCATGCCTGAGCAGCCCATATATCCTTCCTCTTTATCTTCGCCTCGACAATGAGACTGCAGGGGAGCAAGTGTTGACAAGGCTCTTTAGATATAGGCCTTTCAAGCCCATCTAGATCTAATGGGTTTCATTGCTTAAAGCTCGTTACTGTGGGCTCATGTCCTATGCCTAGATTGACCAAGCCTAAGATGCTTTATAACGGTTAAAATACACAAGATAAGGATAAAATACCGAATCAACAACCATGACCGGAATAAGTGGGATCTCTCTTATATTTGTGGGAGAAGATCTTTCTCCACTAATTGACCTCTAACTGCCAGTACCACTCCATTATAAATACCAGTCTATTACCTAGCAGTAAATCTCTCTACACTCTATGCACCAAGTTTGTCTGCTATTTCGAAAGTACTTTCTACTCTCAAAAGTCTCACTATTAACTTAAACATCAGAGTAGCCATGTTAGATGACCTCCCGGCGTCCCCTCATAGTGTATTATTTTTCAAGCCTTCTACATGTAAAGCCTAATCACTATTGGCAAATACTCAAAGATGGCAAGCCCTTTTAAAAGATATGTTCCTTCTTTGATGATAAATAAACTAAAGGTACATTCATTATGATGATTCCCATAAAATAAAAAGGAGCTTGTAAGAGAGAGAAAGAGGAGACTAACGTAAGTAAGAATACACATTGTGCTTAGGCAAAATCCTTATGCCCATATGGTTGATATACATATAGAGATTATTAATCAAAATATTATAAAGAGAGAGGCACTCATCTTGTAGTAGTCACTACTAGAAGTAAGGATCTTATGATAGTACTTGTAAATGTTTGAACCAATCGCATCAACTTACCTTATTCGAACCAAAGCACAAAACAAATCCTATGGTCAAACAAAATTGCGAACCAAACTTTAAAAATTAATATTAAATTTTTAGTATGCTCATTTTTTTTTTCCTTTTTTCTTTTGGGCTGAGGTTTAAACTTGATCAATCTAGCCATTAGGAAGACTCCATGAAGACCTAACTACGAGGCCATCAACCCAACCTTCACTAATTGATCCATTTACCTTGATGTTAATTATGTAATCTCTAATTATGACCTAGTTTGTCTAAAGTAGTATTCACAAATAAATAAATGAAAGAAACCAACAAATAAACTTAGGAATTATAATCTATAATTGATTTCGGTGTTACATTATGAATTAATATAATTGGATATCTGTCAATGAATTAAGCCGGGACCAAGTATGCGGCTTATTGCTACATGTTGTTTGTACGAATAAGATTAGAAAATAAATGTAAAATATTGTCGAAAATTGCTTGTTATGGGATGATTCGTTGTTATTGTACGATGAACCTAAATATCAAGTTTGAGTTAAATGGATAGGAAAGAGATGATTGGTTGAAATTAGGGATCCTAGAATCTAACAATCAATCTTCTTAGAATCTCTAAATTCGTACACTTGGAGTCTCCCAATTCGTGTCCTTGGAATCTTAAAATTCAAGTTCCTTTAGGCTTTAAGTTCGCAATCTTGGTGATTGTGGACCTAATTATGAGAATAGAACAACGTGAGATGGATATCGGTTTTGCGGTAAGGAAATTATTTTAAATGAAAACTTGAAACTGCTATAATTTTATACATTTGAGTTATTATGGAAGAATGTCGGGTCTCGTGGATAGTGTATATCAATTTAAGCCTGTGTATGTGCTATGACGTATGCGTATCAACGCAATATCCATGTTGGGACTTTTATTTTAGGCGTTAGATTTACTAATAGAGACCCTTGGTATCATATGGATTATGGTTCAAACTATTGGAAGCGGAGGACACGCTATAGTTATTTTGAAGGCTATAGGTATCATATGGACGCTTATTCTCACGTTAAACAACCATTTTCTCTTACCGATATTAAATATCTGCCTTTCCAAAGTTTAAATCCTAAAACCATGTCTTTTAAAAGTTTGAATGTTAAATACTATTGAGCAATAAGTACACCATCAATAATTAGGATTCAACCTTCTCTTCTTGCCGGTGCTAAATAACTCCCTTTTAAAAGTTTTAAATCTAGAATACGTTGTAGCAACACTGTTATGTTATAACTGCACCATCAATAATAGGATTCACTTAAAAGAGAAACATGCATTTCATCTTCCTTCCACATGCATATAGAGCTATAAACATCAATCATCTTTCTCCCCGAAAGGAATCAAAATCTTATTCACCTATTAATCATTTTATTCTAAAAGACGAAATCCTTTTCGAGACATACATTTCAAACTCCACAATTTATTAGGCAAACAAAGAGAAATGCTTGCAAAGTTTCTTTTACAATTGAAGTTGCATTTTCTTTATATTGCCTGCTTAGTTTCTTATATAAGTTATCCAATTGGTTTGTGGCTTTTGTTTTTGTTGTTTCTATTTACTTTCCATTCAGTTTTGATTAACCAACTATAACGAATAGAAAAAAGTAAAAAAAAAAAAAAAAAACCTAACATTTACCTCTTTTTCTATTTCAGCCTTAATGTTTCAAAAAGTTTCATTTCGATCCCCAACATTTGCAAAATTCTCTAAATTAGTCATCTTGTTATCGTTTCCATTAGTCTTGACATGTATTGTAATATGGTTCGTCCATATAATTCATTTAACTAATAAATTAATAATATATTATATAGGTAAAATTAATTAAAAAAATATTTAAAACTAAAAAAAATGAAAATAAAAATCAAGTAAATAATATATTATTTACTAATATATATATACACATTTATTTACATATTAATAAATAATTTTAAAATTTTTCGAAATTAAAAAAATACATATATATATATATATATAAAGGCTAAAACCAGGCCACCCATTAGCTAGGAGTGATAGGCAACTTCCACCACAAAGAGTTGTGGATCCCCATAAGAGGTTTTCGATTGCTCCTTATCATTAGATGGTCAAATTTTAGCCTTTTCATAAAAGAAAATTGTCGCTCACTTCAAAAAGTAGGTTATACAACTTGCTAACAGTCTAAGGTGGCCATCAACTACTAAGGGAGGGTCATGCAGCCACTCTAGGCAGTAAGCAACTACCTTAGGTAAAAAAAATTAAATTAAGTTAAAATTAAAAGAGTTATGGAGGAAAACCTAAACCTTGATTGGGCTTTTGTCTTCATTTTGCTTTTATTTATTTACTGCCATCAACTAATGAGTTGCATAACTCACTTTTTGAAGTAAGTAACAACCCGCTTCTTTTAAAAAGACCAAAATATGGGCATCTCTTGTCATTTGGTGGCTGAATTTCAGCCTTTTATATTTTTCTATTTTTTCTTGTAAATTTTTTTACATAATTTATTAATATATAAATATGTGAATAAGTATATATATGTATTATTAAGCAATATATTATTTTTTTGATTTTTATTTTCATTTTTTTGATTTTCTAATAATTTATCTACACTTTTAAGGAATTTTTTAAATTTTACTTATATAATATATATTATTAATTTATATAATTAAATTGATTATATAGACTAATTATACGTGACATGTGTCAAGACTATCGGAAAAAATAACGAAAGGATTTTTTTTTTTTTTTTGCCAAAAACTAAAGAACTTATTTAAAAAATTTTACAAATCGAAATGAAATTTTAAAATGTTAAAGACTAAAATAAAACAAAAAAGATGAATGTTAAGGATTTTTTTTTTTAATTTTTCTGAGCAAATATAATGTCATGAGTAAATTGTAAGATGTGTTTCACGTATATTAGTTCCAATAGAGAATGTTTTGGCACCAAAAGTGAAGATCACAACATTGGCTTCAAATTGTTATTGTTATGGCGATAATTGATCCCATCAATGGTTTTTTCTTAATTATATTAGTTTTTTTTTTCCTTTCTTTTTTGGTTAAAGGATTAATATTATCCATTTCTCCAATTCTTTTTTTTTTAACCATCATTTGCATATGAAGTTGTAACTATGACTTAGAACAGAATCGAATAGTATGTGTACATGCACCTACTTGTATTATTATTATTGTTATTGATACTACTATTGTCACCATTTCATAGAAAGTATCGAGTAGAGTATATATCTATCTACATTAGAAAAAGAAAATGATAGTACCAGTAATGATGGATGGTAAAATAGTCTACATTCGCTTCATTGGCAGACTTTAGTGAAATCATGAATGTATTGGGAAGACTATTAAGAACTATCACCATTAGTGCTAATAAATTTTTAAACAAACCCAAGAAAATTGAGAAAAAAATTATCTAAATGTATGCATTTTAAACAATAGATTCAAATAATTCTAAATTCATATAAATAATTCATTTTGCAATTTTGAGACATATTTACCATTTTATTTATGTGGTATAATTAACCTAGTTAGATAGTTTTTACAATCAAAATGGTGTTCGAGTCATTAGCACAACAATAGACATTTATATCAACATGTTCAATTTCAAGAGTAGCTATTGCATTGAACAATGGTTACTCTTGAAAACAATTGAAACTTTAAAAATATGACTAGTGATTGAAGGTACATTTGACTTTTGAAAAGATGTGAAAATAAGTATGTTTGTGAAATAAGCTCCCAACAAAACGGTTGCAAGGCAATAACATGTACTTAAGACCCAACCATACCTTAATAGCTGCCGTATCATATATGCATTGATGTCCGACCAAACATTTAGGTTGGAGTTTGGCATTCTAGGTTTCAAAGTAAAAATAGAAGAATGATTTAATCTAAATATTTAGTTAATTCATAGTTATTTACTGAGGATTTTAAAAATGATGTCTTTAACTTGAAATTTCCATATTAGTTATTCGACTATGAAAATTGTATATTTTAACTAAATATGTATATGAAGTTTATTGTTAAGTAGATGATATTAATATTACGAGTATAAATGAATCAAGTCGGTTTGTAAATTACTTGAGTTTGGCTCGATTTTACTCAAATATGATTCAATGGCAGTTAAGTTAAGCTTGAGTTGCAAATTAAGCTAAGCTTGAGTTTTAAAATACTAAGTTTGTTATACTTGTAAACCTAATTGAGTTTAGTATATTTTTTAATTTTTTTAAAATATAAGTGATTTTGAGATTATTTAGGAAAAATTTATGAATAATAACTTGAATTTACCAAATATATCTTCGAGTTGAGCTCGATCTCAACTCTAATACTATATTGATCTGACTCAATTCGACTCGATTCGATTACACCCTTAATTAGTAGAAAAAGGATTAATTCATGATGCTCAATTAATGAAATGACTAACTTCAACTCCGCAAATTTTATTTTTCTTGCTAAAAGTTCTGGTACTTCTTAAAAATTATAATAGGTTATTTTATTTACATAACCTCTTATTTTTTCATCTCTATGCATGTGAATGGTGAATGATGACAAATGTTTTCTTCATTAGTTAGACTAAAGAAAGAGCACATAGCAACATGTTTATTACATTTCGCATCATAGATTGTTGAATGCATATAATTGTATCTATATAATAGCTCTTGCATGTAATGTATGAATATATTCTTTTTACTCATTTGTTAAAAACGATTTATGCATTTTTTTTCCCTTTATTTTTGACCATATGTATAGTATTTGATTATAGCACCATATTCGGTCTTTGCATATGCATTAATGATGCGTGTTTGTTAGTATTTCTTTAAACTTATAGTTATTTATGATTTCAATTATATACATTATCAGCCATGATAGCATCAATGTTTTTTATTTTTTTTAGGATAAAAATGATAGCACCAATGTTGAAAGGATGACTTTCTTATCATTAACATAAGAAAGTTGTAAATTGTAATAATCAAAGCTTTACTTGATTGAAAATAAAGAAAAGTGTAGGCTTAAAAGCTGCTTTTGCTAGTGGTTATTGATGTAAACTATTTCCTATGATTTTAATGTATACTAATGGATAAAGCACCCATATTGTATGTATAAAAAACATATAAAAAAATGTTTAGACTTTATAATATAGAACAATGCTAATAATATATATTAGTAAAATTAAAATTATAATAAATTTTTCAAAAAAAAAAATGTTGTTACTAAAATAGCAAATGTTGATAAAATAAAAAGTTTAATAAAATTTTTAAATAATAGCAAATAAAATAATAGCAATGGTGGAAAGGCGTATGAATTTGAATTGTTTTAGTAATTTTACATTATATAGTTAAAATTATAAGATATTAAATTTTTAGTTATAGATTAGTTAAAAAAAAATCTTTCCTTTAATATAAAAAATTTCTCGAGAGTTTCCAGACTCCATCCGATGTGGGCGTTAGTCAATTGCTTAACATTTCTACGCGGTGGAGAAATAAACAAAGGAAAGAGATAGAAAGGCATTTGCCAGTTGTAACCCTGTATTATACTATGTTTATATAGTGTTTTGCACTTATAATCTATAATATTAAAGTTTATAATCGAAAAAAGAAAGTTATATTATTAAAGTGGACTTTATTGGGGGAAAGAAAAAAACTGGACTCTAGTAATTTTGCTTTCGGGTTCTCAAAATACATTCATTACAAATATAGATAGATATTTTATCAATATTAACCTATGTAAGTCACAAATGGAAGTTCCCATTATTCATCCACATAAATTACCAAGCAGCATGCATGAGAGATATATGTGCTGAAATTGGAAGATGCATAGGGTTGTACTAAAATTGGCAGTTTTTGAATGTTGCCAATGAGAATAATTATGTTTGATGATAATGTAAATTCTTGTATGATTATTATATAAAAAGAAGTGAGATATCGAAAATGTATCGGTCATTTTAATATTATAAAATTTTATGTTGTTATTTATATATGTTTCAATGTAGATGCGTCAATTTGCTAGCAATTACTAAATATGGGTGGGCAATGGATGAAAAGAAATTAAAGTAGCACTTAAGAATTGGAAGTCTTCTCTGCTTCATCTATAATATAGGCTACTGTATAAATAGGCAGATGAGTAATAATTTTAAGGAATAAAAGAAAAAGAAAAGGTCTTATAGGACCACAACGAGAGCAGCTTGTTCATTAACGCTTGAGGAGCCACTTAGACATTATAATTTTTAATAATAAATAAAAGTTAATCTAGACCAACATCGAGCCGTCTTAGCTCAGCCGGTAGAGCGCATGGCTTTTAACCATGTGGTCGTGGGTTCGATTCCCACAGACGGCGATGTTTGACTTTTTCAACGTTTGAGTTGTGCCCAATTAAAAGTCTGCCTTTACCACGCCGTCTGCCTTTTTAACGTCTGAGTTATGCCCAATTAAAAGTCTGCCTTTACCATATCTTTGTCGATTGTATCACCATGGAAGTATAAAATGTGGAAATGAGAGCGAAATTATATGCGAGGAAAAGGAAGATATGATAAAAAATAAAGAGGTCAATGACAAATATGAAGTGGCCCTTCCCCTAACTTTGTCGATCGCATCACCATGGAAGTATAAAATGTGGAAATGAGAGCAAAGCCTCCAATTTTTATCCTTCTTTATACGCAAGGAAAAGGAAGATATGATAAAAAATAAATAAATAAATAAAGAGGTTAATGACGATATAAAGCCGCCACAAGCTGTGCTTTGGCCTCTTCCACGTCTATTCCGTTCAACAAATCCATGGTGGTAGTCCGTGGTCTATGGTGGTGGTGTATAATCTATGATGATTAGTGGTCCTGGTTGAATAGAAGTGAGGAAGAAAGAAAAAAAATTGGCACTGAGGGAAATAACATCTATAAACGACTACATATAAAGTCTATCTCTATAATAGCTATTTAATATTTAGTATAATTTACTTCATATCCCATAACTATTACGACTAAGTAAGCAATGTAATATATTATTTTGATGAAATAGAAAGGAAATAACAATTTCATTTTCCCTTTATTTGGTAAAGTGAATGGACCACAATAGCACATAAGGTAGAATAAAATAATTATTCCATTTCAACATATTAATTTCAATGTTTTACCAGCAGAATGACCATTTCTATGAATCATTATTAATGCATAATGAAGAATACCAATTTTTTTTATAGAACTAAAATAATAATTTTTCGATATATTTTATATCTATCTGTAAGACCTTAAATAAAATAGAAGGAATAGTTATAATTTATTTATTCTATTTCATATTATATCGGTATTCCGTATGTTGCTATTATTATTTTTTATTTAAACTATACGACATGTATCCGATAAGCAGGTGTTAAATATATTATAGATATTACAATATAACTTAGGGGGCGAAAATAATTAACTATGCCGAATAAGCAAGATTTTTATTAACCCTGAAGTTGAATTAGAGAAGGAGGGGAATAAGTTGGTTAAGTGCAAGAAATTGGTCATTTTGCAGGTTTACGAAGATGCCTTTACATGTAAACTTTCTACCGGAGAGGTGAAATTGCTAGAAAAATCTTTCTTGACCACTTTTAGTTCTTCATGCGCTGCTAGACAATGGTGACGTGTAATATGATTTTGTCTTTGTGTAACATTAGAAAGCATACTATTCAAAGATGAAATCATATTACGGTGACTGAAGAAATAGAGAATGAAAATTTTTTATTGTTTAAATATGGCTTTAGTGTGATAGTGATAAACAATGGTGATGTGGTACACTAAATATATAGAATATTCATTATCTGTTGTGCAATTTTCATTGTCTATTCAAATATAACGTCCTCTTATATATTCATTTGCACCATTTCAATAACATTCATCATTTATTTTAATCATTAAGAAATTTCATTTTCTATTTGAACTTGATCCAAAGTGTTTATTTCCAAAACGTATAACATTTTTCTATATTTATTATTACCAAAATAATTCTCTAGATAACTACCTTTTATTTTTTTTTTTTTCCTTTTACAATTCGTCTCTCTCTCTGTTTTTTTTTTTTCAATAGAATGTTTGTATAATTATATTTGATCATTCATTAGTGACCTACAATATGGTTGTTTTTTAGTGATATTAAAAAGAATTTTTTCTAAATAGTGAGTATGTGTTTGTGTGTGTTTGACTTTTTATTAGATGATTGTGTTATATTTTTTAAGTACTTGTAGTATGTGTGTGTCACCACTAGGGTGACACAATGTAAAAACAAAAAACAATATAGTAATTGGTGTTTGCATTCCCATACATTTAAAGGATAGCAACTCTTTTCAAATGATATGTGATTTCATATAGGGAAAATTATAACAAAGGAAATCAATATTTGAGAATGAGTTCAAATAGGAAATCAATGTTTTAAAATAGTTCAAATAAGGGATAAACGTTTCGAAGAGTTCAAATAAGATATCAACATTTTACAAAGTGATTCAAATAAAGAATTCATAATAGCTAATGTATAAAATTATCTAAACTATTTTGTGAAACTTGATCTCTTGTTTGACCTTTTCAAAACGTTTATCCCTTCTATAAACTACTTTATGTAACATTAATCTTTTATTTGAACTTTTTAAAATGTTAGATCCTTTATTTAAACTTACTCCTAAATGTCGATCCCCTTTGTTATAATTCTCCTTTCATATAAATATAGTAAGACTATCTAGTTATATAGCTTTAACCATATATCATTTTTCATTCCTTCTTCACTAGCTAAAATTATTTTCTTTTAAACCCCATTTGTTTTAAAGAAAATATTTTTCAGAAAACATTTTCCTCATGACTTTTTAAGTACAAAATATTTTCTTTTACAAGAGAAAACATTTTCCCATTAAAGAGAAAACCTCGGGGTTTTAAAAAAAACGACTTATGCTTTTCAAATGGAAAATCATTATTCGAATTACTTTCTACAAGTTTTTTAACTTTAAAAAAGTGATTTTTAGATTGATCTTTGTTAGAATTGACTTGTAAATTATAAATACAAAGGAACTTTAATGAAAAAATAACTCAAAACACCTGTTGATAAAATCTTAAAATACAAGTTAAGTATATTATAACAATGAATGTTAAAATAATAATTAGAAAACACCTACTTACTAACATCACTATATTGCAACTAATATATATAAAAGGATTTTATTAATGATTAGACCTACAATAATATTTTCAGCTTAATAGGATGGAAAATTTTTCAAATATGATGAATAAATTTTTTTTCAATTTTATCATACATTTATATTAAATAGAATTAAAATATTAATTTATAAAAAAATACGTTAATATATAAAAATTGTGTAAGTTTTGTTTTCAATAAAAATAAATCAAACAAATATTTGAACAAGAAATCACAAGTAAAGCATGGCCAAGAAAAAAAAAACTACAAGTAAAGCAAAAAGAACAAAATTTCATAGATATAAGTGTTATATTATTCTTTTTCATGATAACTTCATGTGATTATTTCATTAGCAATACTTAAAAAAATATTATTTTGAATATAAGTTACTAAGCCATAGACTATGCAATAATCTATATCCATTTCTTTAAACATTAATTGTTGGGGAAAAAAAATACTAAATCAAGTCATGTAGCCAGAATGTTTATAATATCGACAATGCGATGTAATACCCGAAATAAATATAATAATAAAAGAGGGAAATAAAATAAGGTTTTAGTGAGGGAGTAGTATGATGTATAATTGACTAATACCTATAGGGATATTTTAGTCAAGGAAATATTATAAATCCCCTTAACCCTATTTACCCTTGACCTTATTAACCCTTCGTTTAACTTAGTAGGAAACTTTTTTGCCATTTGATCTACTGGAGCACCAAAATTCAAATCCTTAAACCTTAAGTATTGGAAGTCATAGGGGGTAGACCGATTTCGTACAAAAATGCAATTACGAAGTATGTTAACCCTAATTAATGTTGCAATTTTCATTTTTCCATGGAAAAGAGTGAAAAATTTGATGGAATCCGTGATTTGCAACATGGGAAAGGTATGAAATTGATTCTTGGGCATTGTTACAATGATGAAATGCATATGTACTCTTAAATCTGAAGTTTTATGTTAGTTTCATGTGAAAGAAAAGATTAGGGTTGCTTTAATATATGTTGGATCTTTGATTTGGTTGATCTTGGTGTTTGAGGGGCTATTTCTAAATGTATAGGTAGTGTATTGAGGGTTGTGATTGGTATTGGATGGATGATTAAGAGTGGTGTTTGAAGGAGGAAAATGTCGTTTAATGGGAACATGACCAAAGACCACGGTCGTAGTTGTAAACGTAATCTTCTTAGGTGGTTATGTTGAGTGGTGCTCAAAGGAGGAGAAGAAAATTTTAAGATAAGAAGATCATGGCCAAGATCCACAGTCGTAATCCTTGCCTATGTTCTTTTTGCTATACAAGAATAAGAACTATGACCAAAGTTGACGGGCCGTAATTCTTGCTTGTGTACTTAATCCACCTTTTATTCCTTCTTTTCTTACTTTCTAACCTTTTAAATCATAATTTTAATCAATCTAAATCATCTTAGGATTTTAAATTGGTTCTAAAAACATAGATACCAAGTGTTGGATGAATGATTAAGAGTGGTGTTTGGAGGAGGAAAACATCGTTTGAGGGAAAAACGACTAAGGACTACGACCAAAGACCACAACTAAGGTCATAATCATGTTCTTTCTAAGGGGTCGTATTGAGTTATGTGCGAATGACGAGAAGAAAATTTCAGGATGAGAGGATCATGACTAAGGTCCATGGTCACCATCCTTACCTATGTTCTTACAACTATACAAGAACAAGAACCATGATAGGCTAATGTTTACAGTCGTAATTCTTGTCCGTATACATATTCCACTTTTTATTCCTTTTTTTCTTACTTTCTAGCCTTCAAAATCAAAATGTATACCAATCTAGATCATCTTAGGATTCTAAATTTGTTTAAAAAACATAGATAACAGCAAATTTAACCTAATACTCAATTAGGATTTATGGAACTGAGTTAAGACATGAAAGGGCATTTTAAAAATTAGATTCTAAATGTTATCTTTGTTATTGTATACCAAATATTGATCTTGGACATACTCTTGACTTAGGTACGAGTGATGGTATTGGTTTTTCTACCAATTCAAGTACGAGAAAAGTGTTTACTTATTGTGCTTGTTTAGAATAATTGTTTAACCGAAATTAATTTAAACTCATAGTTATTAAGTATATGCTACTTATGCTTGTTTTGTTTTACCTCCCCTTGGTAGGGTCCAAGAGAGTTAGTAAGGCACCTAGTGATCATATTCGACTCATCTAACGGGGGTTTTGTATTGACATGACCCAATTAGATTTAGAAAGGGTTAGTAAGGTAGATGGGTAAGACCCATACCAATACTATTATGTATTATATATATTGCTTATCTATGGGTCATAAGTTACCACAAATCTTAAGACGCCAATACTATGTTAGTTGTCGGCTAATAATCAAGATAATAAGTGTTGCTTGTTGCATTAGTTATTATGGTCATGCATGTGACTTATTGGTGGTGTCTATCATACCTATGAGTTTGTTGTATCATGTACTCAGTTTTGGCTCACCCCATATTAACTTTTCAGGTATAGGTAGCTGAGTAGAAGTTACAAAGTTTGATGGATTTGGATTTGATTGTTAAGGCTTTTAAGTTAAGGAGTAGCGGCTAGAATTCTATTATGAGGATGACTTTGAGTTAAGATAGATGAAGTTTGTTTATTAAAAATAAGTTCTTATTCTAAGCTTTATGAAATTTATTTAAATAGTAGTAATTTTGATTTATGAGGGGATTAAATTGAGACTATTTAAAGATTAATACATGTATTTATGAGGTTCTAGCATTTGTGTATGCCTAACATGTTAATAGATAATAGGAACACATTGCCAATTGTAGCGCTCTGGGTTTTGGGGCGTTACGTATGATTATTATTTATGATATATTACTAACAAAAAATAGTAATTTAGGAGAATTTATTTAATTAAATATGATTTGTAACTAATGTTATTAGTTATTTATAAAACTAAATACTTAACCACTTAACTATGCTTAATTTTATATCATACTTTACTCTTTAAAATATATATTTAACATTTTTTTTCTTTCTTCCAAAAATTTCAAAATTTACTTTTTTCCCTTGCTTCTCTACCTTCCTCCCTCTTCACCCCCCAAAGAAAAAATAAAATAAAATAATCGTCCTTAAGGGTATGGAAGGCAGTTGCATAAAGTTTGGTAAGTGGTTGGTATTGTCGAGCCTGATTTTTTGGTTTTCTATTATTTAAAATTAATTTCCCCATTTCTCGATTAATACTAAACCCTAACCCATTTAATATTAATCCTCGACTAAAGAAATTAGAAAATTTTGATTTCTTATTTAGAAAACGTTTTAAAGTTGCTACTCAACTGGAGTCGAGAAAAATGAAAGAAACCGTAATCAATTGGGTGGATTGATTACGATTTGACTACCGGTCTTTGATTTCAATTTCAAACGAAGAACCAGAGAGTTTCGAGTTCGAAGGCTAACCTATTAAATCCTTAACGGGTACCACTATTTATTTACCGAAATTAGAATTATTTTTCTAATTATAATATTTAAAATAAATAAATAAATAAAATCCAAAAGAGAGAAAAAAAAAAGGGACCTAAGTTTCTATATATTTTATCGTCGTCCCGAAAGTGCCTACGTACCCACTAGCCGGGATAAGATGATTGTAGTTTTTTCTTTAAAAAAATATTTAATGTATTGATTTACTTTAATTTAAAAAAAAAAAATTGCCCGAATTTACATTTTTAGTTTATTTGGTTTATTTTCAAAAAATCTAAAGGGGTCCTAACTCTTGAGCGTTGTTATCTTAAAAAAAAAATACTCTAACAATCCTATTTTTTTAAAAAAATGGCCTTTTATTAATTTTATTTAAAGAAAAATAACTTTTTATGTGATAAATCCTTAAGTAAAGCCAAATCTAAAAGAGATAACTAATTCTAACAACCACTAAACTAATATATACAACTATCTACCAAAATAAAATAATTCCATATAATACACTTTATATAAGAACTAATACTAAAACTCCTAAAGTCATATTATATATTATGTTAGCTAAGAAGATACAATAATATGTGTATACATAAATAAAAAATAATCTTAACGACCCCCTAAAGTAATACATATATACATTTATATTCATATAACTATTATTAAATAACCGTTTACTTAAATCGTTATCTAATCTATATAATGGAGAAAACTACTGTAAAAAGAAATATCTTAAACTATTATAAACATAATCTATGCTAAATCACTAATGATCTAATAAAATAATAATATAATATAGTATAACAATAAATAAATGATAAATACATAATATCAAAGAAAAAAGAAAAGAAACCGAACTTGAATTCTTTTGTGTAGCAACGATCCACAGTAGTTGTGCTTAGAGAGGCAAGTTCGCAAGCGACTATGTGGTGTTGTGTGCAATGTCGTATGGAGTATCGCGCGTGCGAAGGAGAACGATGTAGGGGTTGTGGTCTGGTGTGCGTGTGTGTCGCCATGCTGCTGATGGAATGTGATCGTAGCGTTCACGGTGGGACATATGTAATTATATCTTATCCATTAATTAAATTAGATTCAAATTTAATTCAAATCTGATTTAACTAATATTCATATGATCCTAATACCTACTGAGACTTAAACTCGTGACCTCCAACTAAATCCACCCAAATACTCCACTACTTATCCGTTAGGCTGTTGGTCTATGTCTTGACATTTATTACAATTAAATTATATTTAAATTATCTAAATCTCTAAAATAAAATTTTTAACTAAACTAACACTAAAACTAATTACTCCTAATATAAATTATTTCCTAAAAATCTACGAAATCTTTATGATTTTTCCTTTTCTTATTATTATTATTATTATTTATTTATTTTGGTATTTTCATTATTTATTAATTTTTATTATTTTTATTAATTTTTTGTTTATTATTATTATTATTTTATTTATTTATTTTTGAATTAGGACCCTTTTTGTAAGAGTAAAAATTAAGACTATAGAAGGGCAAAAATTAGGTATCTACAGGTATGTATCCATATCTTTTGGTTTAATTGACGAGTTCTCTAATTAGAATTCATCAATTTTCCAGGATACTACCAATTCAAGCAAAATTGACGAAGTTAATTAAATCATGTTTGGAGGTTTTGATTTTTCAACATATTAAATTTGGTATGGTATACTTTTTCCCTTTCTTATTTTTCATTTCCCTCTTTTGCCATCTAAATGAACTGTTGTAAAGATCTTATTGAATAATTGATTTAGTGTTGTAAAACATGCTTTTTGGTTATGTTGTTGTTGTTCTTAAAGAACCACTAAATATAGGTTGAATTAATGAAGGGAGATATGTTTTAGAAGTATTTGATGATGTTCTTTCACATAGAGAGCTGACCAAGAAGAACATATGATCAATCGGCCCCTATTGTAGTCACTAAGGATTTTCTGTAAAATAAGGGTCGACTACTATCAACCATTAATTCACCAACTAACTCTTATTAGTCAATCAGCTCTTCCCTTACTGTGTTGGTTAACTGCCATCCCTATGCCAATTGACTACCTCTCCTTTATTGCATGTCGGTCTACTTTGTTTACTAGTAGGTTGATCGAGTTAACTTTTAAGAGAAGCTAATTAACTTGTTTGGGTTCTAACTATCTCGTTAAGTGTGAAAATTTTAATAATTTGTGGCATATTTAATTTTCATGAGTGCACTCTCCCTTTGAATATTCTAAGACTATCAAGTGTAATCCAAGCATATAGTTATTGTATTTGATGCTTATACTTATAGGAATAACTATCTAAATGAATATAAACTTATCAAAACCTTATTTTGAATATTACCCCCGCTTGTGCCTATGGTAAGAGAATTAGGAATCCTAGAATATCAAATGTGGTGACCACAAACTCATAGTTATATATTCCTATAAGGACATCAATCAAGGGATATGTAATTGTTTAGATTAGGCCTTGATTCCACTACAAGCGGTGGGAGGGTTATTAATCAATCAATTGTTGTAATATAAGTAAGTGTAAGACACCCCATTTTTCTCTCTTTTAATTTTCACTTTTAACATATGAGAACTTTTCTAGTTAAAAACACAAAAAAAAAAAGGTAAACCAAAAATTAAGGAAAAAGACAAAAATGGGGTTATGTAATCGTTTAAATTAGGTCTTGATTCCACTACAAGCAATGGGAAGGTTATTAATTAATCAATTGTTGTAATATAAGTAAGTGTAAGACACTCCATTTTTGTCTTTTTTAATTTTCACTTTTAACCTATGAGAACTTTACTAGTTAAAAATATAGAAAAAAAATGGTAAACAAAAAATTAAGGAAAAAAAAAAAGAAAAATTCGAGAAGATAAAGAAAATATGGGAAAAATATGTTTTTGAAAGTGAAAATTAATTCTTAGGGGTAAAAAATCAATTATTTTGGTTGAAAAGGATTTTAGGGGTTAAAATATAACTTCATGATTTTGTAGATTTTGAGTTTTTAGTGAAAAATAAAATTACTTACTTTCTTAAGAAAATTAAATTCTTCGAACCATTCCAACTCGTTGCTCATAAAAGCATAAAATAGTATCAATTTATACAAATTTAAGCTTTAGACAATGTCTTAATCAACTTCAAGTTAATTGTTGTAAGAAATAAAAAAAAAAAATCAATTTTTTTACAAATTAAGCCAAGGACAAATGTAAGCTTAAAAATTTGTTAAACATACTTTATTTTAAAAATATTATTTCATTTATGCATACTAATTTATTGCACATGATGCAAAAGAAATGTTTCCATAATAGATAGATTCAAGCTTCATTTCAAACCAAAAATTCATTTTGAGCCAAAATCTACTCATACCAATCCAATGCTTCAAGGCCATTCAATTGCCTTAATTGTTGGGAAAGACCCATCAATTTAGTTGGTTAGGGCTTCAATAACCCCCCTTTAGTTTTTCAATTGAGTAAGCATAGAGCTCTTTCTAGCAACCAACCTTCTTCTTCCTTTCTAATTTTTCCTTCAAAGTTATTGTAATGGAAGCCAATAAATTAAGCATGTTTTAAACTGATTTTTTTCCTTTTTGGCCAATTGGATTCAATTTCACACATGTTTGAAATTAACTATATAAGTATAGACAAGTATCACTTAATAATGTTTAGCACATATTAATTACACAAAATTGGACAAAAAATCAAATCAAAATTAGATAAAAGGGGCAACATAAATCTAAAAAGAGGGTAATCCATATATCAGGCAAATTGATGCAGTTTTAATTAATATTGAGCTCCATGTCTATATTAGATCCATCCCTCGTAGATATCGTTATTATATTCACATTCAATTTAGCCTAAATCTTGTAAACCCTAGAAAAATAAGAAATTCTCATTTTAAACCCATTAACACAAAACCTCTTTTCTTTCTCTTTTTTACTTCATTTCTAGCAAAATTGGATGAAATTAAAATCTAAGATAGATTTTTTAATAACCTATGTGCAACAACCTTGATTTTATTTTTAAAAAATTGTTTATATTGCTAACTTCTTTTCTTAAGTTTTTTGAATTTTAGGGTTCTTCAAGTGTTTTGGAAGTATAAATTGAAGTCCTTACACAAATTAAAATAAAAAATCTGATAAAGCTTTTGATAAGCAACCCAGAGAGGCCTTACCAACACAAGTACCACTACCACCAACCACCAAAGCATGATTAATGACACACATCCTCTACCATCGTTAGTCCACTCTTCACCATATATTGTAACCATTTAGAGCTCTATGGATCCAACCACCTTGTCGATGCTAAAGTTTTTCTGATGTGTCTTGAACCTCCAAGCTAAACCACAAGTGCCTTGTTTGGAATCTTGTTTAAGTGTACTTAGGTTAATACTTTTTACTAAATTTCCCACTACCATCGACCTATTGCTAAGTAAATACTTTTTAACTAGTTTTTTTTTCTTAATTTGTTTTGATTACAAAATAAATAAACACTATTAAACCATGAAAATGGAGGTAATAGATAATCCAATTCAATAACTTAATACTAATAAAGGGTATATAAAACCTCTTTGGAGGGTATACTTAATGCCCAAACATAGACATAATGAATAAATAAAAACTCTCTAGAAGGTACACATACGTATGGACTAAAAGTGCATTTGGAATATACCTAGAAGGTAAATCTGACATACATATATAGAATTTGAAGTGTATTTGAAAATCTTATGAAGACATTCTAAATATTTCATCTTTTAACTACTAAAAAATGACCCAACAAGTATCATGAGAGCAACCAAGAAGAAGGAATATCAAAACATATAATTGAATAACAATTTATAAAATATCTTAGTCTAAAATATTTTAGTTAGGCCATATGTAAAATTTCATAAAAAAAATACTCTAGTTTAAATAATTAAGGGTGTATGCTATTACACATATTAACCTAACCCACTTTTCAATATTCTCGAACCAACCTTTCTACTTTCTTCAAGGTGTGTAAAGTTTTTCATTAAATCTCATTTAATCTCTCAACCTTTATTTCTCATACTTTCATTACCACTCTCTTTCTCCTTACTTCCATTATCCTTTCATTGAATTATAATGTTTTCCTCCATAAACCAAAAATTCCTTGTTATTTTGATATATCATATCTTCTCTATTTCTCGTATAAACCACAAATTGCATTGTGCATTGTGATCCTTATGGAGAGTACTTCGCAAGAAGATAAGGCCCGATAAGTAAAAGTTAAGCTTAGTTTCAATTTCAAGATGAATTAGAGTTGAACCTAAAATAAACTTCAAAGTTTTATCAAAAACTATACAAAAGCACTATCAACGAAGATGAAAGTTCTTACTCTATGGTTTTGGGTTTGTGAACTCCTTAGAAAGAAGAAGAAGTTGCACAATGAAAACTCATAAAGCATCTTATTAAGACACTAAAATTATGATATTGAGGTTGCAATATTAAGGATGTATTAGATGGTGATTTTGGGTGATACCTAAATATTGATTATAGTGATTAAATTCCTAACTTAAGGAGTGAGGGGCTTACACCTTAGATTTTATGCTAGTTACCAAAAGATCACATACAATGTTTGCATTATATACAATTTCTCATACATAGTACATGGTTGAAAACTTGCTTGTATGTATATAGAATGAGAATATAACAGTTCTATCTTACTGAGTTGTGGTTTTGCTCACCTTTCAATAGATTGCTTTCATAAGTCAATTATGGAAGCTCAAGATAGGATGAGATTTGGTGTGAATAAGAGCTATCTAACTCAAGATTATTGTCACGCCCCGAAACGGCAGAGTCGTAACAGCCCCGCCGTGTAAACCATCCTAAGATAGAAATTAGCCTTACAACCGCTATCTTAGACCTGATCTACACAAGGCGTCCACAACTAACCCGCTTTGAAGTAGACAGTTTGTAATTTAAATAAATCATTTACCTATAAAAGTAAGGAATTATATATATGTTATAATTCAGTTATTGCAGTTAAAGTTTACAATATTTTTCTATAGTACTTTTCTATATCATTACATCATTCGGAAATAAAAAATAATAAAAACTTAGACCTTAAAAATATGTGTTTATTCTTCAATATTTTTCCTCACTCCCCAGGATCCAGCAGTTGCTAGCTTCAGAGTAGTTGTTGCCGCTTCTTAGCCAGCACCTGCACGACGTCTATAGGGATGTGAGCAACTACAGCTCAGTAAGTTAGGATAGAGGACTTAAAACTATACCATACATACAACAAGGTTTTCAATCACTTATTAGGTGCAATGCATGTGCAAGCAAATGCCGTCGCACGACGTTGTCCGGCCCGTCATGAAATTAGAGAAATTACGCCCGCTCTAATCCGGGTTGAGGGGTTGCCGTTAATGCAACAGCTCACGACCAAACCCAGGCTTGTGTAATGGAGACCTTGCTCCTCCCGTGACTACCTTCGAACCACCGTCTTCACCCTCGCCTCGAACTCCTCTCCTGTCACTTAGTTCGATTGAGGATGAAGAAGGGACCATTTTGCAATCCTGTGCTATCCCTTCCGAAGGGGTCGGTATTTGGACGGAGAGTCCTAAGTTCTCCTAACGGGTTGCCATGCATGTCCGATTATGATTACTGGTCGGATATTTAATTAAGTCCAGTTTAGGGTGATCAATCTTTTCATACAAGTCATACAATATATGCCAGAGCAACAAACAGAATCATAACATCACCCATAATCAAGCACATGCACACATTGTCTATCTAACAAGCACAACCAAGCATAATCTTAAGCCTCCAAAATACAGCATCGTATTAATCCCAACTTACCTTGACTCCTCGCTCACTCGTTCGAGGTCCGATTTGCTCAGGCCATCGCCGATCATCCCTATAACACGAACGTAGTTTCAGTATTTCATATAATATTATAAGTTCATCTTATCTTATAATGCTTATTGTTAGGTTTTGTTTAAGGTTTAATATGCCTAATTATCTAGGTATTAAGTCTTTTATAATTATTTTAGGTTTGGGTATAGGTTCGGGTTCCGCATCGATTTCTAAATTAGATTCTAGTTCGATTTCTAGGTACTGTTTTGTACCCGGACCCTAGAAATTTATTTCAACTCATAATGTGAAACTAACCACATTATTTCCAGATACCCTAAATACGATTACTACCCCTAGTCAGCATTTTATTCCATCCGGTGCACTTAAATCCGTATTAGTGTACCGAATTTACTCATGTTGTGAGAAATTTTTACATTTTTCATATAATTACCTAAAATTGAATTTTGTTTCAGATTTGTTATGTTTTGATTTTCATTATTTTATTATCTAATTAAACCTAATTTTTTCATATTTATTAATTTTTAATTCTATATATTCCTAATTTTCTACATTTACCACATAACACCTTCATTACTTATACTTAACACTCCATACACTAGGATCAGGTTTCCACATCAGAGATTAACATCCCTAAACATTTAATTACTATCTAAATCAGTAATTAATATCCTAATCACCTAATTAACTTCAAATTACCCAATTTTTCCATCATTGTACTATTCTATATCACATGAACATCCTACAGAAAAAAATTGAGCTCCAAACTACACTCCTAAGGTCATTTATTTCTAAACTGAAATGTGCTCGGTTTTACATGATTTCTTAAGGACCCTATATTACGGGACATGTTTTCATCTAAATAATATTTTTCCTACAAACTGCATACAAAAATATCCCAGAATAACAAAATTCATAATTTTCTAGTTATATTTACTATTTTTACAAAATTTCACAAGAATCGGGCTGGAATTTGGACTCACCGGTTTGGGTGGCTCCGGCCACCGCGGGTCGCTGTGGTCTTGTCGGCCAGTCTGGGCGCTGCCACCACCGTGTGGTGGTGGTGGCCGTCTACTCCCAGCTCCCCGTCTGGTGTGGGTTCCCTTTAAAATCCCTAACTGCACAGTTTTCCTTTTTTTTTAATTTTCTCTCGATTTTTTCGGTGTTTTGAATTTTCTCAAATCCTAAACTGACCAAAGAACTTCTAGAATTTTTTTCCCCTATTTATAGACACTTGTAGAAATTAATGTACATTAATTTGATGGGATTTTGCCCCAATTCCATGATTTTTGGTTTTTTGTTTGTCAAATTCTTATTGGTTATTTTTTTGCTTGCTGACCACGACCTTATCTTGTTGCAGCTTATCCTCCTATGATTTTTTTATAATTATTTTGTATTTTTCTTTAATTATTTGCTTAGTTTTAGGCTAATTTAGGTAATGACGTGTATTTTTATCTACACGTGAATACATGTGGGGTACACGTGAACATTCCTAAATATTATTTTGGTCATTTTAAAATTTTTAGTATACATATAATCTATTTCTAGTAATTTATTAGTTATTTCATTACACTTTTCGTATTTTCGATAATTAATACCTATTATGCTTAAAATTTAAAAATTTTATAGTCTCCTATTTTACTATTTATTTTCTTAAATTTAAGTTTATGGGGTCATTTTTACTAATATTTCTCTCAATAGTTTATAATTTGGGTATGATCGGATCCTTTAGCTGATCGCCCTAAACCTTGAGTTCTAAGTTTAATCCTACGGTTACTTAGCTGAACTTTGGGGCTTACAATTGTTACTACAATTATATAGAAAATTTTGCATGATGCTATTCGTAGAATTATAGTGAAATAAAATTTTCTTTTACTTCTTAAAATTTGGTAACTAAAGTGAAATAAAATTTTCTTTTACTTCTTAAAATGTAGAATTTCTTTAATGGCTACCGTTTTACTACTTAGTAAAGGATTTCAACTCTCTATAATTCAAGAGACTATCAAAGAATTGAATAATATAGTTATTTTCATATTATGCAATTATATGTTATATCATTCTGGATGAAGCTTAGATATGTAAGTATAATCTTGTGACCTCTCTCATAAGATAGTTTTCATATATCAAGTGCATATGATATGGACCCATAGATATACACCCAAACCCAATATCACGTGTAATCAAAATAGTGGGTCCAAGTTGTAAGATAACTCGAAAAGTAAATGATAGTTGAGGGTAAGCAGGGATTTCCATGTATCGACGATGGATATGATACACCAACGCCTCACATGTAAGCCCTAAAGATAATCCAAGTAACTATAAGATTAAATTTAGTATAAAAAGTTTAGGACGGTCAGTTAAAGGATTTAATCAAACCTAAATTATAAACTATAGTTAAAAATATTAATAAAAATGACCTATAAACTTGAATTTAAGAAAATAAGTAATAAAATAAGAGATTATAAAATTTTCAAATTTTAAGTATATTACTTATTAATTATCGGAAAGGCGAAAAGTGTAATCTGATAACTAATAAATTACTAAAGATAGATTATATATATATATTAAAAATCATAGAATGACCTAAATAATAATTATGAATGTTTACTCATACTCCACATGTATTTACATGTAGATAAAAATACGTGAAATTACCTAAATTGCCTGAAATTAGCTAGAAGAATATTAAATAATTAAATAAAATTATAAAATAATTAAGAAAAAATAAGAGGAATAGGGAATGACCTAGATTTGGTCATGGTAGGTTGGGAATTAAATAAAAAAATTAACCAATAAAAAAAAACAACACAAAAGGCAAATTGGAAGAGATTTAAGCATTGTCTTGTTTAATTAATGTATAATAATTCCTATAAGGCTCTATAAATAGCAAGAAAAATTACATAACTCGTTTGGATAGTTAGAAGCTTAGAAAAATTGGGAAGAGTCAAAAACAAGAGGGAAAATTAGGGTTTAGAATATTCTTTTGCAAATCTGTGTAGTAGGGGCTTATGAACCGAACCCACACATCACCGCCGTCTAAAATCGAAGCACCAACACCAACCACTGCAAACCTACCACTTGGACCGTCTGACACACCCAAATTGGTGTTAGAGGCCAAAAAGCCATCGAACCAGGTAAGTATCACATTTTCTTCGATTTTGTAAAATTTCTTGAAATTATTTATTTTATCCAAAAAATTATAAAATTTATTATTATGAGGTTTTATTGTATGCATATTTAGGAAAAAATAGTGATTAAATTTAATCATATTTGTAAATATAGGGTTCTTAAGAAATTAGGCAAAACCATGCATGATTAGAATTGGAAATAAATAGGCTTAGGAGTTTAGTTTGGAGCTCAATTTTTTTCTATAGAATACTTAAGTAATATAGATAAATGCTATGGAGCCATTTTTTAAAATTAATTTTTGAAAATTTTAAGTAATTTTTTTAGCCCTAAAATGATGAAAAAAGAGTAATTTTGGGTTAATTACGTGATTAATTATTGATTTAGAAGCTAATTAGATGCTTAAGGATGTTAATCTCTAATGTGGAAACCTAGTCTTAGTTTTTGGAGTGTTAAGTGTAATTAATATGGGAATTATGTAGTAATTATAGGAAATTAAAAATATGTGAAATTGTAATTTTAATAAAGATGAAAAAATTAAGTTTATTTGGATAATAAAATAATAAAATCAGTACATAATAAATTTGAAACAAAATTTAATTTTAGGTAATTAGATAAAAAATGTAAAATTTTCTAACATCAAGAGTAAATCTAGTACTCCAATTAGGATTTAAGTATACCGAATATGTTAGAATACTAAATTAAGACCTAATGTGGTATTATAATACTCGAGCTTAATGTGATTAATTTCACATTAAGATTCGAGTGTATTTAGGAATCTTCGTAGTCAAAGACAATATATAATAAAAATTGGAATCTAATTTAGAAATCGAACCCCGAACTAAGGTAAAGTGAATAATTAGTAAATAATAGATATACATAAAGAAATGAGTTAAGTTATAACTTAGAATATGTATCATCAAAGTATAAGTACTAAAAAGATGTATTTGTATTATAGGATACCCAGAGACAAACCAACCTATAATTAAGTGATTAGGTGACTGAGAATTCCAAGTAAGTTGGGTTATTATTTTACCGTATTGGAGTACTATTTTAAGGTACTCGAAAACTTAGGATTGTATATGATTGTGATTGTAAGTAGTTTATACATGTGTTTGTGTATCTGACTTCGTATTGAAATTTGTGTTGTAATTGATTGTATATTATGAATAGATTAGTGGAAATTGTCTAAACACCCTAGATGGAACTTAATCTTAATCGACTCTAATATCCTAAATTGTCAAACATTGCATCCCTTTAGGGAATCATTAGGATTTTCTAACCAAAAACCGCCACATTCGAAAAAGATAGCGTTTAATAGCAAATTGGTCTTTTCCTTATTTTTAACCGAACTAAGTGATAGGAGAGGAGGTCGCGGTGAGGAGGTCGCGGTGAGGATGAGAGCAATGGTTTGAAGGATAATCTTAGGAGGAGCAATGTTTTAATTACACAAACTTGGGTTTGGTTGTGAGCTGTTGCATAACATAAAAACTCCTCAACTTAGATTATAGCAGGTGAAATTTCTTAGATTATAGCAGGTGAAATTTCTTTGATTTCGCAACAGACTGGACTACGTTGTGTCTTGCTTATTGCATTGTATGAAAATAATTGCTTGATAATCTTATTTGTGTTTATATATATTCATGGGTCTCTAATTCAACTTACTGAGCTATAGTTGCTTATACCAATATAGATCCTTTTATAAGTCCTGATTTCTGAATAATCTGAGTAATATGCCGCCCTACAACTATCTAGAGGTTAGTTCTTTTAAAGCCTGAGGTGTGAGGATCAATTCGCCTAGTAGTTAATGTATATCTAGAGTCTCCTTAATAGTTTAAGACCGAAAGACTTATAGTTGATATGTAGATTAGCTGACAGTTACATTTGATGTAGAGTTTTCTGGGAAATTCTGTGGAATGTACTTATAATTATATATGTTGACCTAAAGTTCTTGATAATTATTGTAACTGTAGCTAAACTCTTAAAGTAAGAAGTCTCAAGGCTTTGTGTAAATCATGTCTATGGTAGGTATTATAAGGCCAGTCACTATCATATAATGGTTTACACGGTGGAACTATTGCGACTCTGTGACTTCAGAGCATAACATCACACGAGCTCGGATCACACTTGATATGACATACAAGCATGGCCGAAGGTCATTTGCCATTAGTTTACGCTCGAATAGGCTAAATAAGAGTAGCTTAAAAGTAAGCGAGAGGACACTTAGCTCAAGAGAGGGTATGAAAAAGTTCAGTGTATTCTTTTGTATATTCTCTTCCGGTCGTTATATTATGTGATTATTTATGGCACCCTGTTAAGGCAAGTTCTACGTTACAAAAAACTATAAAAATGAAGCCCTATTTGCAAAATAAAAGGAAAATAATTTACAGGGAAAGCTTGAAATCGTACACGGCAAAGTACGGTTGTTAGAAAGAACAGTACAGTTGTAAAAAAAAATAATGTATGCGCGTTTTTACTCTGTGATTCTGACAATATTGTAAGCTGAGCAAGGGTAGGCCCTTGTTTAGGTTTGTTTGACATTAAAAGTTCAATACCTTGATTGTTAGGGCTGGATTGGAGTTAGTTTAGGGACATCTCATAGTTGGGTTGGCCTTAGATGGTCGATTCCTGACTGTTATCAGCTCGGCCTCGGCTTCATGGAGATTGCTATATTCAGATTTAGCGTGTAAACTAGTACATAGCGAAGGGTTCAGTTTGACATGTTGGCTGGTTACCTCGACAACACTTTGGATAGCATGGAGAGCTAAATAGCTCGGCAGATTGGACTCGGTCAAGTACTATTCCTCGGCACTTAAGTTACCTTAAATATCTTGGTGGACCACCTGAGAGTGCCCTTGAGCTCAAGAGCATGTAATTAGTCCTTGATCTCTATCAACATATGTGACATAAAAATTTTTACTCAATCCTACTAAGCATCCTTTAAGGTCATTATAGAAGCGGTGTCAAAGAGTTAGGTTGTCTGAGGTATGATAAACCTACTAAACTGTGTGATATGGTAGTTGCCAAGATAGATTAGTAAGTAAAATAATTACAAGGTAGGTTATATGAATATATACTTATTTATCACTATAGAATCGATACTTGATTAAAAAATTATTTTGAATATGCAAACTAAAAAATCGTAATCTTATTAAACTATACGATACCACATACAAAACAATAACTTAGAGCCTAAAATAACAAAACCAGAGAACATAACAAACATGATAGCAAAGATGTCTAGAGCTGCGGCCAAATTTATCAATGAAACAAATCCTTGTCTTACATAACTACAAACAATATAAGCAAAAGGCTTGATAGGAACTTTAAGCTTTATGTGAATAAACCGATTAGGCCAAGTGATTGCCTTGATAGATACCTATATCGTGTTAAGCATGTGAGTGCAGTTGTTATTTTAAGAACTATTTTCTCCTAAATGAAAGGCGTTTATGGAGAAGCAAGTAGTTACATGATTCCAAATTACCTTAATGAAAGTGCAGTCACTTGTTTTTAGTGGGATTAGATAAGGTACTGGCCTTATAAGCTAGAACAAAAAGACTAATTTTAGGCATGGCATAAAATGCCTTAAGGTACCTTTGAAATCAAGTGTTTAACCAAGGAAGGCAAGGATCACGTTATCTTACATGCATTGTTCAAATTCTTGTCAATGAAGGAGATATAGGAAGAACGGATGCAAATTTAAACGAGTATTAAGAGAAATGTTACTGCAACCAAATATGATGACAGAGGAAGGTGGGTATAGGAAGAATCCTAGTAGTTACTTAGCTAATCTTTACCTCATATAGCATGAATAATATTCACTCCTTCATAACTCGAATGTAGTGCGATGGCAAAATATATAAGTATAAGCACTCTTTCTATACTTGAAGAATAAGTAACCCAATGAGAAGAAAGGTTGTTGGCAAGAAAATGGTGTTTTATGAATACTTAAAGCATAGTTGTGCCAACAAATCTAATCGTATTTCCAATAAGTTGAAATGAAAAGTGAGTCTTAGGGTGAGTTGGTTTTCAAATTACTATGCTAAGGGATGTATTTTAGGATGCTTAAGGGAAAAATAATAATACATCAAGGATGATCCAATAGAAGATTCAACAAACACCTACTAGTTACAAACATAAATAAAGTTGAAGCTAATGATTGGAATACGTTTTGAGTTTATATAGTGGAAATTAACAAGAAGCCATCTCAACTAGAGGAAATACTTGTTGTTAATAGATTTTCAAAGATATCTCTCAAGGAATTACTAAGATAACCTCCAAAAAGATAGTTAACTTCTCAATTGGAATAATATATGATACATAAATGATCTTAAAGACGTCTTATTGAATGACACCTACAGAGTTAGAGAATTAAAGACCTAGCTATAAATATCTCATCGACAAGGATTTTACACACCTAAGTGAATTACCGTAAAGAAACACCAATACCTCTCATCCAGAGGAAAGATGGGCCAATGAAGTTATGCGCTAGTTGTAGAGAATTGATTGAGGTAACAATAAAGAATAAGTATTGGTTGCAAAAATGGATGGTTTCTTTAATCAATTACGATAAGAATGTGTGTTCCTTCAAATTGATCTTCAGCTAAGATACTAACATTTAATGATTGAATTTGAGAACATATCAAAAAGGACATTCTATACTTAATATAGACATTAGAAGGTCTTGGTAATACCATTAAGATTAACCAATAGCCTAACGGTATTTATGGATTTGATTAGCCGTATCATTAAGCCATTTTGAATGAGTTTGAGATCCTACTTTTTGATGATACCTCAACATACTCTCAAGACTATTGGTAACATGAGTAGCATTTAAGGATATAATTGGAGAAATATGTTAAATTATATGAGTGTGAATTTTATATGACCTTAGGTGAATTTTTTAGGGCATACCATCTCAAGAGAAGGAGTAGTAGCAGATCTTGAAAGGTTAAAGGCTATAGTAGACTGGAGGCTATCGAATATGGTAATTGAGGTGCATAGCTTTGTTGGATTGTTAAGATGTTTTAGAAAGTTTGTCTAAGACTCTTGTAAAATTGCAAAGTTATTGGCTTGAACAACAGAAAGGATTATCAAATTCCAATAGAACAAAGAATGTGTAAGGAATTTGCAAGAGTTGAAACAAAGGATGGTTATTATATCCATCTTTAATCTTAACTTTATTGAATGATAAAGAACCCTTTAATGTATATAGTAACCCATCATTACACAATTTAGATAGTATTCTAATATAAGGGGGAATGTAATGGCATATACATCTCAATTGTTAGAGCCTTATGGAAGGAATAACCCAACTTACAATCTAAAGATAGCTATAGAAGTATTACCTCATATTTGGTGGCACTACCTATAAGGGCAATAATGTGAAATCTATTCAAGCTGTAAGGATTTGAAATATTTACTTAACTAAAAAGAGAGTTAAATAGGAGTTGATAAAAATAGCTCGAATCATTTATGATCTATGATGTAAGTGTCAATAATCATTTAAGACAAGGGAATGGGATTGTAGATGCATTAGAATCAGGGGTGGATTACTACCTTACACCTTGAGGATGGAGCAATAAGAATTTATGCACAAGTTTGAAGAACCAAGTAATGAATTCAAAAAGGTAAAATGAAGAAGTATAGATAGTTGGTCCAATGGTTCAATTAAATACCAAATGAAATTAAGGAATTGATACAAGATAATGGAAGCAAAAGTTATAAAAGAAAGAAAAATTAGGGAAAACATGGAAATCAATAAAAACTTAATCTAAAATTTTCTTTGATGAAAGAATAATAAAATTTGGAAAGATATATTTGGTAGTCTTATACTACTAGATTAAGATGATGGCATTACACCACTTGTGAATTGTATGGCCTCATACCATTGATGAGAATAAAAAGTATCACATCAATTCAAAAAAATAATTTCAGTCAATATCTAATCACTCTCTTCTTAATTAATTACAAGCTTTGCCCATTAAAGTTTACCTTAAAAAATTTGAATCTTGCAACTGCGAAGTGAAGGTCGAATAGAAAAGTTGAAGGGATTAAACTTAAAGGACAAATTCACAATACAAACCCTATGGTTTAGATAAATGTAAAAATAAAAATACGAAATATATTATTAAGTTAAGGGTGAAGCTTATAGTATCAATTATGAAATATTAATAAGTGTGAAGAAATTAAAATATTACTGCTAGTTTACTTGATTGTAACAAATAACTATTAATGGAAAACCCCTTATTATCTTTTTTTTTTTCTTTCTACTACTACCTTATTACCTTATTTGCTTGGAAATTTGTCTAGAAATCTTAATTTTCATCTATTTTCTCTATGTAGTGAATGGTCACTAACTTTTTGAAGATGGATTTTTTTATTTACAAGCCACATGATATGAAATTAAAGTCATAGATAATTATGCTATGAATCAATAAGAAAAATTAAATAACTTTTAGTTAGATCTAAAAAGATAAAATAGGGGCATATTAATATCTTTTTATTGTAATCCCAAATTTAATACTTTAATTAATTAGGTAAGTGAAAAGTATCCCTTCAATAAAAAGATTACACCAGGTAAATATTGGAATATAAATTTATAGAATATTCCCAATAATAATCATTCCCATTAAGTTTTTGTTCCTCATTTATTCCATTATAGAAAACAAATGGGTCATTAGTTATTTAAGGTAATGTTATAGTTTATACTTTAACTTTGTCACTTTTTTTGAATTATATATTTGAAGTTTTGACCTGTCTAATTATACAATCAACAAAAGAGTTAATTATTACTTTATATATCTTAATTAACTCCAATTTATATCGTTAGTTTAGTCAATGGGTTTCATGACCTATATTTTTGAAGGAGTTGCATCCCATTATTTTGTAAGGAGTGATTGATGGCTACTTGTCATCAGTGGTCTGCGATATGACTCCCTTAAGGCCATGGACAGTCACCTAATTAGACTAATGGTGTGAATTGAAGTACACTAATGTATAAATAGTAACAACTAAATTTATAATTAGTTATATAATTACATAAATCGCAATTTTAAGTACATAGTTGCAAAAAGTAGTGAAGTTGATATATAAATTATGTCATTAAACCTGATTATTTTAGTATCAATCAGTCCGTAGGCTGAACCTTAAACCTGTTTACTACTTCTATTTAACAAATAGGTTCACTCATGGATTGGATACGAGTTTTATCGTGTTTGAATGGATCCGACCCTTTTATCACTTGTATTGGTTATTTTTTTCTTTATGTACAAACCTATTCATAGTCATATTATATCTAGGATAACATGTTATATTCTAAATTTCCAATCTTAGGTTTGGGTAAGTTAAGGTTTACAAATTTGTATGATAAGATCAAGTTGGGAAGTTGGTGTATGTATCGGGGTGATATGATTGAAATTAGAATAATAACTAAGCCTTATGTTCAAAAAGCAAAAACGAATGAATTGTTATGGCCAAAATAAACTAACAACATAAGGGTTTAATTTAGGTTTTTTAAATTTTATGGTTTTTTTTTCAATTATTTCACATATAGTACTTAATGTAAAGGAAGAATTTCCTTTTTGGTTTGATTGTTAACACATTTACTGGGCATTTTACAAGAGTTAATTATGAATATATGAAAAAAGTTTGATTTATAATGTGTTTGATAGAGTTAAGTGGCATTCGATTATTAAAATTGGTTAGGACAAAAAAAACTTAATAGTATGACATAATAAGTATAGGATAATATAATTATATTATATTGCATTTAGTGTGCGTTGGACACATATTTTTGTGATTAAAAATTTTGATTATTTATAATATAAATTATAATGAAGTTCAATATTGTGATTTTAAAATTTGGTGCAAGGTTATTTTTGGAATTAAAAATTTTTTTTCTATATAATGTAAAGGAGATTTTTATACCATCAAATATATGATATAAAATTTTTAGTTTTTATTTAGTATTATGAATTTTTTTTTATCTAATAGCATAGCCGACTATACAAATGAAATAAAAGATAAGAAGTTTTGTTTAGTCTGTTGATCGTAAATTTTTTGTCCCGATATATTGATATATACAAAACAGAAAAATATTTATAAGAGATATTGAAGGATGTTTCGGTATTACTATTCTAACACTTAAGTTAATTTTCTTATGATAAGAATAAGATTATAAAGTTACATGAGAGCTAAATAATGAAAAAATGATCTTTTTACTTAAGAGTCTTATTTCATATTTATAATAGGTGTGAAAAGTAATACTTGGATCGGACCAATGTTGTTAGGTTTAAGCCATTAGTTAGCTAAAATTCACCTACATAAGTATTAGGTATAAGAGTAAAAAGTGGAGAGTAACAGAAAGTGGTAATGATGATGGTGATGGAATAGTATAAAAATTTTTTTGACTTTCAACTCATCTGTTGAACCATATTACCTGTTTTTTTCACTATATACATTGCTTAGGACAGTGTATTGTTTTCATCGGTAAATAAAGTAAATTATATTAAGGACTTTAGACAAAACTAATGTGAACAGCATAGATTAAATTGTCAATGTTAAAGTTCGCAAAATTAATTGAAAAACCATCAAAATTTAGACTTCAAATGCGTGATTATTGCCATGGCTATGTTGTATTAACCTTTACACGTGTTGTTCGTAGATGCTCTTTTTCTTTTCTTTTCTTTTTCCTTCAAGATGTTGTCATGCTCACTTTATAACTTACAATGCCGGTTCATCAAAAAGTTTTTCCTTTTCTTTTTTTTTTTCCCGGTGAATTGGAAAAAGTTATATAAATGCAAAAGTTAACGTGTTCTTTTATTTAATAAAAAGTGCTGTAGACGAAGATATAACCTTTTTATTTTTTTCTTTGCAACGATTAAAAATTATTACAATTATTTTTTTTCCTCCTATTAGTACATGATTTGACTTGTATTATTTTATCATAAAATATAGTTGTCCAAAGCAATTGGTTAAAGAATCACCTCTTTATATACCTTTTGAGTTTGGATTATTTTTTTGATTAAAAACATATTGCAAACTCTTAAATAAATTTCTATCTGTGGTTAAATTAAATCAGTTTTAAATAAACAAAAATAAATCATTGAAGCAGCTATAGAATAAATTTACCTTTACTCACGACAGATCCGTTATATTTAGTGTATAAGTTGAATCTATATGAAAGTGATTTATCGAGTAATACATGATATTTAAATATATATGTAATATGAAACTTTTAATAGTTTTTGAACGCGTGGTAATAATAGTGGATAATTTTAAGAAAATATTATTGTTCATATTATCATGTATTCAAATATTATTAGTATTTATTTACTATATATATATAACGAGTAATAAGGATTGAATATTTTTCTAAACCTAAATAAGGACTTCAGCAAATTCACAGGTCGTGCTTGATACGTTGGATAGTGAACTGGTTGCGGATAAAGGGGGAAAAAAAAGAAAAAGAATAATAATAACAAGAAAACTAATTCTTCGTGATTGACAATATTTTCATGCTTTGAAAATTTCCCCTCCCTATAAGAGAAAAACCGAACTATAAGCGTGGATGGGTCAGGCTTATGAATAAACCAAACCTATCCCTCCATCAGCCAACAAAATGGAAGGATTTTCCCCCATATTCAACAGGGACAATCAAATCAAGAAAAGGGTCTTCTCAATGCTTTTGAATCACTTACACCTACAAGCAAGAGGGACAGATTTTGTATGCTAAAACGTTGCTAATAAAAGGATTAATCCAGTGGACCTGAACATCAAAACGGATAAGTGTATTGGAAACTGATTTAACACACTAAGCCATGTGGGGAAAATTTTAGAAAAAAAAAATTGAAAAGCTAAACAAGCACGGGTCCTGTGGGTCCAACATTTCGGACTGTAAGAGTATGTAGTATTCCCATTTTGTCCCCTTTTTAGACTTTGATCCATCGCGTTTTCGTGGGGAGGTCGAATTCAACATCTTTATCTATATCTAACCTAAGTCTATTTCATTGCATTTACCCTAAACACTAGTAAGGATAAAATTAAAATGTAACAAAATCAAATTGCAATGAATTGAACATGAAACTTTAAATAAATGTCAAGAAAATAGACTCTTACTCGTACCATTAATAACCTATAAAAAAAACACATTAAAAAAAAAGTATTTAATAATTTCATCTTCAATTAAATGTATTCATCTCTTATCTTTCTTGTCTTTATTATTATAAAATGTTTTTTCTATTTTTCCCAAAATACTATCAATGTTACCCGTTATATGTCTAAAAGAATTTCCGCTTCTTTTCATTTTTTACTAAAAGACAAAAAAAAAAAGCAAAAAGGGAAAAAAAATCACCGAATTTTGACGGAAAATTGTAGAGAGGGAAAATTTCAAAATCCGTCTTCCCCCAATTGTGCCTTTTCAAAAACCCGCCCTACTGTCTCCCTATCCACGTCAGCACCTTTCACCAATAGGAAATATCCCCTCTCTCTCTCTCTCTCTCTCTCTTTCTGTGTTTTACTCCAACACTCTCTCATTTAAATATTTCCTCTGTCTTCTCAGCTTTCTCTTTCTTCTCTCTCCAATCCTCTTTTCCCTACGACTCCGCAATTACGAACAAGAACCTAACACACGCTACTCACACACAGACACATACATACAGTGTACGTATAGACTGAAAAGAGGAAAGAGTGGGACGGGTTTCAACGTTTTATAGTCGAATCTGTCGCTATCTGATTCGATTGCTCGCCATTGTCATACCAAAACCAACGACCTTTTCTGTTTCCTTTCCGTTTCGTTCCGTTGAAGCTAGAACCACCGGGATATGGCGAACGTGACGGAGCTTCCATGCGATGGAGACGGCATTTGCATGGCGTGCAAGGTGAAGCCGGCGCCGGAGGAGACTTTGACCTGTAAGACATGCGTCACTCCATGGCACGTCGCGTGCCTCACTTTTCGTCCCGAAACCATGGTGGACGCCATGTCCTGGGAGTGTCCAGACTGTTCATCCTTGCTGCCTGCTGCCGGAGGGGATGCTGCTGCTTCCTCCGGTGCCGGAAAATTGGCCGTTACTGTTGGTGTTTCGAGCGATCTGGTAGCGGCCATCAAAGCGATCGAGGCAGATGCGGCGCTGACGGATCAGCAGAAGGCGAAACGGCGTCAGGAGCTCCTGAGTGGTGGAGCTAAACCGTCGGACGGCGACGAGGTGAATGTGAAGAAAGAGAAGAGCAATGATATGATGGATATTCTCGGTGGAAGCTTGAATTGTTCGTTTTGCATGCAGTTGCCGGAGAGACCAGTCACTGTATGTTCCCTTTGACTGTTTAGCATTTCAGCATTTCATTTTTTTTCTTTATTTTTTCACTTCCTTTACGATTCTGTTAGTCTGTTTCTGTTCTAGTTTACTCCTTTAATTTTTATTTCCTTTATTTTATTTTTATCATTTTTGAGTAATTTTATTTGGTCATTTATAGTTGAAGTTTTGACACGGATGTGTTTGTATTAGCTTTCTCTACTGAGAAGAGTGTTTATATGTGCATTGGATTCTCCGATGTGATTAAGATTTATTAGCGTTGTGCTCTTAGATTTTCAACTTCCTTTGTTTCTGTTTACTATTGAAAATGATTCTCAAGTTCATTAATAGTCAAAGTAAATGCTATTGGTAAAAAATCTAATTTGAAGCCTGCTTTAATTGATCATTTGGTCAACCTTAGTTTGTTTTATCAGCGCTTATCTTTTCCAGTTGTTCCTTTTCTGCATGTATTGAATGTGTTAGAGATCTTCTTATTGTTGATAACAGATAATTAGGGATTTTATGTTCTAATTGTGTGGGTATTTTGTTGGTTTCATTCGTCATTTCAGACACCCTGTGGCCACAATTTTTGCTTGAAGTGCTTCCAGAAATGGATAGGTCAGGGGAAGCGCACTTGTGCCAACTGCCGCAATGAAATTCCAGCTAAAATGTCAAGCAACCCTCGCATCAATTCTGCTCTTGTTATGGCCATCAGGATGGCAAAGATGTCGAAATCAAATAACCAAGGGGTGCAGTCCAAGGTTTACCACTTTTACCACAATCAGGACCGCCCTGACAAGGCTTTCACCACTGAGAGAGCAAAGAGGAATGGCAAGGCAAATGCTTGCAGTGGAAAGATTTTTGTTACTGTCCCTCCCGATCATTTTGGACCAATTCCTGCTGAAAATGATCCAGAGAGAGGCCAGGGTGTGCTGGTGGGAGAATGTTGGGAGGATAGGATGGATTGTAGACAGTGGGGTGTGCACCTTCCTCACGTTGCTGGCATAGCTGGGCAGTCAGCTGTTGGTGCTCAGTCTGTAGCTCTATCTGGTGGCTATGAGGATGATGAAGACCATGGCGAGTGGTTTCTTTATACAGGAAGGTGTGCACTTATTTTCCCTTGAATTATGTAATGATTTGTGAGAAACAAGATAACTTTTGGCATTTTATAAGTTAAAGAGCCTTTCTGGTTTGATATTTCTGATTGTTAATTGCAATAGTTGCAAATTAACATTTTGGTGTAGTGGTTAAAACAGAGAATTAATAGTCCCTACAACAATAACATGGGCTTGCAAGCACCTAAATCCATGGAGCTTTTGTACACGCTTTATATAGGGTCACATACTCCCTAGATGTTGCATTTCATTAATAACTACTGACCACTATTGGTTTATACAGTGGTGGAAAAGATCTTGGGGGCAACAAACGGACAAATAAGTTGCATTCTTCTAGTCAGGAGTTTGAAAAGTTGAATGAGGCATTGCGAGTGAGTTGCAAGAAAGGCTATCCTGTTCGTGTTGTGAGGTTAGAATATCTATCTGCATAGTGCTTGTTTCATTGATAATGACTAGCTTTTTCTTCTTTTATTAGCTACACTTCATAATTTGCCACAAACTGGGAGCACTTTGATTTTATAAATGCTGCTGCAAATTTATATATCTGGTGATATGAATATATGGCTTGAATCGCATGAATGTATGACGCTTTCTATATTAGTTGGAGAGTTATAGAAGACAATAGATGCTTTTCTTTTTCTGGCAAGTACAATAAATGGGTCCTAATGAGGTGCTCATGATAGGACTGTTGAAATGTGTCAAGAGGAGCAACAACAATTAATGAAAATATCCCAGCTATGCTTTCTTTGGTATATGTGTATGTATTTATACACATGCAGCAGATGATATGGCATTAGTTCAAGCATTAAAAAAACTTGATTCTGTAAGTTATGCTGCATAAAAGACGTTGAGTTGCTTCCATGGTTCTAGTACTCTGTGAATTATAAAACTAACTTGTATTTTTATTTAGTGTGCTTTTAGTTTTTGGTTGATAAAACTGAAAATATTCATCTTGCTTTCTTCAAATTACGAGTTCAAATCCTTTAAAATAGACCCATACATCTAGATGATTTATCATCTTTTTTCGAAGTACAAATTAAAAGACATGCTTTATGTTCATCTAGAAGTGCCATTCAAAGACGCACTTTATCATCAACTTTAAAGATTAATGGATTCTTATCTTAGATGTTGCTCAATACATTGGAAACCTCTCTTGCATTTATGCTGTTATTTTAGCTGATTTACATGAGCTCTTTGTTTAATTGTATTATTTGGACTTTTTTGTTCTATATTGTGATGTGTTGAAACTAAGCTTGCAACTTGGCTTGTTACCAATAACTATGTAAGTATGACATTTGGAATTTCTGTGCTGGAGGCAAAATTGCCTTTTCCCTTGGAGAAAAAAAAAATTGAATATTTGCTACTTTATGTAAGTACGAGATTTGGAATTTGTGTGCTAGAGGCAAAATTGCGTTTTCCTGAGGAAAATAAAAAGAGACTTGAATAGTTCCTATGTTGGAATAATAAGATACAAAAGTTGATTAAATATAAATATTTTTGTAGTGGAAATAATTTAATAATAGAATATACTGAGAGGGGGTGGAGGGTTGTCATTAATCATACCTATATTAGAATATTTACTAAGATAATGACGATGCATCTACTTGTTTGAAGCATAAAGCCTTCATTCTTTTGTAGAACCTCTTGTCACGATAAGCTCGCATCAAAAGTGGTGGTTTTTATTTTTTATTGGCAAATGCAGAGTTGAGGTGAGCCCATCAAGTTTCTTTGGCCTTTGTTTAGATTTACAAGTTTTGATTGGAATGATAACCTTCATGATGATGGTGATAATATGCATATTCTTCTTAGTGTGCTCAACATGAAGAGAATCTTTTCAACGGGGGTTATAGAGTATTGTTGCAAAATTGGCAAGTGCATGAAGGATTCCTTAAACATTTGAGATGATGCAATTGTGGCATGAAGAGGCGTGGTCGCATCATGGATAGGTGTAAGCTTATAAGGTCCAGTTGGTGATTTTTGTCTCATCTTAGAGGTTATGTTGGGATAAGCTCATCAAGTTTCTTCATGCCATATCTATCTAAAGAAGGTCTATTACAATGAGAGAAGGTTATTTGTTTTTAAGTGTGAGTTTCTAGGCAACTTGTATGATTTTGCACTAATTTTTTTTTTTTGGTTCGGATACAGTTAACATCATATTTAAGATGGAATAGCTGTGATGTGGACATTCTTAGTTTGTTAAACTAGACAAGAATCTTCTTAATATTGCTAAGCATTGTCATAGAAAAATCGACAATTATAGATGGTTACCTTTCTTCAAAGTTTGAGATAATATGCAATTGTGGCAAGAGGAGGCCTAGTTGCATATCGAGGTGTAAGTTTCAAGGCTTTGTTATAGCAAAAGAAGGGTTTAATCCCAAGTGGGAGATAATGGTAGCTTGTTGCACTTTCTCCATGCTTTTATTCATCAATAATATTAACATGGCCTTTGCAATAGAATCATCATAACTTGCATACTCCTTCGAGTTGGAATGGTAGTCTTTATGTTGGTCTTGTAAGGTGTTGGCAAGCATTTGTGGAGTAGCCTCCTTGAATCTTAAGTGGGAGATTATGATAGCTCATAGGACTTCCTCTACGCTTTTGTTCAATAATATTAACATAAACTTTACAATAGAATCATCATAATGTGCATACCTTGAGTTAGAATGGTAGTCTTTATGGTGATCTTGCTAGGTGTTAGCAATATTGGAAATCAATCATGGAGTACCCTCCTTGAATGTTTTTGATAATATGTACTTGCTGCTAAAGGAGTGTTGGATTTATGATTTGGATGCAAGTCTTCACAAAAGATCCTAAAGATCCAAATTCTAGGATTTCTTTGACAAACATGGCCAAGCATTATCTACACACTTTTTTGGTTGGATTCTTGTGTTGTCTTCTTGTTAGGAGAATTGCTATGGTTGGACTTACATGCATTCTTGTATTCTTAATTATTCTAAAGTTTCTTTTCTTAACTCAAATGCTACATGGGGAAATTTTTAAATATCCCTTGAAGTTTAAATTACACACCTATTTTCAATTAGTAATTAGAGAAGGTGTATGTTAAACTTTTAATGATACTAATGTACCTTCCTACCATATTTTCTTCATATAATCAGATTAATTTTTGTTTTTTCCCATTGTAAAACAATCATACAACGACTTGGAAAAGTTAAATGAATAATTGCTCAAGGTGTTATTTTCCAAGATGGTTTCAACTCATTGTTGGAAGTTGCTTTGGACTTGGTACACATTTGGGATGTAGAGCTTATTTTGAGTAACAAATATATTGATTTCAAAGATTGTTTTTACCTTCCATGGGGATGAAATCAATAGTCCTTTTACTCCCTTTAAATACATGTATTGAATTGCATACATGATAATGGGGAAGCTCTTGTGAATAGTGCCTATGGAGTTAATAATGATCATATAAAATTGCGTCCGTCTTAAATGTTAAGAATCCCAATTGGTGGAGAAGTGGATATGTAATTCCATTGTGATGACAAATTGTTTACCCTATTTTCAAATGAAGACGAAGATTATTCTTCTTACTTGATATGAGCAATTTGACTAATCCGTTCTCTTCTTTCATATGTGGTCACCATTGAATATGTATTTTAGTAATATCATTTTTCTGATATGTTTCTTATCAACTTGTCCATAGGAGAACAATTAAAAAAATCTATTGATGTTATGTATACCATGATGAAGGCTCTTTTAGAACGTGTCAATTAAGACTATCATGTGATGGTGTTCAATTGCTTGTGATTGTAGAGGGCATGAATTGCCTTAAAGTAATTAGTAACTTAAAATTTTCTAACTTAGCATGCAATATAAATTTGTATAATGTGTCATTTTGTAGAAAAATTAGTTTCATCTTCAAATAGGAAAATGTAGCAAAAAGCATTAAGAAAGGCTTCAACATGCTATTTTGAAAGAGTTTCCAAGTATACACCCATAGGTGACCTTAAAGAGTTTATTGACATATCAACTTGGCATTTTTTTAATAACTACCATTGGACTATTGTCAAGGTTCTAAAATGATATCATGCATACTTCTTGTTATCCACTAATTTGGTTGTCATGGGATCTCCTCGATAATTGTTGATAGCCCCTTTCTTCCCTTTATTTGAACGCATAGTAAGACTTTGAAAGCTATAACAATCTTTTAACCAATTTTATTGAGAAAGTTTCTAGTCAATTTGAGGCATAACATTCATAAACTATTGTATATGTTAACACCTTCCTAAACTCCATTGATTCAACAAAAGCAAGAACAACATATTTCTTGTTGGAACTCCCTTAATTGAATCTTAGGAGGAGAAGAGCAAGGCCTTCAATTGGTAAAGATGTCTATCTTGATATTTTGACTTACTTCAAAGCTTTATATGTACTATAATTTTCCATTTTATTCATGAAGTCCTCTCATCTTTTTCACTCTTGGTTTCCGAAAGAAGACTTGTGAATAGCCGAGCAAGTGCTACCAGTAATCATAGGCAAGTAGGCATGACCCATATTCCTAATGCTAAAATCCACCTAACACAAACTTGTAGACTCCTTGTGCTGTTTGACTTAGGCCATCAAGAGGAACAAGCTTACATGGAGCAAGTTGACTCACTTTATGTTATGTAAAAAGTTGGTTTTGCTATTACGACCTACTTTCACGAGCAAAGGGCTGTTAAATTGAGAATCCTCATCAATGTAATACCATGGATGTTATTACACATAGATATAGCTACTATAGTAGCTTTCGTTCATCGTCCTACTCCATGGATAGAGCTCCTGCATTAGTGGCTTTAGCACACAGAAAATCTGTTAGATTGGAAGAGAAATGTGCTTCAGAGTTTGTGATAAGAGCGAGTGGAGTTCTTTACTTACACAAGCATGGGCTACCATTGCTGGTGGAAAGAGAGAAAATCAACCCCAATGCTTTGAGTGTATCATTTGATGTCTTTATAAATATGCTATTGCTAATACTAATAAAGAAAACTTGAAAGCCATTTAGAAATTAATCTAAATAGTATAGGTGCAATCTAGCTAGATTTCAATACTTTCAATGGCTCTGGCAATCGGTTGATATGGAGGAACCAATATAAGCAGTTTCATCAAAACCAGGGCTCATTTGAACATGGTAAGGTTGGTGTAGCTTCCTTTCACTTGATTGGAGAAAGCACAAATGTGGTTTGAAGGTTGGACTAGGGCAACAAGTATTGCTTTTCACTGTGAGTTGGCTAGTGCAAATTAGGATAGATCTATAGCTTTAAAGTCCACTGGATCTGAAAACAGCAATGAGTTTGGTATGAGCCTATGAGAGGAAGCTAAGTTTAGCAATACTCCAAAGACAACATTCAGAGAATTTGGCAAGCCATGATATTGCTATTAAGCAATTTTTACCCTCTACATGCGTGCTGGGTCATTTATCATTAAATGTTTGAGTAATGGCTAGAAGGCTATGCGTCACACCAGAAATTTGTGCTTTAACTGAGTTAAAACTTTATGGGGTATTTGTGTAAAAAGATATTTGCGCTAGGGCTGACAGATTTTGATGCACTGAAGGCAGCGCATGTGGAGATCTTTAGTATCTCTAGTAGCTTGAGCTTGAGGACAAGCTTGGTGTTTAGGAGGGTTGTGAAGTTAGGAATATTATATAAGAGGAAAGAATAGAAAAATGAATAAATTTCCTATTTTTGTTTTTATGTTTCTTTTTCTATTATTAGCAAAACTTGCATATGTATGCTATTACTATAGGTAATAAAACAAGCAAGAAATTATTTAAAATTCGGCCTAAATAGTTCAAGAATAATCTAAAATGGTTTATAAAATTGAAGAATTCCCTTTGGTGAGCCTTCAGACTAAGTCATAATAGCTATTGCCATAAAAGGTTGGTATCAAGAAAGGGAAATTTGCTCTCATAGATGAGTTTGCTATCTGCTGCCTATTGACTAGATTGCTAACCTGGGCCCATATTACATTAAAGTTGTAAGCATGTGATATGAATTCTAGTGTTGGAGTAACTTGTGGTTTACTCTACTTGCTCTGCAAAAAACTGATTATGCCAGCTATGCCCCCAGTTTTGCTTCTTGAATTCTTTCAATATTTTGCTATTTCATTTTATTGTATCATGCAATCAAGTTTTGTAAGAAATGTATGTGAATTTGCAAGTCTTTATATGTTCAACAAGACAATTGTTTTACATGTGTTGTTTATCTACACTCAAACTTGCTTGACTAGTCCAGAAACTAACAATAACTGCAGTTTGCCTGTCTTAAATTATGCAGCAACATTTTGAGGACTAACAATAATTAGCAGTACCATTTGTAAAATATATGGCACTGATTGTTGAAATCGCAGTGTGATGCATTCATGTGTTGGCAATTTGATCCTTTGTTTGTCACACATTTCTTGAACAGTAACTGTAGTGCCAGCTCTTGTGCGATGTAATAATAAGTTATGCTTATATATGTGTCAAAGATATGGTTTAAATGCAATTATTGTCCCCTTTTTTTTGGGGGGGTGGGTGGGGTTTGCGGTGGTGGGGGAGGATTACTTGTGTCGTCATTTTGATAAGTGGGCATTTCCAGGCATGTTCTCTACTAATCTATCCACTCATTTAGTTTCCATAGTCTTTTTATTATTTTTTATTTTTATCGCTTCTTTAGCTTTTTTAAGTCATAATTTATTTGGAAGCTTCTATTCTAACGTACAATAAATATTGTCCAAATTTGTGAGAAACTGATTTCCTTGGATAATCGCTAGAGATTCTACTGCTAAAATCTGGCTTAGTATTTTTAATTTCATAGTAAATATACCCTATCCCTGTGATCAGTGTTGACTCATTCCTTGAATGATATTAATATACTAGGAAACTTGGAGGGCTAATTATAGTAATCCAATTTAACTTTTCTGCTGAGGGTGTTTCTGTAATTTTATATGGGTCAAACTATCTGTTTAAATTCTTGAAGAAACCAAGTGCTTTCTTAATGATCTCGTAGTGCTTCGTAAAATTTATGAGCCTTTCTGTTGATGGTAGGTCCCATAAGGAAAAACGGTCAGCATATGCTCCAGAAGCAGGTGTTCGATATGATGGGATATACAGAATCGAGAAGTGTTGGCGGAAACCAGGAATTCAGGTGAGATGATTTAACATAGTTGTCTATGCATTATCGAGAGGAGGTAGCTTATGGTTTGGTAGCATATTAATAAACAAAATGATTTTACAGGGCTTCATAGTATGTAGATATCTGTTTGTACGCTGTGACAATGGTCCTGCCCCTTGGACAAGGTCAGTATTCTTTGATCTTCCTTCCTTTCCTTTTTATCCATTACATCTTTACTGATGCATTTATTACCATGACATGCAGTGATGATCATGGAGATCGACCAAGACCTCTTCCGGTTATTAAAGAATTAAAGAATGCAACTGATATCACGGAAAGGAAGGGACAACCGGCCTGGGGTTATAATGTAAGCTACTGCTTTCACACAATTTTAGGTTCTTGCTCTCCGTTGCTCATTCTGTCCAGTATCTACCAATCATTTGCATGTTCTTTCATGAGTTGTCAATTTTCAAGCATTGGCACTAAATTGATTTCTAGGAAGAAAAAGGCCGCTGGATGTGGATGACTCCTCCTCCACCCAGTAGGAAACGCTCGGCTTGCCAAAATACAGGAGATGGTAGTGTAAGGAGGAAAAGACACACACATGTTTCCTTGAGGGAGAAATTGCTCAAAGGTAAGATTTCTGGTTGTTTTTCTGATCGATGCAAGTAAAATCCAATTTTTGGTTCTGTTTCTGTCTAAATAGATGGAATGATGATGCCTTCTTGTGATTGATCATTCAGAATTTAGCTGTCAGATATGTCGGAAAGTGATGACTCTACCAGTTACTACCCCTTGTGCTCATAACTTTTGCAAGGGCTGTCTTGAAGAAGCATTTGCTGGGCAAAGTTACATAAGACAGAGGGGTGAAGGCCGTCGGAGTTTGCGTGCACAGAAAAACATAATGAAATGTCCAGTGTGTTCAATTGATATTGCTGATTTTCTTCAAAACCCACAGGTACAGTAATGTAATTTCATTTTAATCTATGTTCTATACTAGGTTAATATAGATTGGGTCTTTGTCTGCTGTACAATAAAATCTTTTATGTTATTGCATGAATAAAAGCGTGGATGAAAGGTTTATATTCTATTGTTTTCTCGTTGCGTAGAAAGTGACCTCCATGCCTTTATGTTTGGAAAGAGTTTCCAGGTGACTTTTTGAGCCACTAGAAATCCCTTAATAGTCTATTGTTTTCTCATTGCATAAGGAAGTGATCTCTTAGATGTGTTGCGTGCCTTTATGTTTGGCAAGATTTTCCAGGTTGTCAGTATCTTTTAGTGAAGGGAAAATTTTAGAAATTGAAGTCAGCTACATAGATTTCCCATCTTTATATCTTATCATTCAGATTTAGGAATCAGTTTTCCTCGCATACTTTTCTTGCATAGAAGGTGCTTTTGAACACGCCAAAAAGAGAGGGTATCAATGTGTACATTAATCCTGTTATGAAGCACTGGCATTTGCTTATCCATCTTGGCTCCTTGGATGCTTTAAAACAATTGTACGCAATGCTTATATTGCTGGTGACAGTTTAATCTCTTTTTTCACTCTAGGTAAATAGAGAGCTAATGGGTGTTATAAAATCCTTACAAAATAAGATAGCTGAGGAGGAAGCCGATGGCATGATGGATAAGGAGGGAGATGAAGATCCAGATGCTGGTAATGTGGCTGAGGATGGATGCTTTGATGAAAGCGAGGTTTTAGAAGCAACTGCTGAAAGTGTTGCACATAAAGGTGATGAGCAGAAGTCTGATGATCTTCAAATTAGCAATGACGAAGCTAAAGCCGTTGAAGGTGATAAGGTAATGGATGAAAAACTGAAGCAGATCCAAAAACGGAAGAAATGTGATGATATGGGGAACCAGCCAGGGATAGATTCTGAAGTTGCACGTGGGAACAAAAGAGTCAAAGTTGCTGCAGCCATTTGATCTTAGTTTTGAAGGCCATATCTTAAACTTAAGCCTGAAGAATATCCTTTGTCTTGATAAACTAGGAAAGTATTTTTTGATGGTCTACTGGGAGACCAATATGAAAGATGATATACAAATTTTAAGATACCTTACCCTTCCCTGTCCTTGCATACTCTACCGGAAGAGGGGTCAAAAGGGATTGTTATAGTCAATAGTTTTGTCGAGTCTCCTTTAATGGTTTTATTCACATGACTGATTTCCAACGAAGATATGTTTTGCCGTTTCGCCGTCCATCCTGGAGGTGCGAATACATAGTCATAGCCCAGCCTCGCTTATTTGTTCGTAATGGTGCACGGTTTGGATGAACAAACCGGTTTTGGGGCTTTGCCTTTCTTATAGCTTTTACTTGCAATGTCTCAGAACTCGTGACTTGCTTTCATTTAGATGTCGTGGTTGTTGTCTGCTGTGTTGTTATCTATTTAGATATACCCTCTGGTGGCTGTTTAGAGTTTAGGGTTAGGAAGATGGAGCTAGGGATGTTAATTTCGTTGTATTTCTATAGAATGCAGTAATGGAAGTGTTATCTTTTCTTATTCAAGGCAAGGATAAATTGTAAATGCATCTATTTATATTTATATTTGTTTGTGTGTGATTTCTTGTCTTTGAAATTAATTGTTTAGAATTTCAGGCTTTTTTTTTTTTAAGAAAAAAAACTTTTTAAATCCTTTTTCTCAATTATCCCTGTAGAAAATAATAGAAATAAATAAAAAAAAAGGTATGCAATCAAGGGTAAAATTGCAATATGAGTCTTTAAGTGCATTTAATTTTAAACATTAGATGGTGTAAATATGTAATGTTCAAGGTAAAGGGGTGAATGGCAAGTGAAGCAAATAGAAGGTGTATCTGCAATTTGCTCTTAAGGTGTATACGTCAATTACTTGTATATATGCTCTATGAAGTTATACATGGTCAAGACCATGTTTATTAACTATTACACCTGTACATGTTATACGAGCTGAAAGATTCGGAAAAATAGGACAGGCAAATCTTATTGCCGTTGCGATTAGGTACCAACCCAATTTAACCTATTGCCATTAGATGGATCCCAAGCCTACTAGCCATCATCTCCTTACTCGGTGCCCCCTCAACCACCAAATAATAACTATCCCTTCGATTGGCTTACGTATCGTAGATGTAATATATTGCCTATGGGAACGGTAACAAAATTATCGATCGGTGTTCCCTTAATTATGTTATATTAAAATTATCAATAAGGAAAATTTTACTGGTTATGATAATTATATTACTTTTTATATATGTTAAAAGATTTTATAAATAATTTGACCTACATTTTCTTAAAATTTAATAGGATGAAATATTTTTTAGAAAATAAATAAGAGTGCTTTTATCTTTCATTATGGCAAATGTATAAACAACAAAAATCTATTAAAAAGGATATTTGAATGAGGAATTACGAAAATAACAAAAAGAGCAAAATGAAAGTATTCTACTCTCTCTTCATGAAGACTTTCCGAAAGTGTTTACAGCATTGCTAAAAGAATATCATTTTTAGTCTAAGTTATTGCACAACAGATATTCAATAATCAATATTTATTTTCATAAGATGACTTGTAAAATGAAAAAAAAAAAATGTTACTAAAGCAAGTCATATAATTGGTCTTATACCCTAATAATTTATTGTGAACAACCAATCAACAATAACAATCTATAATAATTTATTTAGTTAAATATAACTTTGGAATGAGTGAATTTAATGTTATTAGTTATTAATGATTTTTATTTTTTAAAAGCAAAGGTTGATACAATTTAGATAATAAATGTATCATGAAAAAGTAAAATGATACTTGTAAGATTTAAAGTTAACCTCATAATTATAAACATATACATCATACCGCTTGACTACATCTAACTTTATATTATAATTTGCTCTTTGAAATATATGTATATTCTATATATTTTTTAAAAATTAATATTTTCTCGAGCTTCCCTGTTGCTCCCTCCCTCTCTAGGAAAAAAAAAAGGATAACCATCCATAATTACCTTTTTTTATCAACCTTAGCCACTCATTATCATAGCAATCTCACAAACCCACTACTATCCACTTGGATCCTACTCTACCCATTAGCTACCTACCATGATAAAACCTACATAATTGAACCACCTCCATCTACTTGCCTCTAACAAACCTTAGTTGTTGGTTGATAGTAATGCCCTAGTGCATCATAGTATCTACTTTCAAACCTTAGCTATGCACTATTACAACTATCTTATAAACCTACCACCATCCACTTTATGCTCCTTTACTATCCTCTACTTACATCTCACTTACCTCTACAATTACTGACTATAATAGATCTCATATGATTGAATCACCTCTGTCTATTCACCTTTTAACAAACCTTAGCCATCAATTGGTAGAAATACCCCTATGTGCCCATCACTTCTCTTTACTCAATTTTTGCAATTCCTTGTTACTTAATTAGCATTCGACCTTAAACCTATTCACAACCTTTGGCTTTACTCCTTATTAACTCCCTTATGAACTTAGCATGAACATTCATCAGATCTTGAAAGGTCCCTAAGTTGTGGCATTGCATTGTATACTATATGGAGACTCGGATTAACTCCTTTGTTAATTAAAGACCTTTGGTACAACATACAAGGCTCACTACAACATAGAAGCTCCTCTACTGATGTTCAAGTTCCAGTAATATCGTAAGTATCATAATCTAAAACATAACATTAACTAATATTCACAAAGTAACTTAGGCATGGCATATGGGTCCCATAAAAGAAGGTCAATAATGCTATTTAATATAAGCGATAGTCTTTAGTGCTATTTAATAGTAATGACATAAATTAAGGAGTTCAAATATAAATAAGTGATTGGTCGCTCTCTCATTCTTCCATTGACTCTGCATAAGACCCTGCTATTGACCTCAGGTATCCCACGACGTAGCTTTAACCATAGGTTAACTTGCATATCATACTCTAAAGAGGTAGACTTGCAGTAATTTTGCTATGCAAACTATCATAAGATGGATACTGGCCTTATAGATGCTATTGTAGACCTTGTTTACATTAGGTATACTCGACTTAACTGCTTAGAAGGGTTTAATTCGTTATATGCTCGATATAAACTTATGGTATAATTCTTTAGAATAACTGTTAAAACAAATTTGTAGTTTAATCATTTAGAAGAAACGATTTTCACATGTGATATAGAACTTTAAATCCAACAAGTATTTACACAATCATAATTGCATGAAAAGTTAACATTTCCAAAAGAGAGTTTGTAAAATTTATAAGTTCATAATACTCAAAGTACACATTGGAAATTGAAAACTACTAAGCTACCTAAGGAAACCTTGGAAGTTTTGCTAAAAAGTTAGTAAAGTCAACAACAAAAACAAGAGTTCAGCTAGTTCAGCCAGTTCTTCTTAATCCTTACTCCTTGACTTTGTTCGCTAATAATCTAGAGTTAGGGGAGATGCTTGTAATTTACTTTGAAATTGAAAAATAAACTATAAGGGAATGAACAATAATTTACATTGTAAGTGGGACGGAGACAGAAATATGTAATTTAATGTAAAACAAGTAGGGTTTTCAATCAAATTGGTTAGATGCAATGCATGTATAAACAAGTGCCATTGCATAATGTTATCCGGTTTATTATGAGATTAAAGAAATTGTGCATGCTCTAATTTGACTTGAAGAGTTTGATGTCATAGTCAAGAATTGAAACAAAATTGAGGCTTATGTAATGAAGAATACCTTATACCCGAGATTGCTTTAGAACTACGGTTTGCAACTTAGCTGCGGTCTCCTCTTCTATCATTTAGTTCGACTAATAATGTGGAAAGAGCTATTTCTGTTATCCTCATCGAAGTGTTTATGTTTGGTTCGAGAATTCTAGTTGTTTTCCCTAATTGGTTGCGATGCAAGTCAGGTTAGAAATTTAGTTGACTTTAAGTTAGGTTCTTTCGGGTTGATCGATCAATTTTAGACAATTCGACCAAAGTACTAATTACAAAGTAAACAATACATAGGGCTTAACTCATACGGCAATATAAGCACATATGCTGTGCAAGTACAGTCAAATAGTTTATAACCACATACAATACATATTAAGCACTCTAAGTATTTTAATATAATATCTCGAAATATGGTGAAGCATTCATCCTACTTACCTTGATGCTTGACGCTCGATAATCTTGTGTGTCAATTATGTCTACTTCAATTCATCTATAAATATTAAATACAATTGCTTTAGTTTTAACTAAATATAAAGTGAATGAATTCATTTTAATGATTTAAGTGTATTTTTGATTCGATTTAGGTAAGTTTGTTAGGCTATTTATTAAGTATCATCTTATTTTTGAAGTCTCTGACAAGGTCTTGGAAGTTTATGTATTATCAAGTTTTTATCCAGGAACCTTCCGATAAAGTCTCTGACATAAGTCTTCCTAAATTGGTAACTCTTTAACTAAGTCTTTGTTGATATTCTGACTAAGTATCTTGCACCGGCTAACCTTTTGAACAAGTCTTTGAAGTTATTTAGCTAAGCTTCTTTCACTAGCCAATCCATTGGACAAGTCTTTGACCCTTGGATTAAGTATCCTTTTCTACTTAAACTTTCTGATGAACTCTTTGACAAGCCCTAAACTTCTACATTTTTACTTGATCATTTACTCATGCACTTTACTTCTAGTCTAAAACTCCTTATAACTTTCCAATTTAACCCTTCACCAATCTTAATAAAGCATCACTACCTTAGCTTCTCAACTCCTATATACTTTCATTTATGTACTTAATGTCCAAAATTACTTATCCAATGTTTATTGTATAGCCAATTACTTTTTAAACCCATAAAGATACTAGAAATTCACTTTTTATACACATTTGTAGTCTCTGACATACCTTTTAACCAACTCTAGACTATATATTTCAATATCGTTGACCTTTTGACTCTCTTGTTTTGCCTTTATATCCCATAAAGTTGCTTCACTACAACATCAAATCTACCATCCACTTGTTCAACCATAACATATCATCATTCAGAACCCTTTGTGATGCTCATATAAGTTGTTTATGTGGCAAAACATACAATTAGAATAAAAAGATATATAATTGTAGTGAAAAGCATGTAGTTTTGCCCTTTTAATTCCCATATCTGACTTGTTAATGGGTTTTTCCTCAAAATATAAACTCATATCACTTTGAATATGATTGTAAATCATTTTTTTTTTCTGATTTATACCAGAATTACTCTAAGTTCATTAAAGAAATCCTCAAGAAAAATACTCTTTAGCCACTGTTTCATTGAAAACAAAAAATTATCAAAAGCCTAACTTCATAATCTTATAAAACTAATTATATAGCATGAAATTATAACTGTTAAGGAACTTACATACAAAAATTTAGGTCGAAACTGCATGATTTAGGTTTATGAAAATGTGATGAAAAATCAATTAACAAGATGTTTTTCTTAAGGAAACCATACATGTACTTAAAATTAGGAAAATATGAATTGATATTTGAATTCTAAATGAAAAATTACTTTGTAAAAGCAAGTTTTATAGTTTTTGAAAATTGTTTACTATTTTTAGTTAAATTTTGATGAAAATAAGGAAAATGATCACTCATCGGAAACCACTACTTCAACCATTGTCAACCAACACAAGTTTGTATGCCTACCAAAACGCCATCTCCACCGTAGCCTTCCTAAGTCACTCTTAAGCTGTTGCACCACAATCTTCCTTGGTTTGCACAGTTTCACTTAAATTTTTATAAATATCCCTAGCCAACTTCCTTTCACCTTGAGAATTTTTTCCTAGATTCATAAGATCCTAATGTAACTAGTGGAGAGATCTTTTTATTTTTCCTAATATTTTTCATGTGAGAATGGCGTTTTTCTCTTTCTTAAGGGCTTATGTATTACTTCTAATCCAACTTAATTGAGGTGTCTTGGCTATAATATTCTACCAACAACTGTCTACAATCATGCATTCCCCTTTCCCATACGATTCTCTTAATCTTAGCATTTTTTTAATAAATTTTTTTACTATTTTTCTTAAAAAATTTAGTTAATTTTGCACAATTTGGATATTTTAGATAATTATGGGTACATATTTATATATAATAATTACACTCGAAGTGCATTTACTACTTTTACATATTATTTTGTATCAGTTAAAATTTTATAGCCTAAATAATTTATTTCTAAGTCTTAGTAAGTTTCTAATACCTAAATTGCATGTTTCTGATATATGTAATATAATATAGTAAAATTAGCTATTTTAATTATAATATGTCATGCCTCAAACAAAAGTCCCGTTGTGTGAATCATCCTAAATAGAAGTTGACCTTATAGCTGCCATTATAGACTGAGTCCATACTACATGTACTCAACTCAACTACTTTGTAAAGTTCTGAATTGGTATTAGAGTATTGTTTTTAAGAACCCACTTAAAGTGCGGCTCTCAAGTACTTGCTTTGAGACGTTATAACTAAAATGAAGTAGAAACCTTAAGAATACTGAGTGTGGAAAATTATATGATATTATACGTATGAATCTAACTTTGATTGCTTATTGGTTTGTAAGAACAAGTAGTATATCTCTTGGTCACATTATAATGGATGGCGAAGAGTTGCTTGTAAATTACAAGGTTCATATCATAGAAGTCGTTTCTAGATGGGGTAATTGGAGGATGTCTACCATTGATGAGATCATAGATATGTATTGCAAAGATTAACTTATACTTGCAAGGTGATTGGAAGATAATGGAGAATGAGTTAGGGTCTTATATTACTATTATAATTTTTGAGAAAAGATACTTGGTAGAGTAAAAGGGTGCCACCCTAATATATGTTAACATCTGTTCATTTTTAAATAACGAGGATGGTAAATTAAAGGGAATTTGGAAGTATGAAGATTAAATTGCACAAATTGAAACTTGAGATATTAAATTGCATAAACCAAAAAGTATAACCATTTGATGGATCATCGACCTCAAGGCCCCTCACCCGAACTTGCCTTAAGGGTCTATAAGGTCTTGTAACAAGGATACAGTCTTCTTAGCTTGGCTAAGATGAACTCTAGAATTAGGTTGACTTGCTGTTGAACTCTTTACGTAGCTAGCCTGGATGCACCTTGCTTTGCTTTATTACTAGCACAAATGCTAAGCTCCTAATCCCTCCCCATACAATCGACCTGCTTAGTGCTAGGGTTCCTAATTCTAACCTTTGAATCCTTCTTTAACGACCTATTCCCTCATTTGAACAGCTTAGCTCCAACACTTCATTGCCATAAGTATGGATTCAATAGCAATATACCATCTATCATAACTTTTCTGATATTTGTATTATATTTTCTTTTTCGTTTGCCATATTTACCCTTTTTAGCATTGTATTAAGTTTCTTTATCTCGTATTACCCTTTTTGTAATTCCCTGTATTTCTTTGTAACCTTAAGGACTTACTATAAATAGCTCTTATTCTTTATAGTCGAAATCACCTTACCCTACTGTTAATGAATATTCACCTATGTTCTTGCAAAAAACCCTCTCAGAGTACATTACTTACACTCTTATATAATCTAGTTAGTAGCTCGAGATTAGTGGTGAGTTGACCTTAGCTTTTATTTGTGCATAATATCATGTGAGAATTAAGTTGTATAGTGTTTCTTAGTGTATCATATCTAGTGAGCAACTTCACAAAGCTAGTGGAACTTCCGATTGACCATTTTATGCTTCATTTGATATCTCGAAGGACCCATTTAACCCTCTACGGTAAGACCTTGTGAAAACTAAGCTCCAATGCATATTAAGTAATCCTAATATCAAAGCTTGAGGTTACGACCAAGAGTTAAGTGTTCGTAGTGACTGGTTTATTGTGAGTGATATACATACTTTGTTGTAATCTGTTTTCTTTACTTTGAAATAGAGTATGCTGTTGAAGTTGCTGTGTGATATAGCATTTAGTATTGTTATGTGGAATCTTTTTTGAGGTTGTGAACTTGTGGGAATTTTGCTGTGAGAATGTTAAATCCTAATGTACAAGTAGAGATTGTTGATGATGAGAGTGATGCGTATGGTCGTAGTTGTATTGAACAACAAACTCCTTTAAACATAGACGAATAGATACAGAACCTCATAGCCATTATGAGCAACTTGGCTATGTTTATGTAGAGACTAGTAGAGCTTGATTGCAAGAAAGGAATGATGAGTATGGTTGAGGCGTACAAGATGGGCCGAGAAGGCAAGGAGTCAAAATTTAAGCTCTTAATGTTATGAATGCACCACTAGCTTGACCCATTGAGCTCAAGGACTCATATAACAAAGACTTGATTTGTAAGAACTTGAAGAAGATGAGGAAGAAGAGCAGTTTCTTAAGTATGATGAACACGAGCTTTGAGCTCCTCGAGGGACTAAGAACATTAAAGTGTAGATTCTAGGCTTCTTTAGAATAGGAAGTGCAGATGAGTATATGAACTACGAAGAGAAAGTAGATAAAATTTTTTCCTTTTATACAACCATATAGTGGAAGAAATTGTAGAGGACACGTTGTTGAGTCTGATTTTTCGGTTTTCTTTTATTTAAAATTAATTTCTCATTTCTTGATTAATACTAAACCTTAACCCATTTAATATTAATCCTCGACTAAAGAAATTGAGAAATTCTAGTATTTTTTTATTGAAAATAATTTTTGGAGTCGCCACCCGACCGAAGTCGGGAAAAGAAAAAGAAACCGTAATCAATTGGGTGGATTGATTACGATTTAGCGACCGGTCTTTGATTTCAATTTCAACAAAGAATCAGAGGGTTCCGAATTCGAGGGCTAACCTATTAAACCTTAACAAGTACTACTATTTATTTGCCGAAATTAGGATTATTATAATGTTTAAAAAAAATAAATAAATAAATCAAATTAAAAGAAAAAAGAATATAAGTTTCCATAGATTTTATCGTCGCCCCGAAGGTGCCTACGTACCCGCTAGTCTGGATCAGACGATCGTAGTTCTTTCTTTTTTTAAAAAAAAACTTTAGCATGTTGGTTTATTTTAATTTCTAAAAATTGTCAACTTTACGTTTTTAATTCATTTGTTATTATTTTCTTTTTCAAAGGAAATTCTAAAAGGGCTTTAACTCTTGAAAAAAAATTTTCTAAAATGTCCTTTCTAAAAAAAATTATTATATATTTTTATTTTTGAAGAAAAACAACAATTTTCCTAAAGACCTAATACCACAAAAAATAATCTCCTAAACCAGGACACATTTTCTTTAACAACTACTAATTAAATCAATAAATAAATAAATAAATAAAAATAATAATAACAGCAATAACCAAAACTAAAAGGAAAAGATTGAACCATGATAAGGGTTGGGCTGAACATGGATTCAATTCGGACTGGTGTGGATTGTATTTACTTCGGACGTCAAATGATGAGGCTTCGGTGAGTTACGGTAGGAACTTTGGATTGACGGAGATTGATAATCGGATTGAACTCGTCAAGACTTCGGATGGATTTCGTTAGGACTTCGTATGGAACTCGTCAGGACTTCGGATAGATTTTGGATGGAACTCGTCAGGACTTCGAATGGATCGAGAATTGAGAATTGGATTGAGGGCGTCCGGACTTGCAGCATGGAATTGTCGTTGGCTAGAAATTGGATCGTAGATGGGGACTTTGGAATTGTGTTCGCAGTAAAGGGACAATTGAATTGGACGTTGAATTCGGCTTCGGAATCGGACGTTGGGTCGGCTTATTGCATCAGGGGGCTAAGTGAATTGAAAAACACGGCAGGCTGAACCCCGGCCATGCTGCAAATTACACGAATGCCTACATCGCGTCACGATATGATTTGCAGTGTTTTTCAATGTATGTACTGTTTAGGTATATCTGGATTATTGTTGTGCGCCCATGGAGTTCTGGCTCTTCCCTTTGATTCCCGTTGTTCCGTTGTTGTTGTTATTTTTTTTTTATAAAGTTCAAATCAAATCCTATTATATTTATTGTATCTGATTAACTAGACTCAAAATTAGAAAAATAAAGATATAAGTGCCTGCTAAGACTCGAACCCGTGACCTCTAATTAAATCTACCCAAGTACTCCACTACTTATCTGTTAAACTGTTGGTCTGTGTCTTAATATTTATTATAATTAAATTATATTTAAATTATCTGAATCCCTAAAGTAAAATTTTTAACTAAACTAAAATTAAAACTAACACTAAAACTAATTTTCTTAATATAAATTACTTCTTAAAAATCGACGAAATTTTTATAATTTTTCCTTTTCTTATTTTTTTTGTTATTTTCATTATTTGTTAATATCTTTTATCTTTTATTAATTTTTTTTATTTTTGATTTTTTTTTGAATTAGGATCCTTTTTGTACAAATAAAAATTAAGACTTCAGAGAAGCAAAAATTAGGTGTCTACAGCTGCTCCTCTTTGTGGTGAAGTTTGAGCAAAACTTTGCCACAAAGACAAAAAAAACGCCGTTTTTGCCTCAGAACGACTCTATCTTAAGGAATGTTAAGATACTTGACGAGGGTCAGAACGATAATGGGAAGTGCCTTTGTGAAAGAATAACGAGAATCTTGGTCGTGCCCTTGATGAGCTGATTAACCAAGGCAGTCAAAGCGCTCCTTGAGCTGGTTAAGACTTAAAAAATCTGAAGAAAACTTAGATCATGCCCTTAATGAGCTGACTAACTAAGGCGGTCAAAGCGCCCCATGAGCTGGCTAAGACCTAAAAAATCTGAAGAAAACTTGGATCATACCCTTAATGAGTTGACTAACCAAGGTGGTCAAAACGCCCCATGAGCTAGCTAAGACCTAAAAATATGAAGAAAAACTTTGAATTGAGATAGCGCTCGATAAGCTGATTGAAGCGCTAAAAAAGATATGGACAGGAACAGTGCACTATGAGCTGGCTATATCCTTGAAAAAACAGATACAAGGTAAGCACTCTTCGGATTCGCTTGAGCTCTACTGAGAGTTGAAAGCAAACTGAGGAACATAGCCAACTTGAAAAAAAAAAAAAAACTCTTGATTTGAGAAATTTACAAACGAGGAGTTTGGTGAACAGTGTTTATAACATGAATTGAAAATTTGGCTACTATGGATGAAATAGACTGGAAAATGAATGGAAAAACTTATAACAAGCCTCCACTTCTGTCTCTCCTTTTCATTTCTTTTATTTTTTTCTTTTTCCTTGAAAGTTTGCTATCGGATGCAAATTCCTACTTAAAAGGTAAACGCTATAATCATGTAGGATATCTCGTATCTACGATAGTTTGTAACCTAGACCATGAGCTTCTTGGATAGGCCTTAAACATTCATGTCATAAGGAAAAGGTAACTTACGATTAGTTTAGTCAAAGAGGACTTCCTTGCGCACTCTCGTTCTGGATTTCACTCTTGATTACTATTCCAAAAATTATAATCCAGTTTATAAGTGATATGCTCTGATCGATCTATTAGGTCTTTTTGGGTTCAGTATTGTAAATTGGGTTTTTAGTCAAATGGTTTCAAAATAAGTTAATTGAGAGGGTTTTTTTTTTTTTTTTTTTTAAAGTGCTTTCATCTAACCCAGAGGGTATAAGTCAAGGACCCTTAGAAATGAACTAGATGTGCGCTTGCCCCAGTTTCAAAGATAATTTTTATCTTAGATAAATTATTTTTCAAAATTGGAAGAGCTTTAAGTAGGAAGGTACTGTGGGTGGGAAGGTCTTGTGTTTGAGAATTGAGTGGGTAGAAAGGGTTTATGTTCGTGATTTGGAGTGTAATTTTGAATTGAATATGGAGTTTTTGGTTTGTGGTTGAAAACATAATCTTGAATGAATATGAGGTTTTGTATTTTTGGTTAGGAATGCAATTTAAGGCCTTTTGTTTTTAGAGCAACTTGGGCCTTCTTTGATTGGGGATTTGCTCAAGCCAGATATTTGGGTATTTCTTCATTTTCCTTTTTCTTAGTTTTTTTTTTCTTTTTCTTTTTTTTTTCTCTTTTTTTTTTCGCTTCGCTTCGTTTCGTTTCTTTTCTCTTACCAAAAATAACTATCTCTTTTGTCAAGTTTTTGTCTTTGGATGAATTAAGGCCCTAAATCCATAGATATAGGTTCAGAGTGCATTGGCTTAGGTAAGGTATATGTGACCTTTGGGGTATTTAGAAAAAATGTTAGCTCTTCTTCAAAGAAAACAATTTATCAAAAACAAAAATTATCCTTGAATTGTTATTACTGGGGTAAGCACAAATCAGTTTTATCCTTCTCTCGTAATTAATGACCCTAACCTCCGAATTGCCACACTGTAGGGTGATTCTTGACAGGGTTTATATTTGAAATGAACTCTAAATCAGTCCAACGGGGTTATCAAAGGATAATTGTGTTTGGAATTTGAAAATGAATGCCTAACTTCATTTCAATCTGCGTATCAAATTTAAAATGGACTTCCTTTATGGAATGAGTCTAAAATATCCTCGCCATGATGTCTCTTAACTTTCAAAGTGTTTAAGGGTTAGTGTATAAGATATAGCTTGCCTCTTTTCATTCAAAACTTTTTAAAAGTGAGTTACCAATTCCTTACATAGGGATTGATTGACCTTAAGGTGATGACGGACCTTACTCCCCAATTCCTTGGAACATGGCCCAATTGTGAAATTTCAAAGACTAAATGCCACATGCCCCAGACTTATAGGTCTTAACGCCCTTAAGCTTCCATATCTGATTTTGGGTTAGGTTCTTTAGAGTTCGAATGGGCTAGAACTGATAACTTTTGAAGTAGAAGGGACTAATGAATTGCCCTTTTTGTTTGTATTGGGGATCAAGCTTAGGATAGTGTTTCATGGCTTTGTGTTTTGACTCGATTCATGGTTGGACTTGATGGCTTAACCCTTGAGTTTGTTCAACTATCTTGATGGGCTAGGGCTCGGGTTTGGTTAGTAATTTTCTTAGGCCAAGCAGGTCTGTTTAGGTTAGCTGCCTTAATGGACCAAGTAATTGTGTTTGTCCCGAACCCTATAAGGATCTGTAACCATTAGCAAATTTCTTTCTTTTTATTTTCTTTCCTTTCCTTCTTTTTTTCTTTCTTTTCTCTTTCTTTCTTTGTTTTTCTTTCTTTTTTGAAAGAGAGAGAGGAAAAGTTAGGGCTTTTGTGTTACAAAGACTGAGTGATGGAATTGTAAATGGAGGGCTGCTTTAGTAGAATTCTCTATATACAAACTTATAATAACATTACTGACAGTCTATTTACAAATAAGGAATTCTGTAGAATAAAAGACTAAACAAAGAAAATATCTAAATCTTATTTATTCCAAATGAAGAAGGCTATTTGCAAAATGTTGGATTTACTTAAAAGAATGAATATTTCCGATTGGTAGAATACTAGGCACAATGATAATTACCTATTATTTTACAGGTTTGATTCTTTTGTTTTGTTTCTTTTGTTTTGTTTTTATTATTTTTTATTTATTTACTTTATAAAGGTTAGGCTTAATTGATATGGGTCCAAACAAAAAGTGATAGATTCGGGCTCCCATAGATGTACGAAGGCCCGCACTAGAGTGATGTTCATGGGGATCTTTTGTAAAGAGAGAATGGGCCCAATCTTATTCTTAATAAACTCCTGTTTATCTGAGATTAAGAGTCGAAACTACGTGTGAAGCAGTTTTTGAGGCTAATGCAGTAGGTGAACATGAATGTCTTTAAAAGACCCTTGACTAGATATAGCCATGACTAATCAAAATCAAAATTAAAGTTACAATTACAACGTAATCTAAACCTTACATAAAATTTTTACAAATCATTTACAAGGAAATATTACAATTACAACTTCACAACTGCCTTTATCCATTTAGGTTTACCACATCATAGGTTCTTGTAAATTTTTTGAAAGAAGAAAAATGTTTTCATGTGATGCAACGGGTGAGTTCTAAAGGTCCTCAAGTTTTGCAACCACTGCGTTTTTTCAAAGCAATGGTTCTGTGGTTGCATCTGAACTTGAGTGGGGTAGCCTAATCGGCCCTGGAAGGTAGTTGTCCCACAACATCCGAAACTTACACAATGGCCCCCCTCCTAAGGTCCTAAGACGGCCTGGTTCTGACCGTATCTACCATGCATTTATGATGCAGAAAACAAAGTAAAAGTAAAACCCCCTAAAATTCCCCCTCAAATAAATTGCCACAACAAAAAAATGTTAGTAAAAAAAACAAATAAATAAATAAAATAAACAAATACATCAAATAATATACCTAAGTTCTTTTTTTTTATTATTCCATTTTTTTTTGAAAAATAATCCTATCTTCGACAACTTATAGTGGTTAACCCTCTAGTGGTCTCCAGTGGAGTCGCCAAACTGTTGAGTCTAATTTTTCGGTTTTCTTTTATTTAAAATTGATTTCTCATTTCTTGATTAATACTAAATCTTAACTCATTTAATATTAATCCTTGACTAAAAAAATTGAGAAATTCTGATTTTTTTTTATTGAAAATAATTTTTGGAGTCGCCACCCGACCAAAGTCGGGAAAAGAAAAAGAAACCGTAATCAATTGGGTGGATTGATTACGATTTAGCTACCGGTCTTTAATTTCAATTTTAATAAAGAACTAGAGGGTTCTGAATTCGGGGGCTAACCTATTAAACCCTAACGGGTACCACTATTTACTTGCCGAAATTAGGATTATTATAACGTTTAAAAAATAAATAAATCAAATCAAAAGAAAAAAGAACATAAGTTTTTATAAATTTTATCGTCGCCCCGAAGGTGCCTACGTATCTGCTAGCCAGATCAGACGATCGTAGTTCTTTCTTTTTTTAGAAAAAAAAACTTTAGCATGTTGCTTTATTTTAATTTCTAAAAATTGTCAACTTTACGTTTTTAATTCATTTGTTATTATTTTTTTTTTCAAAGGAAATTCTAAAAGGGCCTTAACTCTTGAAAAATTTTTTTCTAAAATGTCCTTTCTAAAAAAATTTATTATATATTTTTATTTTTGAAGAAAAACAACAATTTTCCTAAAGACCTAATACCACAAAAAATAATCTCCTAAACTAGGACACATTTTCTTTAACAACTACTAATTAAATCAATAAACAAATAAATAAATAAAAAATAATAATAATAACAGCAATAACCAGAACTAAAAGAAAAAGATTGACCCATGATAAGGGTTGGGCTGAACATGGATTGAATTCGGACTGGTGTGGATTGTATTTACTTCCGGACGTCAAATGATGAGGCTTCGGTGAGTTACGGTAGGAACTTTGGATTGACGGAGATTGATAATCGAATTGAACTCATCAAGACTTTGGATGGATTTCGTCAGGACTTCGTACGGAACTCGTCAGGACTTCGGATAGATTTTGGATGGACTTCGGATGGAACTCGTCAGGACTTCGAATGGATCGAGAATTGAGAATTGGATTGAGGGCGTCCGGACTTGCGGTATGGAATTGTCGTTGGCTAGAAATTGGATCGTAGATGGGGACTTCAGAATTGTGTTCGCAGTAAAGGGATAATGGAATTGGACGTTGAATTCGGCTTCGGAATCGGACATTGGGTCGGCTTATTGCATCAGGGGGCTAAGTGAATTGAAAAACACGACAGGCTGAACCCCAGGCATGTTGCAAATTACACGAATGCATACACTGCGTCACGGTATGATTTGCAGTGTTTTTCAAGCGCCCATGGAGTTCTGCTTCCTCCCTTTGATTCCAATTTTTTTTTTTTTTTTATAAAGTCCAAATCAAATCCTATTGATTCCAGTTGTTTTTTTTTTTATAAAATTCAAATCAAATATATGAAACTGATTTTCGTCTCGCTTCTGCAAAGTTAGAAAAATAAAGACATAGATGCCTGCTGAGACTCAAATCTGTAACCTCCAACTAAATCCACCTAAGTACTCCATTTCTTATCCGTTAGGCTGTTGATCTGTATTTTGATATTCATTACAATTAAATTATATTTAAACTATTTGAATCCCTAAAGTAAAATTTTTAACTAAACTAAAATTAAAACTAATACTAAAACTAATTATTCATAATATAAATTATTTCCAAAAATCTACGAAATTTTTATGATTTTTCCTTTTCTTATTTTTTTGGTATTTTCATTATTTGTTAATATCTTTTATCTTTTATTAATTTTTTTTTATTTTTGATTTTTTTTTGAATTAGGACCCTTTTTGTAAAAATAAAAATTAGGACTTCAGAGGGGCAAAAATTAGGTGTCTACACACGTCAACAAGCATGACACGAGATCTAAACTTGGAATGAAATTAAGCGGGTCTTAAGGAATAGATTTGTCCTTAAACACTCTGAGTAGGACACCTTTCAATGTCTTCAAGAGCTCAAGCAAGGCAACCAATCTGTAGATGAGTATGTTCGTGAATTCTAGTTATTAATGATTTTGATGTGATGTTGATGAGCCCAAAGTACAAACCATCACAAGATTCACATCTGGGTTGTGACCTGGGATCGAGAACATGGTAGAAGTATAGAGGATATGGACTTTGGAAGATACAATACGAATTTCCCTATGAGTAAAACTATAGAAGTGGACTCAGCTTGGTTGAGCTTAAATTGTCTATCTTGGCATGCTATGCCGAGCCGATTTGGTTATAGTTGAGCTCACAATTGTTCTAAGTTGGACCAATGTGGCTATGCTTCTGGCCTATGTGATGATGGTTGAGGTAAAGCTAAGGCCGAGGAGCCCGAGGTTAAAGTTTAGGATGGAAGACTAGGGAAGTCAAATGTTTCAAATGCCTTAACTTTGGACATGTTGCTAGCTAATGTCTGAACCGATGTATGATGACCAAAAAGGGTGAAACCCTATAGATTGAGGTGGAGTGTGCAAGTGAAAGTGAAGAGAAGATAAATGTTGGGCATTTCCTGAAAGAGTTCCAAGAAGACCTTGACACCTTGACTTGACTTGACTTGAATTTGGGGAATACTGTATGGTTTTCCAAAGAACCCTTAGTGTTGTTGTTGCTGATGAGAATGGGTAGAGAGAAAATCTATTCCATATTAATTGCCATGTGAATGGCAACCTCTATACCTTAACCATAGATGGATGGAGTTGTACTACTGTGGTAGCATAAGGAGTAGTGAAGTCTTTGAAGTTGTCGACCTGTTCTTACCTCCGAACTTAAAAGATCTATTGGCTTAATGAGAAAGGTGGACTCTTAATTACTGAATAGGTAAGACTGTTGACCTCTATTGAGGACAAGTACAAGGACGATGTGCTATGTAACGTCTTGTTTATATTTGCCTCACATATACTCCTTAGCTGATCTTGGTTATTTGACTTAAGAGTACTCCAGAATGGATACCGAAACACTTACATGTTCCAAAAGGACTGCAAGAAAGTAGTGTTGACCCTTATGAGTCCTAAAGAAGTTCAAGAATCCTAAGATAAGATCTCTAAGTCCTTACAAAAGAAGTCCTTGATAATTTCCTAAGCTCAATTGTCTAAGGAAGTTAAGATGGAGGGTTGTGTCTTCCTACTAGTCAGGAGGCTACTCAAGCTGAAGGAGGATGGAGTTTTGCCAGCAAATGTGTAAGCCTTACTTCGAGAATATACCCACCTATTTCTTGATGAGCTACCTCAAGGGTTGCTCCTACTTAGAGGTATCAAACATTGTATTGACCTCCAACCTGGAGTGGCCCTGCTAAATCAACTTGCTCATGGGCTCAACCTTGAGCAGGTGATTGAGCTTAAGAAACAACTTGATGAGTCGATCAAAAGAGGGTATGCTCGAGAAAGTATGAGCCCTTGTGCCATACCTATTGTCCTAGTACCAAAGAAAGATGGCTTTTAGCGGATGTGCATCAACAATTAAGCTATCAACATGATCAGCATCAAGTACAGGTATCCAATACCTCAATTGGATGACATGTTGAACGAACTACATGGTGCATGAGTCTTTTCGAAAGTAGATTTGAAGAGTGACTACCACTAGATCAGGATGAGATCGGGGGATAAGTGGAAGACAGCTTTCAAAATAAAGGATGGTCTTTTTGAGTGGTAGGTAATACCTTTTGGACTTACTAACCCATCGAGTATTTTTATGCAACTTATGAATCATATCCTAAGATCATTAATCGGTAAGTATGTTACGGTTTATTTTGATGACATCTTGGTACATAGTGCTGACCTTTCATCTCATGTCAAGCACTTAAGAGCTGTATTCAATATCCTTTGAGTTGAACACTTGTTCAACAACTTGAAGAAATGTATGTTTTGTTGAAGTGAGCTTGTGTTCCTCGGATATGTTATGTTTGATGGAGGTGTTTGAGTTGATGATGAGAAATTCAAAGCTATACTTGATTGGCTTATGTCGACCTGTGTAGTAGATGTGAGAAGCTTCCATGGTTTAGTTTCATTTTATTGGCGGTTTATCTAGAACTTTAGCTCCATAGCTATACCTTTAACCGAGTTGATTAGGAAGAATTCAGAGTTTAAGTGTTTTGACAAAGCTCAGAAGAGCTTCAAGGAGATAATGTTCAAGTTGATGTCTATCCCTATTCTTATATTGCCAAATTTCCATAAGGTCTTTGAATTGGAGTGTGGTGCTTTAGGAGTTGGCATTAGTGTAGTCCTCATCTAAGAGCGTTGACTTGTTACATACTTTAGCTAGAAGCTCAATAGTGTTGCTCTGAATCGTTCAATGTATGTTAAAGAGTACTTTACTCTAATCCGAGATCTTTAGAACTAATTACACTGCCTATTGCCTTAAAAATTTGTTGTCTATATGGACTATGAGTCCCTTAAGGACTTGTGAGGTCAACAGAAGCTCCCTTGATCTCATGCTAAGTGGGTAGAGTTCTTGCAAACTTTCTGATATGTAATTAAGTATAAGAAAGTGAGTTCTAACAATGTAGCCGATGCCTTATCACGTCGGCATGTATTTGTTACAACCCTATTAGCATAAGTATTAGGATTTTGTACCCTTCCTGGTTGATATGAGCAAGAATCCTACTTTGGATCCATAGTAGTTAAGTGTACGCATGGAGGTGTCATAGATGGGTTCTGTCTAAACTAAGGGTTTCTAATGAAAGGTAGATGTATGTTTGTACCGAACAGCTCGGCCAGAGAACTATTAGTTCGGGAATCTCATATCGAAGGCTTAGTTGGAAATATCGAGGAAAAGAGGATACTCGAATTGTTGAAAGAGTATTTTTATTGGCTTAGGATAATGAATGATATTCATAAGGTTCTCCTAAAGTGTGAGGTGTGTAAGCATACAAAAGGTTGGAAAGAATCATATGGGAAGTACATACCTTTACCTATACCTGAGCAACCCTAGACCGACCTAAGCATGGATTTCATGCTTAGATTGTCCTGAACAGTTTGAAAATATGACTTTATTATGGTGGTATTATTCAACAAAATGAGGCAGTTTATTCCTTCCTACAAGGTTGATGATGCTTTATATGTTGCTAATCTCTTCTTGTAGGAGATTATGTGACCCTATGGAGTTTCTAAAAGCATTGTGTCAGATCGAGATATAAAGTTTAAGTGCTTCTTTTAGTGAAGCTTATGGAAGAAGCTCGGCACTAAGCTAATGTTTAGTACTTTCTGTTATCCTTAAATAGATGGCCAGACTAAAATTATGAACATAATAGTTAGAAATATGCTTTGAGCTACTGTTGGGAAGAATTTATGCGATTGGGATCTATGTTTACCGGTTGTCAAATTTGTTTACAATTGCTCTTCTTATAGCTCAATTGGAAAATTACTTTCGGGGTTGTCTATGAGCTCAACCCAAATTTGCCCTTGGACATGATCACTCACCTAACCTCTTCAGGAGAAAGCCAATCTAGATTGCAACAAGTCGAAGAATTCCAAAGGTTATATAAGAAGGTTGCTAAGCAACTAACTAAGATAGTTACTTGACAATAGAAGTAAGGTAATAGAGGTTAGAAAAACATTGCATTTAGCCCTGGAGATTTAGTTTGGATTCACCTCAATAAGGAGAGGTTCCTTGCCAAGAGGACCAGCAACTTATCACCTAGATTAGATGGCCCATTTTGAGTCCCTCAGCGACCAACGACAATGCTTACGAGTTGGAGCTGCCATAAGGATACGGAGTGTCATTGACCTTTAGTGTCGCTGACTTGATGCCGTATATATTTAAAGAGGAGGCCGAATTAGATTTGAAGGAAAATCTACAACAACTCGGGGAGCTGATGGACTGTTGACCTCAAGACCCTTCACCCCAGCTTGCCTTAGGGGTTTGCAAGGTCTTGTAAGAAGGATATAACCTTCTCAGCTCGGCCAGGATAAGCTCCAGTATCGGGAAGGCTTGCTGCTAAACTATTTATGTGGCTAGCTTAGATGCACCTTACTTTGCATTACTACCAGTATAAATGCTAAGCTCCTAATCCCTCCCCGCACGGCAGACCTACCTAGTGCTACGGTTCCTGTTTCTAACCTTCGAATCCTTCTTTGTCAACTTATTCCTATATCTAAACAGCTTGGCTCCAATACTTCACCGCTGTCAGTATGGATTCAATAGTAATGCACCACTTGTTATAACTTTTCTGACATTTGTACTATATTCTCTTTTTACCCTTTGTCACATTTACCCCCCATTTTAGCATTGTACTAGGCTTCTTTATCTTACATGATCCTTTTTGTAATTTCTTACATTTCTTTGTAACCTTAGAGACTTACTACAAATAGCTCTTATCCTTTCTAGTCGGAATCACCTTATCTTACTATGAATGAATATTCTCTTATGTTCTTGCGAGAAACCCTTTTTGAGTATGTTGCTTACACTCTTATCTAATCTTATGAATAGCTCGAGATTGGTGGCAAGTGGACCTTAGCTTTTACTTATGCATAATATCAAGTGAGAGTCAGTTTGTGCAATATTCCTTGATATGTCATATCTAGTGAGTAGTTTCATGAAGTTATTGGAACTTTCGATAGACCATTTTATGCTTTCTTTAATATCTTGAAGTACTCATTTAATTGTCCATGGTTTGTGACAATTGGGTTCGAAGACAAATCATATTGTCTTTTACCTTTTTACCCTCAATTAAGCATCTAGAACTTTTATAAAAATATCAATCCTCATAGGTTGAATTGCTCTGGTTGTTCAAAAGTTTTCAAAATGGTACAAAATGAAAGCAACGATGGCTTTTAGATAACTAACCTTTATTTGATATTTTTAATGTATTTATTTTCACATATGGTAAGATTTTGAATAGATGTAATTTTTTTTCTAAAAAAATTTTACTTTTATAGTGGGAGGAGGTTTTCTCCTTTTCTTTTTTTTTTTCTACATAATTTAAATTATTACATTGGCTAACTAGTGTATATACACACACATGTATAAATTATTATTATTACTACTGGGACAAAGGAATTGAACTTCATGTATTTCGTTAAGAGACTAATATTGATGATATTGATATGGTGGAACTGGAAGGAGCTTAAAAGGAGCGAAGCTCTCCTCACTTACCTAACATTATAGCATTCGCACGGCAACAAATTTATTAACTATTCAATTATAATGTAAGCCATGGATTGCATTCAATATTTTCAGACTTAATAGGCAATGCTTAGAATGTATAAATCCATACTTAATAATGGTTCTCTAGCATTTAGGAACTAAAAAGGGGATAATTACAAATCACTGCCCAGTGTCTTTTGATTTTATACTTAAATATAAAGCTGCTAATTGTCATAGCGATGAAATTTTCACTCATCCAATTTTACATTTTAAGATTAAAATTACTAAACGTGATACCCATTGGAACTTTTATTTATTCATTTATTTTTTGGGTCAGTATTAGAATTAGAATTTTCTTACTTTGTCATCTTGGGATAAATGCTCTTTTGTTTAAAAGCACGGGCTGTAAATGATGAGAGGTTGGATAGTTTTGTTGGTTTAAAGAGTACAAATTGTAAATGAAGGTGGTGGGACAGTTTTCAAGCAAAAGCTTGGAATGTCAAATGACCTGTTCAACCCCTTCTTTTCCGGAATCTAATTTTATAAAACCATTTCAACGTACTGCACCCACCCCCAACCCCCACCACCTTTTTTTTTTTATTTTTTTTTTATGGTTTTTGGTCATCTCTAATCCTTCTTCTTTTGAAAAGACTTCACATCGACAGGATTTTTACCAGAAATCAATAAGACAAATGCTGTTTAACATAAGTAGAAAAGAGAACAACATTTCCTGGGACCAAAATTTGTTAGTTGGTTCCCTATTAAGAAGGAGCAGGTATCCATCATAAATACGATTGGCTCTTCACAGTTGCTTCAGAACTCAGCGTTTGATCAGAGCTCATCCAGGAATAAAAGATAATATTAGCTCGAACAATTTACAGTTCAGGATATGTTATGTCAAGTATATACAGTTGATACTAGGAATTGGCATCTTCCTTCTTCGCTGCCACCCCCACAAATGGAGGATAATTCTCTATATACATTCAGATTATATCCGTATGCTTACACGAAATTCCCTGCGAATTATCAACAAACCTATACTAGATTATCGTAATAAGACTGGAGATAGCACCGACAAAGGAAAAAAAAAAAAAATGAATCACTCTTTCAACTAGTGTTTTCACTTTAGTGCACAGTAGTGTCTTCTACGTAGACTGCACTTGCCATCAAAACTCGTACAGAGACATGCCTTTGTTCACTAGTTTAAGGATTCCCCACTCATCTTTTGCTGCTCCAGTTTCCGGATAAGAGCTTTCTTTTCATCCTCGGGAAGAGAATTGAACACGAAGACAGACTTATCGCCAATGTCATCCTAAAAAGCCACCCATCATGAGTTAAAAATGAAGATCCGGGTTACTAGAGAATGTAGAATCTATTAAAACAAGAGATACCTTTATGGGCTGTGTGAATTTCCGTCCAGCAAATATAACAAATAATGCCATCCACGAACCCAGCAAAGTCGATTTCAATCCGTCATCCATTAGACCACTCTGAAAGTTTCACATATAACGTGTTAGATATGAAAGATGCATTACAGGGATGGCTCTCGGATAAAATGCACCTAGCTGAACTTGGCCTAATATCAATAGAAATGATCGTTGCTTCTAATCAACAGATTGATTTTCAGCTGGGGTTTATGTTAAACTGATCTGAAAGCAAAGCTGATGGATACTACAGCATATGCTGTTCAAGAAGAGTACCAAATGACCAAGAAGAACGGTGGGTATAATAAATGTCAGCAACCCAGCTTCCAGCTTTCCATAGCATAGCCCTATAGAGAATATAAGAAAATAACATCAATAGCCCCCTGCAATAAATCTTGGTTTCATTATCTCACCTTTCAAATTTACAGATTTCATCTAATTTTTAAGAAACTCATACCGTTTTCATTCTTCAGTTTTAGTTTCTAACATGGTAAGTCCTTCAATTTTTCCTTTGCTGCTTCTTTTACAGAGTTTCACAATTACATTGTATGCAATTAAGTTATTTTGTGAGTGACTGAAGTCAACTCATGCTGTGAATTGACATGAAAAAGATAACACAAATTCATAAAGAAGCATAATCTCAAAATTACCTTCCTTGAAAACAAGCCCTGTAAGTGCTGCAAATAGGGGGCCAACAAACCAAACAGCTGCAGGATTATCAAGAACATACTGTACCAAGTTCTCCCCAGCAGGCTGTGCAAGAAACATATATGTTGCCAAGGATCCGATAGCTCCAAGGGCCCAAAAGGCTTGAAGAGTACGTTTAATCTCAGTGACATAGATGTGAATGAGGACTAATGATAGTCCCAACCCACCAGCTCCAATGGAGTAAAATAAATCAAGATTTCCCTGAATTAACTCCCTTATGGAACTCTCTGGTAAGAAAGCAGTTGAAGATGCAACAACAAAAGATGTGGCCGTCGTCACTAAACCAGATCGGTAAAGTATCACCTGACATGATCAAGGCAATACAAATTTCAGATACTAAAGCATGGTTAAATAGCCCAAAACAAACAGAGATTAACTTGAAACACTGTCATGCAGCTTGAGAATTAAAACTCTCTCTCTCTCTCTCTCTCTCTCTATATATATATATATATATAAGCATGTCAAATTCAGATTGAGGAGTATCATCATTCCAAAATTCATGATCTTTAGCAGATTATAAATGTCAGATTTTCTCCTTCCCTCCTTTCCATTACCATACTATTCCTTCCTAAGCTGCCTTTTGCTTAGTGACTTGTAACTTCTCCTAAGCATTTCTTTGTTGAGAATTCTCCAGAGCAGGCAACTAGATTAATCAATCCCTTCAACTAGGGAAGGGTAAAAGGTCCAGAGGGATCATGAGATGCTGCCATATTTCATCTTAAGGTAACACCCAAGAACTACCATCTATGATAGAAGAGAGACTTGCAAGTCTTAGTAAGCCAAAGACGCGCTTTGCCTATGATCTAAGCAATTGATTAAGGGGCCAGAAGGTAACCAAGAATCATACCAAAGAGAGAACCGATTCCATTCACTGACTTTCCACCTGAAGCATAGTGACAGTGGGCTAAGTATTTTCAAAAGCTTAATCCAGCTCCAAGAACAAGAGGAAGGTGCTCTAACAGCCAAAATTTGTTGCCCTTTAGTAGATAGGCAATTACACACTCAACACAACTACCCCCTCAGCCTAATTTGCAAAGGTGCCAAATAGGTTTAAATTGGGCTGCTCTATTCCATTCCTCCAACCTAGGGACACTCAACCTCCTTCAGCGTGGAGAACACCAATAAATCCCATTTTTACTTTTGCTTTTGTGGAAATATCTAGTCTACCACTGCAAAAGAAAATTACAAAGTAATTGTTCAATCTTCAGAATAGTCTTTTTTGCAGAAGTTACATTGAAGCCCAATAGACATGCATGCTAAAAGAGTACAACAACCAGCATATAGTAGGAACTTTGAAGTCCTAGAACCCTCGCACTTCATCATGGATAACACCAATCCCTCCCAAAGCATGCAATTTTAAATATACCAAGGGAGCTTCAAGGTAATGAACAAAGAGTTTCCATTATAGTAATTAAAACACAGATGGAATTTCAGCTTTGATGGACTAGGAACTGCACAAAGAAAAACCAAGCTTTTGTACCTATTGGCATGGAGACAGCAAAATTCCCATAAGAAAGGACTTCCTTGATCAGAGAGACTGAATGAACATTTCCACCTCAAAAAAGGAAAGTTCATTCGCGAAACAATGAGTGCAATCTTCTCCTCTTTACAACGTTAGTGAAAGGATAAATCTTGATTACTAGGAAAGTACACTTCCTTAACATGTCAAATAAAATTTCCATTCCAAGAACAGAAAAATAGGAAGATATTGGATCACTTGGTGGAAACCTTATGTTTCCGAAAAACCCTGTCAATTCCCCATTGATATTGTTTTAAAAAAAAGGAGTGGAGAAGCATTGAGAAAGTATCCTTCTGGAATGGGGAGGAAATTTTATGCAGCAAAAACATCCTCAGGGAAGTTCCAATTTAACTTATCATAGGCCATAGAAATCTCCACTTTAATAGAACAATGTGCTGATTCTCTATTAGTGTGGTAACTGTGGACTGGCGCTTGGGCTATGAAATGAAGATGTTATGTGCTACTCTTCTCGTGGACAAGCAAAATCAGCTATCATACTCTAAATTTTGTATAAAAAGTTGCAGCTACTGAAACGACAAAAATCTCCCATACCAATAGGATTTTCAACTTTTTGAACCAAATAGTGTTGTTGATTGCCCATAGTAGGTTGCCCAAAGCAAGAAACCCCTTCACAGCCACCACAACATCAGAACCAATAACTATTTTCGTTTCTTCATTCGTAAAAGGCACCTTAAAAAAAAAAAAAAATCTCCTCCTTGCCAAGTTTCCATGTTACAAACTCCTCCACCTACTTGAAACAAACGAAAAATCCTGGTTAGTGAACAGCTCTTTATAGTAGGGCACTGCTTCAACTTGCACTTACTCATCTGCCTTGGCTACTAAGTTGTCACTCCCAACCAAGGATAGCATGCTATTACATTTGTGATGTTTCTTCATGGATTTATGAAAAAAACCTGCGTTTTCATCTCCAAGAGAAACCAACCCTTGATTTCTTTCTTCAAGAAACTCTCCTCAGCTCCTCAAAGCATGCAATAGTCTGTGAAGGCTTGCTCCACCTTAGAAAGAACATCAGTATCTCCATGGTTTCAGATGCGATTTTGGATGCTGATAAGTTTCTCTTTTGCAGCAGAGACCCCAGATATATGAGAATTCTTTTGCAAATTCTTAGTTGAAGCTTGAGAATTTTCAATTGGACACCACTTTGAACATACTAGTAACTACATAGCTTTAAGACCAGCTCACTGTGAAAAGACTCCATCTGCTGAAAAATTAAAGAACCAGAAAGGCACTTCCTTTGACCTGAGACCAAAATCCATACGTACCACCCCAATGATCTAATAGAGGAGGGTGAAAAAGGCTTTACTTTTCGGAAATACATCCAACCAAGTGCGATTCACCACAATCCTATCCTACTTTCTCCAGATTAGATTACTTTGGTGTTTGTTATTCCCATATAAGAAAATTACCACTATAGTGAAGTTCCTACAATTCAAAATGATCCCGAAAGGTAAAGGTCCCCCATGTCTGAGGTCGCTGGCACATTTCCTCCCTTATTTTCACAAGGTGATCTTGTAACATTCAAATCTCCCATCAGGGTCCAAAGAAAATTGAGCATATGTTCACCCAAGTTGCTCAAACATTGCCAAAGGAGTTTCCAGAGAGATAACAGTTGGACCATAAACAATTGTGATATAAAACAGTTTGTCATTGTGCAAATTTTCGCAATGAAAATGGGAAAGCTGGCCATACTCAGCCAAAAGTTGACATCCCAGACCAAAGGATGCCAAGACAGCCATATACACTGCGGAATTAACTGTAAAATGCCAGTTTGGATCAAACTTATTCTTCAAAATATCCTCATTTAGAGTTGGTTTACCTGAGTTGCAAACAACTGCAAAAACAAGAATAAATTTCTTGACCAAAATTTCCTTGCATCAATAGCCTTGATACGGTCATTAAGACTCTTTACATTCCAAGTGGTCAGGTTCGTCATTGACGTAACACAAATTATAGAAGTAACAAGATTTCAATACACTTATGTCACTGCGTGAAAAATCTTTTCCAATGGCCCATAAAACCACACCACTAGTACTTTTACCACAAACTCCCCCCAGAATCACGAGGATAAGTTCAATTTAGAGGCCTTTTGTTGGCCAGAGTAGAAATCCATTCTTCATTTTCTTCTCTTTCTAGTTCCTCAACAAAAACCAGCTTGCTGCTCCTCACCTACAATTGGAGGATCCTGGTCTAGATGTGTCTCTAGGACAATTGAGGCAATTTCAGTGCTCATGAGAGTTTGCACATGCACATCACCCTTTCACCATTTACAGCTTCAAGGGAAGCATCTTTAGCGGGCAAAGCTTAATCATGCTCTGGACCAACCCCGCAGAATATTAGGCTCCTCCCCTCTCCTATGAACTCTCTTTCATTTATCCTTGCCTTTAGTTTTGGGACTTGCTGGAAGTTGTTCCTCAATATGGCACAAACGGTAAAATACTTTGCACAATGGACACCTGTAGGTTTGCCACTGATATTCTACACTAATATTCTCCAAGGTGCTATATTCATGTCCGAACCCTAATTCAGCATCTTGTTTTCTAGCATAATTACCTCTACCATGGCTAAGGCTTAATTAGCCTACGCATTTTTTTTTTTTGGTAAATGAAATAATATCATTAACTCAAGAGAATGTACATAAGATATATACAAACCAAAAAAACACTCTAACCACTACTCAAATCTACTATCTGAAAAACAAAAGGATACTAAAAGTAAATGGTGGGCACAAACGAAACAACTATTATGTGATAGTTAAAAAATGCCCATAGGAATGATTCTAGTAAGCGCCTCTAAGCTTTTGCACTTGCATTCATCCTTTTGTCATTTCTCTTTCCAAATATAGTAACAAGCACCAGCTACAGCCTTTTTCTGATTTCTCTGAAAAGCAGAACACTTTCAATTCCCATCCACACCCCTTTTGCAAACAAACATTCAAATAAGAGATGATCATAAGTTTCCTCCGCTTCTTGGTACAAAAAAACATAATTTTTCTTGGATTAAGCCCCACGCAGCTAGCTTGTCCTGGATTGTTAACTTGTGTTGTACCATCATCCATAAAATTATGGCATGCCTTGGTGCTGAGTCTTTCTTCCAGACTAGTGAAGCCCAACACTTTCTACCTTTGCTGTTCTTGGCAAGGTTGTATGCATTTCTGATGGATAAGCTTTTGTTTTCTGCATTTATCCAAACCAGCTTGTCATTTGCATCTGAATTAGGTCTGAGGTTCATTAGATCAGCTGTTATATTACTCCATCGAGAGTTCCTAGGCCAGCAGCTGAGCAGTTAAAGAATCAACATAAAGAGGATGGCTTGCAGCACTAGCTAAATAAATTTTCCTCCTCACATCTAGGTATTCGCAGGGAATACAAAATAAAATAGCACACAAGGGACTACGGAAGGTTGGTATTTGACAGGGACATTCCAACCTGCCACTTTTGAAGAACAAATAAAGCTGACTGGTATCATGATTTTTCCAGCTTCTGCTCCATGTCAGAATCGCAACTAAACTTAAAGCAGAACAACTAATCCTTCAAGTTTTGATCCATATCGATGCTATAAATAGGAATGTCATTGAATAAAACTAATACAAATTTCCGTAAATACCGTTGAAAGAGGTCATTCATGATAGCTTGGAATACAGCCTAGGCATTAGTGAACCCAAACAGTATGACCAAAAATTCGCAGTGACCTTGATGCATTTGGAAAGCCGTTTTTGGAATATTATCGGCATGTATTTAGATTTGATGATATCTAAAATGTAAATCAATTTTGGAAAAAATTGTAGCTCCATTCATTCATCAAGCAAATCCTCAATTATAGGTACATGATATTTATTGTGAGCAACTGAAATCGCATTTAAGGTAATCATATTCGGATTTACGGCCTTCAAGAAAAATTTATCTGACTGAGCCTAAACTTTATAACTAGAATAGAAAAGTTAGTCGAAATGATTTAGCGAAGTTAGATTATAAAAATAATAATCTAAGATCCTAATTTTAGTTTTAGAAATATAATTATATAATATAGTGTAAAATTTATCACAATCCCTAAAATCAAGCTCAAAATGCAATTGGAACTTAGAGATAAATTAATTAAATTATAAAAAGAAATAATATAGTATAATATACAATATGAAACATGTATTTTTATGAATATATTGAGTATATATAATTATATTTGTAAATTATCCTGAAATTATATAAATATATATAATAAGTGATAAACTTATAAAAATAAATAGGAAATATATCTTAAAAATAAATAATATGTTAGAAATACGATTATATGCATATAATTACTTATTATATGTAATGTATATATTTGTCTATATTGGATATATACCCGTAAATTAATAAAATGACCAAATATTATATAATATATATAAAATACCAATAATCAACTTCAAACTTAATCAAAACTCATCCAAATTGAAACCAGACAAATCTAAAGATGGGAAATCAACTGTGGCAGCAAACTGGAGTGGGAAAATGCTGATTAAAAAGCAATTCACCCAAAATATGACACCTCAAAAGAACGAATTAAATAACAAAAAGATCTCTTTTGGTTGACAACACTTTTATAAATTGCTGTGGACTTTAGAAACTTCTCATTTATCACTCTAGAATTTAGGACGATAGAAGAAAATTTTTGAAAAGAATTTAGAGAATTTTAGAAAAATAAGTAGAAAATGGGAGAACCTTATTGACTTACCTTGGTTCCTAAACCTAACGACCACCTAGCAATGAACCTTACTAGCCACCACTAGTCCATCCCGCTTCCTACAACTCCTTATCGGCTGACAACCACCAAAGCTCTGGTGAACGGTTTGTTTTTACATTTGCCCTATTTTTCCTTTAATTACGAAAAATATTAAATCAATCTAGAAAATTATAAAAATATTCATTTGTAGGTTATTTTAGATATACTTTCATGCTGTCATTTTATTTTTATAAGATTATGAATATTTCATGTACTTACTTATCAAAGTTACTGTTCATCCGAAACTTCAAGTCTTTAAATGATATTGTTTTAAAGTGACAATTTTTTTGAAGAATACATGTTATACCTAGTTAATTGCTATGTAACTTGATTTTTAATTCAAGTATATTTAGTATTTATTGTAATTTTTGACCTTAAAAATAGCTAGAAATAGGGAAAATTGTGAGATAAATTAATTTTTACAAAATTAATTGATGAAATTGATATCTATTGACTTTTGGAGATTTATATTACTGTCGGGACACATTAGAAAAAAATTTGTATAAAAATGAGAATATTTGTTTAATTAAACGCAATTTAAAGATACAAACGTAATTATGTGTATATAGGTGATAACCCCAATAATATGAAATCAGTTGCTGATTGAATTCCTTATATTTTTAGGTGTCTATAGAAATTTTTGTGAAATTATTTGATAATCCAAGCTATTTATTGTGAATTTTAATAATACATTAGCTTAATTTACTAATTGCGGTATGTTATTTAGCAATATCGGGCTAAATTAGAATAAATATTCGAATGGAACCTATACATATACATGCCGAATAGGTTTGATTAGGATATATTTTTGTCATATTTTGTGATGTTATATAACCTGGACTTCAGGTTACACATGTTAAGGTTATATATTATATATATTATTAAGCTATTTTGAGAAATTATGTGAAATATAGCTTATTTATATAATATGAATATAATACGATAATGATTGTGATAAGAATATATTGGTATATTAGAAACTAAGAATACTCTTTAGAAGCTATCCCTCGAGATGGAACCCGTAATATGTATCGTCAAGTTTGTACGAATCCAATAATACCACTTTTACTAAAATTGAATAATCTTAGGTAATATAACACATATTTATATAATATTATAAAAATTTACGTATTACGATAATCCTATTATAATTGAAATATAACTTTATTGATTAAAAACAAAAAAATTACATTTCAGTACGATTAAAACAATATATTATGAATAATAATATAACTATGTATATAATTGATACTCACTAATTTAATATAATTATAATAAATATATATTTAAATAAAATTATATTCCATCATATAAGAATAATAATATACTTCAAAAAAATATATTTATGTATATAACTTCGGAATGATATAAAGAGTAAATAAAACTAAATCTGAATTTTGCATATATATAAGATCTTCCAATGAGCAAAGTCTCGACAATACAGGCCTTCTATAGTGAGCGTTGAAATAAATAAGTTGAGATCGTGACTTTATCTCTTGTTAAGATACTATATCAAAGTATTTGAAAGCTTGAAGTAATTTTATTTGTGATTATAAATTAGTTATTTGTGCGTATATCATATGTATAGTTGGTATTCTGTTTGTGATAGAAGTTAAATTTTTTATTGCGCTGTTCTATATGATTTCGTAGTTTTATATTATGTAAATTTTTCTGGCCACTTTTAAATGGAACTAATAGTGATATGATCATTAATGTAACTGGATATGCATATCAATCATCAGGAGAATAATTATGAGTGTCAGACCAAATATCAATTCTTTTTTACGAGGATAGTTGAAATGGTCTTTTTCTATCTTTAATTGAATTAAACGACAGGCGAGAAGGTTGCAATAATGGTGGTAGTCGTGGTTTGAAGATGGTCACGAAGGGAGGTATTTTTCATTATATAAATCTGAGTTTGATTTGATTTTGAGTTACGGTAAACTACTTAATCCCTCGGTATGAGTGTAATTTCTTTGATCTCACGATAAACTGAATAACATTATGCGATCTTTCAAGTGATTATTTACATTGTATTTCATTATAATTAAAAACTTTATTTATGATTATATGGTACTTTTCTAACTCTATCGCAATTATTGAGTTAGTTGTGCTCATATTCCAATAAATTTTTTTGCAGGTGATGAGTAAAAGTGCAAGATGTATATATATTATTATCCCTAAGTTAGTATGCAGTTGGCTGGAAAAGTAAGTAAAGGAAAATCCATGGAATTTGGGTTTTTTACTTTTCGTTTTGGTTTTAAAGAAACTAATACGAATTCCTTAATATACTTACTAGTTTCTTATTTTATTATAAATAAACTTTAAGATTCGTAGTTTTATAAATTTTTAATATAAATTATAACTTTGTTTGTGAGATACTTATACAAATACTGTTGAATTATCAGACAATAAGTTGTTTTCAACAGGTATTTTTGAAAAGTTATACTATAGATTTGATTATTATCAGATATCAGACTAAATACTTTAAGTTGGTTAGGTTGTATACGTTTTGTATAAACTGTATTTATGATAGCAACTATGAGATTAGTTTCATTCTTAAAATAGTTTATATGATAGGACTGTTACAATTTTTCTTGTTTGAGGTGTGATATTTATTTGAAACCATTGCATTGTTCAAAGCCCCCATAATCAATGCAAAAACGCCAAGAACCACCTTTTTACTTAACCAATATTACTGGGCTAGAAATAATACTTACACTTGGCTTAATTATCCCAGCATTCAACATATCTTTCACTGTTCTTTCAATTTCATATTTCTGAATTTCTGCATATTTATATAGATGAACGTTAATAGTACCAACCCCTTCCTTAAGAGGGATTCTGCGATCAGTGTTTCAGGTTGGAGGCAACCCTTTACGCTCATAAAAAGCTACTGAAAATTGCTTGACTACTAGCTCCACGTCAGGATTATTTTCCTCCAACACGGCCCCAAAATTCCACAAAGGGGAACAACACAAGAAGCTACCATAGTCCCAATAATCTATTTTAAAAAGCTTCTTGTAGGAAATAGCAGATTTCTGTAATGAAGGATCCTCCTGCAGCACTACTCCATCACCCCTAGGCATTTTCAAGCACATAATTCCTCAATCAATCTTAATTTCACCCAATGTTTGTAACCAAACCACTCCTGAAATAATATCTATAGCTCCCGATTTGACAACAAAAGGAGCAATATCATCAATTTTCAAGTGTAACTGATGTACTAGCTTTTGAGATATGAAATTGTGAGTTGCACCACTGTCTACTAAAATTTAAACTGGGCGATTCAACAACATACTTCAAATTTTGAGGGTCTTTGGTTTGGTCCATTAAAAGCATTAAGAGATAATGAGGATAGCTTTAAGTATGATGCGTCAAGGTGTTGAACTTCAACTTCTTTCCCTAGCTGTTTTGTCTCCTCCAAATCTATCCACACTTCCTTGCTTTGATCGCATTCCTCTTCCAAGATCAGAACTCTAAGAGTATTATTGGGACATTGATGGCCTGGTTGGCAGGGTTGTTGCATCTGAAACATAGCCCTTTGTTCTTTTTGTCAATAAACTCTGAGTAAATCATTTGTTTTGGTCCTTTTGTCACATTACTGCAGACAGTTGAACTGCTACTAGCAGCAGTACTCATAGATCCAATTTCCTTGCTCTATGCGGTTGAACACACATTAGAGAAACTTGTATCACTCACAGTTCTAACATTCTGAGTTTTCCATTGCCAACCAGTTGGAACAATAGCATTTGAGGCCAAATAGTGTATAGGTTTGGGGCAATACCCTGATGAACCCATAGATTGTGCTTGACTCTAAGGAGAGATAAAAATCCCTCTTTCATAGTCTTGTTCAATACTTAAAGACAACTCCATGGCATCTGATAGAGATACTGGTCTCAGCGTTTGCACTCTAGTTCAGATATCCTCCCTCAATTCTCCCAAATAATACCTTAACAATTTCATTTTAGTACGATCTGGAACTTATGAAGTTAAAAGTTTCCAACAATTCTACAAATGTAGTCACAGAAGAAGTTTGTCGCAGCATAGAAAAACTTATGAAGGATTTCTTGCTGATTGCCTTGTGTATCTTGATAGTAATTCTTGTGTAAAAGTTTCCCAATCCAGGTGAATCATCCTTTGCTTCAACATATTAGACCAATACACTGCTCTTTCCTTCATGCACATGGCTGCTGTCGACACTTTCTAATCTTCCCCAGTATCATGGATCTCGAAATATTGTTCCAACGTTGTTAACCATTGCCTTGGATCATCACCTTCAAATGCTGGTAATTTCATGGCCACAGATCTATTCCGAGTTTCTTCATTCTCTACCATCAATACGGAACTACCAATGTTGCATCTTCCTAATACTTTAGCCTCTGTTCATTCATTATTGCCAGATTTCGAAGTAGAAACATAGACCCCCTTTGTTGTCTTGTCTTTCTGAGAATTCTTCCATAAATTCTGTAATGTTGCTTGAATTGAAGCAATCGAAGTTTCTAGCATTCGCCATTGCATTCCATTCAACTACAACCGATTGGTGTTGTAATTCATTGAAATTTCCTTTTAAATCTGCTTTCATTCCATACACATTTTTTTCGAGGGTTCCAACATTTCTTTCCAGAGTTTCTACCTAGACTCCACTCCACTCATTTCTTCCCTTAGAGTTTCCCATAGACAGCGCCCAAATTGATACGTCTAGGGCTCAGAAAGGATTCACTGATTAGAGGAAGTGAGCTACTTGGTTGAGTTATAGGACACTGTAGAGCCAAAACACCCAATTAGCCTGGGTACTTTGTGGTTGAAATGGGGAGAATTTTTTTTTTTTTTTTTTTGGGTAAATAAGACAATATCATTACTCAAAGAATGTACAGCAGAAGACTACAAAAGAAAATCTCCTACCTCTATTCAACTTTAGTGTCTAAAGAACAAAAGGATACTACGGGTGAATAGACGTACAAGGGAGCAAAAGGAAACAATAGATGATTACAGAATGCACAGAAGAATAATTCTTTAAAGCACCTCAATACTTTTTCCAGTTGTATTCATTCTTCTCTCATTTCTTTCTTTCCACAAATCATAGCATGTGGTAGCTATAGCTTTCCTTTGAATACCTAGGAGAGAGAAGCATTTGTTGGGCTCCAAAAATTCTTGCATCCTTTTGGCCATAGAAGGCCTATTATTCATCCAATTAAGGGCAACTTTGACCCTAGCCCAAACACCTCTGGCAAAAGAGCAATAAAAAAAGAGGTGGTAATGGGATTCCTTTGCATCATGGCACAAAAAACATAAGTTAACTTGAACTACACCCCATGCAGCTAGCTTATCCTGGGTGGTGAGCTTTTGATGAACCAGCATCCAAAGGATTATGGCATGTCTTGGTGCAATATTTTTGTTTTATACTATAAGGGCCCAAAATTTCCTTTCTTCACTTGTTTTAGCTAGATTGTATACATTTTTAATAGATAGACTCTTACTCACTGCATCAATCCACACCAACTTGTCCTTCACATTTGAGTCTGGTTTGATACTTGTCAAGTCTGCACTTACAAGGTTCCAGCGAGCATTTGTTGGCCAAGTCCACTCATTTCCAAGAACAAAGGAGCTGAGAAGAGTGTCCGTAGGGTATCCATAAAGGGATCTACTCTACGTTTCTATCCAATCAGCAAGGGGGCCTTGGGGGTGCCAATTGTCATGTTAAAGAGATATAAGGTTCCCATTCCCTACCTTCCATTGCAAAAGTCTTTTAGCTAGAGGACGCGTTTGGAGGATTTTTCGCTAAGTCCATGTAGCATCCCTAGGCGATCTAATTCTCCAAAATTCTTTCCTCTAAGTATTTCCCTCCTCACCCAATCTGGCCATAAAGTCTCTTCTTTGTCTTTAGAAAGAGTCTAGATGTGCTTAAGTTGTGTAACTTTGTTCCAAAGTTTTATATCTATAAAACCAAGTCTTCCTTCAGATTTTGGTTTACACACTTTTTTCCATTTGATTTTTGTTTTGGCTCTTAAGTCATCATTTTCAGTCTAGAAGAATCTTTTTAATTTCCTCTCAATCTAGTTCAAAATTGAAGAAGGCAAAACACAAATCATAGCTCAATAAACTTGGAGGGAAAATAGCATACTTTTAATGAGTTGTGCTCTATCTACATAGGAAAGGAACTTGGATGACCAACTGTTAATCCTTGTCGAGATCTTGTTGAGCAAGATGCCATAATCTAGCTTCGTCAATCTAGGTGACGAGAGCAAAACTCCCAAATTTCTTATAAGAAGAAAACCTTCCTCAAAATTCGAAAGTGAAATGATTTGATCCTTTTGATCAGGTCTAACGCCATTAACAAAGATTTGACTTTTCAGAGCATTTGCATGTAGACAAGATAGCATTTGGAATTCATCTAAACCATGTTTAATATGCTTTATTGAATTGAAGTCACCCCAGGAGAAGATGAGGATATCATTAGCAAAACTCAAGTGATTTAGTATTGTTTTCTTGCATCTCTAATGATGTGTGAAACCATCTCTTTCTGCTATTTTCTTCATGATACAAGAAAAGATATCCATAGTAAGAATAAAGAGATATGAGGAGAAGGGATCCCCTTGTCTTAAGCCTTTAGTAGAGCTGTAATAACCCACAAGTTCACAAGTTCACCATTTATGTTAATGGAGAATTTAGGAGACGTAACATCGGATGAAGATGGCTGGAAATTGCATAGTGTTTAGAACTTTCTCCACAAAACTCCATTTGATGTTGTTGTAGGCCATGGGGGAGAACTTGATATAGCATTCTTCTGCTGTTTAACCTCCTTTTCCCTCCACTAAAACAACTAACTTCCTAACTAACTCTACTTTGCTGTACGGTACTTATATTGCCAAATTTCCAAACTACCCCTATTGCAACTTCTTCAATACACTACCCACAACTCCATACAGTACTGCACACATAAACAACATTGCACACACAACACAACACATGTACAACACAATTCATGAATTACACAACACACACACTACACAATGCAGCACGCAGAACACCCTCACTACACAATAAAACACTGACACACACAAAAACTAAACACCCATGCCTCTTGTAAACATGTAAAAATGGCTTATGAACCCTTAGGGTTGTATCACCCAGCATATGCAAAAGGTCTTCATTTTTACACATTCTCATTGCTATTGACTGGACTAAGATGAAGTGCATCTTACATCCTAGAAAATAACCCACCAAAGTATTAGACAAATGGCATGCACCCTCCCTTGTCATGTCCATAGGTGGTCAAACTCTTGCTATGGTCCCACTTCTAACTGGGGGAAGAATATCAGAGCTTGAAGTTTTATACTCCACATCAAGCAAAGGAGCAAAAGTATCAGCATAGCATTTTCTTTGTGGGTTGGACAAAGAGGAGCAAGCTGGTCGAGAAATGTTATAGTTTTCAACTTCACCCAGAAACTCCTCCAAAGCCTCAAATGCAGTATTTCCAAAAGAGGATTGAGTTGAAGTCCTATTTGGCTGTTGCAGGTGAATGTAATTCTATAAAGTGATAACACTCAAGTATGAGTGTCTTACAGCAACCAGCCCTGCCATGTTGACAGTGCTCACCCCAATTAGCATAAGACGTATAGGGAGTCCCACTTTCCTCCAAAAAGCTTCAGAAAAGGAATACTCAAAAATATGTGCCAATGAGACTCATTCCCCCTGCGGAACAGTAAACATAAATTTGTTGATATAAGACCACTGTTTAAGTAGCTTTTCCTATGTGTCTAATTTCTGATGAACTTATAGACTCATTCCTAACATAAAATAAACACATGCCAGGGAAGTGGAAATAGCTTTAGAGAACTAGTCTAGTCCATGGCTTTCCATTGGTGTTCCCTAAATATGTACTATGCCAAAGCACTGCACTTGACCATTGCTGCCACGTTTGTTCTTAAGTTTCAAGGAATCACGCTGCTGACTTGATTCCAAATTATACTTCCTGAGGTTAAATCTCAACATCCACCATCAGTGATGGAGCACACTGTAGCTTCACTTGGAATCCCAGAATTGTAAATCTGCCTAGATTATAAATATTAGGTAAGAGGGCTTCTGGGCATCTTGTAGTCATACTGTCTCATCCAGTATCCTCTTTCAGAAGAATTCATGAATAAGTAGACCTAGTGGAAGGATTTTTCAAACTCCATGAGCAGACCTTAGGGGTTTTAACTTGCTAAGTACTCCTTCCATTGAGGTTAGAGTAAACTCATGAAGTCCACAACTCAACATCCCTTTATTACAATGGTGCCACACATACAGTTTTGTTCCAACAATCAAATAGCAATTTCAAGGCATCCTTCATCTTTAGGTACAGTCCTACTTTGTCTTTTTGTGTACCTCTGTAGAAAGTCTCTAGTTTTTGGCGTTATTTTCTCTTCATAAGATAAATATTTGCTAGTTCAATGTTTCAGTCTTCTAGTTGCTGTTTTCACCAAGATCATGCAATTATTTGCCATCAACTTGGTTGACACTACAGGCATTCCTAAGTAGCTTATAGTTAGAGAATCCTCCTGAAGCCTAGGATATCAATTAATTCCTTCCTCACTGATCTGACCCCTTGTGCCATGAAGATGAGACTTTTTTCCCCTGCTTATGTCTACCCTAGACGACAAAGTGAACTCTGATGAGGCCTCCTTAAAAAATGCTGATGGGTTTTTTATCTGCCTTAGAGAAGACCGAGGTTGTTAGCAACATTTAAATGTGTAGTAAGATCCTCAAAGACACTCCAAACAATCCACTGTCAGCCTTCTCTTTCAAAGTCAAGAGAACATAAAGGGACATGTGGGTTACCATAACAACCTCTTAAAAAGAACAGTACTAGTTTGCCATTGGAATATGCAGGATCCTTTTTTACATAACAGCTTGGGTATATTCATTGAAAATTAGCTGGACCGTGCAGCAATTCTTGTCCAACTAAAGTACTAGGTTCCTCCCCAAACCTCTTCTTCTTCTTCTTCTTCTTCTTTTTCCTTTGGCTATCTCTTCACCCCTCTTTGGATTAAGTGGAATTGAGGTGCAACAAATATACACGTGAATTTATCAACAAACCATTTCCAACATCATGCATATAACAATTATGGAGACTTGCATCTATGTTACACGAGATCAGAATATAACATATTCCAAATTAGCAATGATATTAAAAGGGGAGATGAATAATTCCACAAATTTAATGTGTCAAGTTTACTATACAAAATCCTAACAAAAAGGTAGAAAAAAGTTAGATGATTATTGTATTCTAAAAATTAAATTTGATCCGGAAATTTCAACTCTCTAATTCCATCTTGCAGTCAGAAACGCAAAATCCCCTTGCAAGGCTAAACAAACACCCTAATTGAAATTTCACACAAGAAAAGGAAACTAACATATTGACCCATCAACAATTCATTCTCATGAAAATTTTAGTGCAGAAAGCATATTATGCTTAGCCATGCTTACGAACACCGTAGTACCTGAATCGCAATTTATTTATTCTCCATCTTAAACATGATTTTTGGCATACCCAGTGGCCGACACTACCAGTAACTCCGAGAGCCCTTTCAATCACCCATAGGGCACTCAAAACATTGCAAGTTTTTAAATTTTCACTGGGTTGGTCACCAGGCATACCATACGCATCAAACACAATATACTCAAGACAATTTATAATCATCCAATACGTAAAGCCAACTTCATATCATTTAAACACACAGCAAAGAGGCTACAAACGAACAAATGGCGGTCAAGCAAAGCGGGTCGCATGAGCAACTTAGACCCGTGCCTCGACCAATAGGCAGAGGAAAATGGAAAGAGAGTAGAGTACCTCCTTGACGTCGGCAGAATCAACGGTCCACGGACCGTAAAGACCCTGATAAACCGTTGGATTTGGGGAGCTGCTATCACTTAAAGCCTTGCATCGGATAGAGCGTTTCGCATGTGGATTAGGAAGTGAAGATATTAATGGTTTGGAAGTAGAAGGGACAGCGTAGAGGAATGGAGATATCACTGCTGTCACCGCCATACGCTAACTAATTCTTAAACACAGCTAGCAGTTGGTAGGTAGGTAGGTAGTTAGTTTGTGTGTCCGTGGTAGGAAATGAATGAACGGAAAACAAGTGAAACGGTTGGGTACTTCCTTAATATTCCGGAAAATGGGGAATCGTGTTGCTAACGAGTGTGGGCTTGGGCTTAGGCTTAAAGATCACTGGGCCCTGTACCAAAGTTGCGTGTAATCTATATGTGCAAACATTTCTTTTTAATTACATAATTCAATTCAATGAACACATTTATATTATGTTTGAGACATTTAAATACTACACAAACACAGTGCACACACAACACACAGAGGTACACACACAAATATATATACTAGCTGTTAGTATATCTGTGTTGCGTGTATAATTTTTTTTTTATCTAATAAAAATAATATATATTTATTTCAAACTTATAAAAAATATTTTGCATTAACCATTATAAATTTTATTTTTAATGTACTTATATAATTTATAATGACTTCTTTTAAAAAATCATATTAATAAAAGAAATTATGGCATGGAAATTGTGAAAAAAATGGGCTTTGTTGAAAATTGTAAAAGAAAAGAGATAAGAAAGTGGGAGAGAGAAGAAAGCGGCAAAGAAAAAAATGGAGTGTAGTTTTAAAGAGTAGGAGAGAGAAATTAGATGTATGTATTATAAGGAAAGATAATTTTACCTATAATATAAGTTATATATAATTTTACAATATTATTTTAATATTGGTTTTTCTATTAAATAATATTTGATGTTGGTCAAAATAGTAATTTAAATTATAGCGGTTACTTATGTTTTCAAAGGTTTTAATTATATATATATATATATATCGAAATTTGATAAAATCCTCTATGTGAATTATTTAAATCTTCTATACTTATATCATCACATCAAATAAGTCAATGAATTGACATTTCTCATAATGCTTGTATATAAATATAAATGACTTACTTAGTGTGATGGCACTAATATAGATGATTTAAATAGTTCATTATTGAATTTATGCATAAACATAACAAAAGAAACTTAAATGACTCCATTCAAATATGAAAGGACTCAATTGAATTTTATTTCAAATATAGAGGAATATCCATTTTTTTTTAAAAAACTTATCCATTGTATTTGAAGAATTGGTCTCATATTAAAATAATTAAGTTAATTATTGTTAAGCAGTAAAAAAAGCACTTGTATTCAATCAAAAATGATAATTTCTTAGATGATTAAAATAGGAGAAAAATCTTAATGTTGTGTTGCTTCAAAAAATTTCTTAGATGATTAAAATAGGAGAAAAATCTTAATTTTATATTGCTTTGAAACAAGTATGAACACTTGATATACTAAAAAAAAAAATGTTAATGTGAAATAACATTACATCTAATTGATAAGTACTCTTATACTTTAAGTTCGATTGATCTTTTGATGATTTTTGCTTTAATACCTTCTTGCTATTTATGGATATATGAAAGTGTATCTTCTAAGTATGTCTATTGTCTTGCTTCTTTCAGAATTTTCTATACCTTGATCCTTTGGCTCTAACAAATTGCCTCTACCAATTGTTGTGCGTTAAGATCTCAGTTTGCATGATTTACTTTGATTCTTTGAAACTTCTATGTATTTAAGAAGCTCTTATGTAATATTGTATTTTTATGATTTCATTAATCCTAAAGTTCACTCTTTTTATCATTTTACCATACTACTAGATAGTTTTCAAGAATTAATTTTCTTTATACAAGTTCACTGAGACTTCTACAAACTTCAACAGTGAGATAATCTTTTTTCAACCTTATCTTGGAGTGTCAATTAAGCCTTTAGGACTTATCTTTATGAGATGTTATTTTTGTACTAAAATAATGCCACCTATTATTGCATAAAATAGTAATTTTGTGCAATATTCAAACTTTTAAATTTTTAAGTTATTTAAATGAAGTATCGAAATAACTTAAGCAATTCATTTTGTCAATTAATAAATAAACCTTCAATAATTAATTTAATTTCTTCGAAGCCATAAATTAATTTTATAAAGCTAATTTTCTAAAATGACCCTAAGTACCTTGATTGCTAAACGGAATTCTAGTAAAATGGAATTAGAAAAAAGCATGCTTTAAAAATTAATTTGCAAATGATAAGTATGCCCTTATGTACTTTAATTATATGTCTTTATGATTTATCTAGAAGGATAATTAAGTTTTAATTTGAATTTAAGTTGGACTGTAAAAGAGCATATGGAGGATTAAAGAGAGAAATTAGCATTTGAAAAAAAATTAAGAACTCCCTTCACCTTCTAAGAAGTTACATGAATATTTAGTGTGCATTGGGTTCATTGAATTCTTGTAAGATTAATTAGATAATTCAAAGATGATTGCCATTTATCTTGAAGATATAAGGGAAGGAGAAAACTTTGATTGGTAAAATTGTTCCATTTAAACGTCAAGTTCAATTTTAAGTTTCAATGCGTAAGAACACTAATTTAGGATGTTTAATTGACGAATTAAGGAATTAAAAGAAGAAATTAAGAGTTCCTTAGAGCCTTTAGTAGCATGGAGGCTAAAAATTAGTATATAAAAAATTTTGATTTTATGTTTTGGGGTTAAATCTTACATATGTGGTATGAATATTTTCGATCTATAAATTTTATATAGTAACTAGATTTTGATTTTGTCTTATTGGAAGGTTAATCGGGTTTTAGTTGATTCACTAAGAGTTTTAGAAGTTTTCCTAGGTTTTCAAGTATTACATGAGGTTAAGAGTTGCTAATTGAGAAAGGTAAGCATAATTCCATGCTAAATTTAAGTTAATTACTTGGAGACTTATTGGTTTGATAGTTAGATGAGTGTTTAAGAGTTAAATCAAAGTTATAATGGGTATTTGTATGTGTATGGGTGGCATGAATCATATGAATGGGTAATTGATGTTGATTTGGTCTTAGTTGGATTTAGGTGTTAATTTACTATGTGATTGATGCTTAATCGATACAAATTTGAGTCTTGATGAGATGATTCTAGTGTGTGCCATGGGTATTTGGTAAGGTACGTGTTTGATTTCTTATGATCTTCATGTTTTGATGCTGTTGATTGATATCGTTCCTTATAGGCTTTTATCTTGGGTAGCTCGGCAACTAGACGATCCAGGTATAGGCCAGTAGGTACTCAAATAAGTTGGCTTTTGAAGAGGGTAGCTCAAATGAGTTGGCAGTTAGATTGGTTGAGCTATTTTAGAGTCTAAACATGGTTTAGAATTAAGATAGAGTTGTGAGTGTTAGGTCAGACTTCGGAAAGTAAGATGGATCTAGTCAGCATAGCAAAGTTGACTCTTTAAGACTTAGGTAGAGGGAGAGGATTTAGCATGCTATGCTCTCTAGTCCCTTAGTTTAGGTACATGTGAAGAGTAAATGGGGTTGATTCCTATCATCTGGCCTATGATCCATTTATGAAAACCTTAACTAGATACCCTTCTTCAATACTTTCCTCATCCACACTCCTTACCACACTAGCAGACTAATTGTCTTCCTTATTGACAATAGATACAACATACATCCCATCTTTTTGCAAAGACCCATCTATAAACCATTCACGATGACCAAAATCAACAGCTTCCCTTTGAGAGCACAATTAAATGCTTTTGCTCAGCTCTCTTTCTTGCTCTTGTAGTCACTTGAGGTTTTGTTTACTGCCTGTCAGTCTTCATAATCTTTGACAGCTTCTTGAACATTATATGTCTTATGTATCTCCACCATGGTTAACTTATTCTTCCTATTCCACAAGATGTTCTGTTGATCTACAAGTATACTTGGTTTTAGCCTCCTGTTATTAAATACAAATTCACATAACTCTTTCTACATGAGCTACATTACTTCCTGGCTTTCAAAATGAGATCTCTATAGGTTACATCCCCCCTCTTTGATTTTTCAACAATGAAATATCACACATAGTCTAATGATATGATCTTTTCCTTAGAAATACATAAATTTAGAGCTCCTAACCAAACACATGCCACTGATTCACAACATAATAGGATGTATTCCACCAATTCATGCTTATCACACAAAAGATAGTAGGGGTTTGAAGATACTTTCCACTTGTAGAGATTCTCTAAAGAAGGTAGAGTTCCATTCAATTTATGTTAGAAGATGACGAATTATTCATATAGGATTTGAATGCCAAACCATCCTCCATTCACTATTATTAACAACAAAAGAGTAAGAAGGCTTACAAGTTCGATCTTTCTTGCAAATTGAAGGTAATGATATACTGACTTCACCTTGCTTATCCTCATTGATCATAATGCCACATTAAGTTATATACTCTTCCCAACATGAAAATCAATATAGCTCTTGTTGCTCTAATCTCTTCATTACCTATCATACTTCGTATTTTTCTAAGATTTCAATTATGATAGAAATTGTCCACTTACTCACAAACCCTTAGTTGGGATCAATTCTATTTTCATTTGTTAGGCAATATATCTTTAATGTTGGTATCTACTTATCTCATCCAACGAACATCTTTGACCCATCCTTAGTTTGCCAGACTGCTCCATCAAACAGAATAACCCTATAATATACTACTCTTGTCCTAAGAAGCCTGGCCTCCATTCCTTGCAAAATGTTATTCATTTTCTAGGAAATAAATTCCTTTCTACACTCTAGCCTATAATGCCATAGGATTTTGCTACAGATGTTATGTAAGCTTCATTAGTAGGCTAAAAATAAAATCTTGAAGATTCTTAAAAGCTACTCTAACATTTTCCTCGGCCTTTGATAGTTTCTCCCAACTACACAAGTGTACCATTTTCTCTTCCTCCCTTTGGCCTTACTAGAAATTTGCATGTAAGTAATTCACTTGCCTATACCATTTATTCAGGAATTTGAACATGCTTATAGAATAGGTAAGGATTGCGCATGCAACAGCTTTAATTAACACTTCTTCACTTGCTTCACGTAATAAACTTTGTTTTTAACCTTGAAGCTTTTTAATTATCTTTTCTTTGACAAATTGCAAAGCTTATGGGTAGTCTAATATACCTACTAGGCTCTTAAGTAGTTCCTATTTGCAAAATTGTACTAATTTTATTCTTGCATTCCTCTGAAGCATTCTTGCTAAAAAAAAATGGTAGATTTACTAAAATTCACCTCTTGGCTTGAAGCATAACAATAGTTTAGCAAAATTTTCTTCAAAACTCTCGTATCATAGCCTTTGTCTCCATGAAAAACAAGGAATCATCTTACAATTGATAGATGGGTTAGAGTTAGACAAGATGGTTCAATAGTTATTCTCGTAAATCTACCATCTTGCGTACCCTCAAACACCCCCTTAAGTAAAACATCCACAGCCATTATGAAAAGATAAGGTGAAATGAGTCACTTTATGTATATCCCTCATTGGTTGCACATTTCTTATTGACTTCCCATTCAAAATGATGCTAAAACTCACATTAGCAACACATTCCACCACCTATTGAATCTATCTCCTTGAAAATCCCATTTTTGACATAACAGCCTTTAAAAAATCCTATTCCACTCTTTCATAAGCCTTACTCATGCTAAGCTTAATGGCATAATTAGCCAACTTACCCTTCTTCTTATTCTTCAAATGATGAAATACTTCATTAGCCATTACAATATTATCTTGGATCAAATGTCCTAATATAAATGCAGTTTGGTTGCCAATAATGAGATAATTTCAAAACGGCTTCAATCTACTAACCAAAACTTTAGACATAATTTTATATCGATTATTATATAAATCAATAGGCTTGAATTAGGTAAGAAGAGTTAGATTTTGAGTTTTAGGAATCGATACTAGCTTGTGTGACTAAGACCAATTGGGAACTTAGCAAAGACAAATAGTTTTATATAGAAAATTCCCTAGATAGCCATATGCACCTGGAGCCTTAAGTGCTTCTATTGGAAATACAACATCCATAGTTTCCTTCACTATTATAGAAGCACATAAAACACAATTAATATATGCAGTAAACACTTCATTAGCCCATTCCATACAAAATCCAAAATTTCGCCTCTTACTAAATTTGAATAAATTGTAGAAATGATTAACAAAACATCATCCCAATCTCCATATTTCACTCAACCATATGATTGTCATCTCTCTCAATTATAAAGATCTTATTCCTTTATCTTTTACTCAAAGTAGTAGTGGAAAAACAAAAAATATTCATATCATTATAAGTAAGATAATTAATCCTAGATCTCTGATGTCGAAATATTTCCTCCTTACCCCAAAGTTCTTCAATTTGAGCTTGAATCTTATCATTCTTCCTTGATAATTCCTTCATTCAGTCGGGATTGCATTGTTACCAACTTTTACTTAAGCTCATTGATGCATTTTCTATTGTTAGGAAAAGTACTATGACTCCATTTAATAAGGTTCCCTTTGCATAGCTACAATTTCTAACATCTCTCACATAAGCACTATTAGAGCACTTGTTCCAACTTTCCTTAACTATATGAGCATGATCATTGGATGCTCTCCACATATTTTTGTATCTAAATTTTTTCTGACCTTTAATATCAATATACTCAAAGTCAACAAGAATAGTTCCATGATCCAAGCCTACTGTTGGCTCATGAATAACCCCTGTTCTTGGAAATTGACCCATCTACAACTTCCTCTTTTGGACATGCTTCCTCCTTATCTAAAGGTAAAACAATATAATACTCAAGATTTTGCTACTATCTCCCTATAACAAACTACCTCATTTCTATGTATTTTATAGGGTTAACTTAGGTCGGATTGAAAGTTTCTTGCTACTGTTTATCTTTATTGGATGGATGTGTCATTTAATTGCTTAGTATGTGGAGCAATTATGCTGAGTTGGTTTTCTCATGGTAAAATTCTATTAGAAGTTTTGGTAAAGGGAAGGTTGTTGAATTTTGGTATTGTATATAGTTGTTGTTATGTTAAGTAGTAGGTTAAAGGTTAATGTATTGTTTTAGGTTACTGTTGGTTGCACTTAATAAACTATTTTGTAATGGTCATAATTTTATCAAGTTTGGAAACATGTGCCTAGTATTCTTAACATCCACTTCATTTCTTAGCTACCTTATCATAACTACTTCATTTCCTCTTAACAAACTCCTTTTTCCCCCCTAGCAAGATCCATAAAAGGAAATTCTCTCATAAAAGGCCCAAATAACTCTTGTAAATTTCTTATGATATGAAGCAAGACCTGCTTGCATGCCTTAGTCTCTCGTAATCAAAACAAAACTTCGGTAGTTATTCTAACTTAAAGTTGGCCCATATTTGCTTCCTCCCAAATAGTTAACTTAAACACTTAACTCGATGTGTCTAGGAACTCAGTTATTACTAGGGTTTACCTTAGGGGATAAGAACCAAATGGGTGCCTTGAAGTATCGAAGAAAATAAAATAAGAAGGTTGGGGAATTGAATACAGTAGCTGATGTGAAGCTACTCGAATGATATGACTCGTTAATGAACACAACACAACTTGGCACTTCACTTAATGTAACACACAAGCTAATGCTAAGAGCTACCCAGCACTAATCTTAAGCAATTTAGCAAGACTAGATAAGAGTGTATAAAAGGGACTTGGAGAGGGACATCTCATAAGGACCAAGAATATCCAAAATCTATAAGGAATATAAGATGTTCCGGCTACAAAGAGAAGGAACTATTTATAGTAAGTCCCTAAGAAGGCATATATTAAAAGGGGATTCCTAATACATATGAAAAAGAGTAAATATGACAAATGAAAAAAAAGGAAAATAGTACAAAGTTAGGTGAAAAGGACAGGTAGCAGCTTGTCAATGGTCTCGTATTAAGGAATCTTTGGGCGTAGTAGCTAAGTTGGATCATGGCGTGGTGGCATTAGGTTCCCGAGATGAATAAGGAATATCGTAAGTATTAGTAGTATACCGAAAGAGAAGTACTTGACTAGCAGTAGCCTATGTCTCGGCACTCGACAGGAAACTTTCAATTACTAAAGGTCCGAGTAGAACTTGGTGTGCAGGGCCCGAGCCTTCATCATTCGGAAAAGAGTTCTTGGAAAGAGAATAATCGGCGTCGGTATAAGGGTCAAAGCACAGTAAGGTATACCCACCCAGAGCTCTCAAGGAGTTCAGCCACCATTTTACTGTGTACTGTTTCTTGTCCTAGGTAGGTTGACGGGAGTAAATTCTTTTGGCGAAGGACTGGAGGCCTTTTAGGCATGTGCGAGTAAATAGGCCAGAAGTTGGTAATCCATTAGCTCCCTGGAATTGTTGAAGATTTGCCCTCAAATCTTGGTCTTCTTCTTCGTTGGGCATATAGGGCGTTAGGTCAGCGACATTGAAGGTGACAGATATACCATACCCTTTGGGTAGCTCAATCTCATAGGCGTTGTCATTGATACGTTTAAGGATCTTGTAAGATCCATGTGCTCTGGGGGATAGTTTGTTCATCTTATTTCTAGGTAAGCATTCTTTACTTAGGTGGATCCAAACAAGATCTCTAGGAGTTTAAACGACTTACCTCCTTTCTTGGCTTCTTTGCTCCTTCTGTTAAGCCACAGTCTTGGCTAGATGTTCAATAACCTTTTGATGCAACCTGTGGAACTTTTGGGCATACTGCAGGCCGAATTAGCTTCCCCTTTAAGTGGTTAGGCTAATAATTAGATCTAAAGGTAAATTCAGGTTAAATCCATAAACGACCTTAAATGATGACCTTAAACGGCGACCTTCTTGTTGAGTTGTGAGTTGAGTGGTTGTAAGTAAACTCAATGACAGGTAGGCATAGATCTCAGTCATTTGAATTCTACCCTACAGCCGCTTGTAGACCTTCCTATTCACAACTTTAGTTTAATTGTTTGTCTGGGAGTAGCAAGTGGTACTGAACATGAGCTTAACATTAAGCGTCTTCTACAGGGTCCTCCAAAAGAAGCTTGTAAACTTTGAGTCATGGTCGGACACAATACTTTTCGATACTCCATACAGTCATCCAATTTCTTGCACAAAGAGGTTAACGACAAATAAAGCATTATTAGTTTTGTGGCAAGAAATGAAATGGCTTATCTTGTTGAACCGATTGACCACTATCATAATTGAGTCATGTCTTCTTGGCGTTTAGGGAAGCCTAAGCATGAAATTAATGCTTAAGGCGATTTACAACCGCTTGGGTATAGGCAGGGGTGTGTACTCTCCATACGGCTCTCTCCTTCCTTTTGCATGTTTACACATTTTGCATCTCTTAAGAACTTAGTGCACATCCTTCATTATCTTAGGTCAGTAGAAATATTCTTTCATTATTTCAACCATCCTCTTTTCTTCGAAATGGTTGACTAAGCCTCCAGCATGAGCCTTTTGGAGAGCAGCTCCCTTGTTGAACCATTTGGCACACAAACCTGCTTGCCCTTCATTAGGAATCCTGACTTAAGTAGAATCCATCTACAACCCCTCCAACATTGCACTTGGCCACTAAAGGCCTAAAATACAGATCTTGCTCATACTAATGGGGCAGAGTGCTAAATCCAAGTACCTTAGCTTGTATTGTCGTAATGAAGGTATGACGATGAGAAAGAACATTGGCTGCAGTGTTAGTGTTACCCTTCTTATACTGGATGACGTAGCAAAAGGACTCCAAGAACTTTACCCGTTTCACATGACGTTGAGAAAGTTTTTGTTGCCTTCGGAGGTGTTTGAGATATTTATGATCTAAGTAGATGATGAATTCTCTCGGCAACAACTAATGCTGCTAGTTTTGCAGTGTTCAGATAAGGGTATAGAACTCCTTGTCATATGTTAAGTAATTTAGAGTAGCTCCTTTGAGTTTCTCACTGAAATATGCAATGGGTTAGCGCTTTTGCATAAGAACAGCACCAATGCTAACTTTATTTGAAATCTGGTTGGGCGAGTATTAGGGTAGATGTTAATTTAGACTTTACATCTTCAAAACTCTTTTGAGCTTTCTCCTATTACCTAAACTCAAAATTCTTCCTGATCAATTTGGTTAATGGTGCCGTTATGGAACTGAAGTTCCAAATGAATCTCTGGTAAAAAGAAGTTGAACCATAGAAGCTCTTGACTTCAGCAACATTAGTTGGTGTAGGGCACTTGAGAATAGCTTTAACTTTCTCATCATCAACTCAGACTCCTTCCTTTGAAACAACGGTATAATACATACTTCTTTCGACTGCCGAATAATCTCTCGATACGGAGGATGTCAAATACCGATCTTAAATACTTAACATAGGCGATGACGTTGGCATTGTATACCAGAATATCATTGAAATAAACCACAACACATTTTCCAATCAGTGACCTTAGCACATGATTCATGAGCTATATAAAAGTACTTGATGTATTTGTTAGACTAAACGGCATTACCATCCATTCAAACAGTCTATCTCTTGTCTTGAAGGCCGTCTTCCATTCATCTCCAAGTCTTATTCGTATTTGGTGGTAGCCATTCTTCAGGTTAATCGTAGAAAAGATGTGACCACCATGTAACTCATTAAGCATGTTATTAGGTCATGGGATCGAGTATCGGTATTTAATAATGATCTTATTGATAGCTCAACTATCAATGCATATTCTCCATGACCCATCTTTCTTTGGTACTAGAACGGTAGACATAACTCATGAGCTCATGCTCTTTTGGACATACCTGTGATCTACCACTTCATTCACTTGTTTCTTCAACTTGGCTGCCTTCTCGGGATTGAACTTATAGGTAGGTCGATTTGGTAACATTACTCTTGGCTGAAAGTTAATGTAGTATTCAATGCCTCTTATGGGTGGTAAACCTTTCAGCATCTCGATAGGAAATAAGTCAGCATACTCTTTTAGTAAAGTTCTCACCTTGGCAAGTAAGTTCTTAGCTTCTCTCAACTCCAAAAGTTTCCTTTCTAAAAGGAGTATACATTCCTTCGCCTCAACTTCACTGGCGAATTGAGCTCGGAAAATCACTAAGGACTTTTGCTGCAATGATCTGGCAACCTTCTCTTGTGCCTCCTACACTTCCTTAAGACTCATAAGGGTTAGTATAGCCTTCTTCTCGTCCTTTTAGAAAATGTAGGTATTCCTATACTTATTGTGTAATACCTTCAAGTCAAATAACTAGGTTAGTCGAGTAAGATATACGAAGTGCACATGGGTAGGACGTCACATAACACCTTATCTTTGTACTTATCACTAATGGAAATTGGTACTTTAACTTACTCAACGACTAGTCAACCTCCCTTCTCGTTCAGCCAGTGAATCTTGTATGACTTAGGGTATAGAAGGGTCGGCAACTTCATGGCCTTAACTACTCCTTGTGTTATAACATTGGTACAGCTTCCTCTATCAATGATCAAGGGGCATAGTTGGCCATTCGCTTGGCAGTTCATGTAGAAGAGATTCTCCCTTTGTACATTCTCATAGGCTACAAAAGTGTTGAGAGATCGACGTACAACAAAATAGTACTTGACTCCTACGTTAAGAGTTATAAGGGCATTGAGGTCCTCCTAAAACTCCTCCAGTATTGGTTCAGGTCCCACTTCGTCCTCTCCTTCACTAATACTCCTTATCTCGAATTGAGGCCTGTCTCCCTTGATCGTTATGATACGTTGGTTCAGACATCGACTAGCTATGTGTCCATAACTGGGACATTTAAAGCACTTGATCTCTCGGGTCTTCCTTCAGGAGCTTTCATGTTGGTCTCTTTGGACCTCAGGTTCCTTAGCCTTACCCTTACCTTGGCCCTCTTCAGATCGGCTTGGCACTTGTCCTCGGTGGTCCACCTTGTAACTATTTGGTGCTTAGCTATAATCTAATAGGCTTGACAGGCTACTTTGGTTCAGCAATCTAGGTTGGCTAATTTGGCTTTGCCATTCAGATTGCCTCATCTAAACTCCTAAGTCTTTGCAGCTCTACAATATAACTAACCTCGATCCTAAGCCCAAAAATGAATAAAGCCATGGTTCAAGTTTTGAGTTTGTTGATGTCACATCAAATCATTAGCAACTAGAATTCCCATTCATACTTATCTACTAACTTACGGCCTTGCTTCAAATCTTAGAGGCATTGAAAGGTGTCTTGTTCATAGTACTCTGGAACAAACCAATTTCTCAGAACTCTCTTCATTTTATTCCACGTCCAAATCTCTTAGCGTGCTCTCTGGCACGCGTTCTATAACTTTTTCTACCATATTGCTGTATATCTAGAAAACTCTAATGCAGCTACTCTAATATGTATAGCATCCTCATAGTCATAGAAGTCAAATATCTTTTTGATCTTTTCCTTCTAATCTAAGTAGTTGTTAGCACTATTGGATCCATTAAAGCTCGGAATCTACACTGAGATGCTCGGCTCCTCGGGGTACCCTTAGGTCGCACTCCTCAACAACATTGTATTGTTCCTTTACATCAAACTCCTTAACTTCATCTAGCTCAAGTCTCCTTCTAGCAACTCTATTGACATGATGGGTGAGGCTTGTTGATCATTCATTTATCATCTCGACCTATCTCTTATTTCTAAGTGTTGTTCAACGGCAACTCTCTCTCGTAGCCCAGTCTCTAAAACTCTTTGCATTGAGACGACTAAATTGGTTACAATAGTAGTAAGGTCTTATATTTGCTCATTATAGTACGTGGTGTTTGTTAGGTAACACAACCACAACCATGACTGTAAGCATCATTCTCGGCGTCATTGATCTCTCCTTACACCCTAAGATTCGACATCCTTAATACAAAGCTTCTAAAGACATTCTTCACATAAGAATTTCTACACTTACAGAAAATGCCAGTCGAACAGTGAATTGCAACTTCTTTGTTTTTCTAAATGAAAACAGAGTATAACAAGCAACAGATTAGTAGAAACTATAGCAACACAACTCTTGATTCTAACCTTAAGCTCTGATACTAGGAATTATAATGACATGCCTAAGAACTCAGTTATTAGTAAGGCTTACTGTAAGGATGAGAACCAAATGGGTCATTTGAAGTATTGAAGAAAATATAATTAGAAGGTCGGCGAATTGAATACGGTAGTTGATGTAAAGTTACTCGAAGGATATGACTCACCTACGAACATAACACAACTTGACACTTCACTTGATGTAATGTATAAGCTGATGCCAAGGCCCACCCACTACTAATTTTGCGCTACTTGGCAAGACTAGATAAGAGCGTATAAAAGGGACTTAGAGAGGGATATCTTGTAAGAACTAAGAATATTCAAAATCTATAAGGTATGTAAGATGTTTTGGCTATAAAGTGAAGGGAATATTTATAATAATTCTCTAAGGAAACATTACAATTAAGGAAAATTACAAAAAAAGGCTTACATAAAAAAGATGATTCCTAGTACATACGAAAAAGAGTAAATAGGATAAATGACAAAAAGGGAAAACAGTATGGAGTCAGGTGAAAATGATAGGTGGTAGCTTGTCAATAGTCTCGTATTAAGGAATCTTTAGGCACAGTAGTTGAGTTGGATCATGACATGGTGGTACTAGGTTGCTGAGATGAGTAACGAATGCCATAAGTATTAGTAGTACGCAGAAAGAGAAGTACTTGACTAGCATGACCTTATGTTTCGGCACTCGGCAGGAAGCTCTCGGTAATTGAAGGACTAAGCAGAATATGGTGTACAGGGTCTGGGCCCTTATCATTCATCAAAGAGTTCTTGGCAAGAGAGTAATCGGTGTTGACACAAGGGTTAGAGTAGAGTAGGGTGTACCCACTCGAAGCTCTCAAGGAATTTAGCTACCATTCTACTATGTACTTTTTCTCATCTTCGATAAGTTAACGAGAGAGAATTCTTTTGGCGAGGGATTGGAGGCTTATTAGGTGTGTGTGAGTAAGTAGGCCAAAAGTCAATAATCTATCATGACTTCAAAGGCTTATTGCAATAAATTTTCACCTTAACATGCAAGAAACTTCTCCTCATACCATTAGGAAGTTTATCGGGTCCATTCTTACCACTAACCTTATAGTATAGCACAAAGCTTGTCAGCATTGTTGGTTGATAGATGGTCAAGTTGAAGTGTATGAATCTATAATTAGAACAATATAGACTTTAGCATCGTATCTTCTATTCTCGAGTCTCCTTTCCACTCTTCCAGAATAAGACAATGTCCAATAACCCCCTATGGTCCTTCATGTAAAATTTCTTGTGCCACCTCAAAGTTGTTGAAGGCAAAATGGAATAGATTCATTCTTATTGTAGACATTTTGACATTACTAAATTACTTCCATGTCACTTTAAGATATTCATTATGCCATTCTTATTAAGTGATTTATCTAACATGACTTTGCCAATCATGATCTATTCATGGTCATTCACCAATTATGTATTTCCTTCTAAGTTTATGTTATTAGGGCTAGAATTTTCAACCCCTTTAGATATAATCAGCTCCTTATTTGAACTTATGGAGAACTCCATAATCTTGTTTAACTTAGACAAATAAGTACACTAACAAGAAACAAAGACAAACTAGTAGAGTAAAGAGACCAAACTTTATAGATGACCACTATATAACAAAAACTTGAGCAAATTTTGAAGAAAAGAAACAAAGAAAAGATAAGGCGAACCACAAACTGAGAAATTTATCAACAAACCAATAAACTTAGAAGATAGAATATTATGTATAAGAGTAGAGCTTTAGCTAGAATGTAAAAAAGAGAAGGTTGAAGGATAAAGAAGTTATGTAGCAAGGACTTAGCAACTGGTCAAAGTAATATCCTATTTTCAAAGTAATGACAAAATAAGTGTAAACACCATTAGTTTGGTGTAGATAATAGTCATCGATTACTATTGTTGTGGTAATTATTAATAAAAAACTAGAAAATATTGTTTAATTTTGATAGGTTCTATACAAATTGATGCTGAATAGATAGAAAACAAAGTGTAAATACCATAAACTATGTGGTAACTACCATAAGCTAGCGTAGGAACACTCTTACCTAGGAGAGAATTCTATCGATCATCCTATTCATAGATATGATGGGTCCTTAGGAACTAATTCTATTTGAAAGTGAATTTAATTTGATATTTGAAACCCTTAATGATGTAAATTTAGGCTATTTTTTGGTCTACAAACTCCTAATAAGATATTTTAAATTTACATATCAATAATTTTAGGTTTACCACATGTTTGTATTTATTATAATTAATTTCCTTAAATTTGGCCATTTTTAAGGGAATTGCAGATCAAATTGAAGTATTTGATTTTCCTAAAATAATTGAAGATAATGATTAATTCACATTTTTGGAATCTTACTGAAATGTTAGGATAGTTTCTAATGGAAATGATTTTTTTGTTTAAATAATGGTAATTTCCACATAAAAATGCGATTTTGGTAGAAGTAGCTTAACTTCATAATAATTAGGATGCGATTATTTGTAAAATCGGAATGCTTAATGGGGTCTTGCATATTGATATTAATAATTCATCTAATTTGATTAGTTTAGGAATCGGATGAAATGTTGTGTTTTGGAGATTAGTCGAATGCTATTGATGCGTAATTGTAAGTATATGACTACTTAGTATTGTTTGGGGATACTTTAGAGGGCGACTTCGTAATTATCTTTGTTAGCTAAGCTTACATTTTGTAATATATTTAAATAGTACTTTCCATGTCGATTATATCGGTATATAACATATTAATAATGAATGAGTGAGATATAGATTAATAAAATTTTATAGAGGAAAGATAGAACATAAATTTTATAAGCGAGATTGCATGTTTTGTATTTATGTCAATTCATTGAAGTGCAATCAAGTAGTTTTGTGCAAGCGAATCAATCATTAGATTTGTTTATTGATTTAGTGGTAAGATCTTGTGTTATCCAGGTGAGTACTTTTTTGTATTTAAACTATTTGTTATGAGTTGTACTAAAATGTATATTATACTCTTGATAACTGCTGAATCCTGTATAATCACTTATTGTGATCTTTACAAGTGAAATTATAACAAATTCATGATTAGAATTCAATGTGTTGATTAGTTGTGATGTGGTGTTGTTAATTTGATTTCAAGTGTAAGTGAAGAAACATATTAGTATTACTAGTAAGTGGGAATGTAAAATTATATTCTTTATGGTTAGATGTTTAATTTTTTACCATTATTGCATTGTATATTTTACTTAGCATGCGCATTATAATCATTACTTGCAAATATTACAAAGTATTGATAACATGGTTTGAGTGCTAACTTAAGCTATATATATAAACGAAGTCCCAATCACTATTAGATAAGTTTATGGTATGATTTTTTAATAAACCCCATAAGTTTATGGTAAGGTTACCAAATCAACCCGATAATAAGTGATCTACTGGGATGATCCCTTTAAATTGTTTGTGGTGGTGTGAAGCACATTCAAATGTCTCTTAGTAATAAAAAAAAAAAGGTTCATGAAAGGGTAAGGTTTGTCAAGGGTAAGCCAATGAGTTGTATTGAGGTGTTATAATGACTTGAATGGTAAGGAACGAATATGATTTTGAGAGTTTAAAATGCCTTGATAAGAGTTCTTGAGGCAAAAGTGACATTTTCATATCATTTGCATTGCATTGTATGGCATTGAAACACGAATGATGAAAATGTATTGTATTGTGTTTGCTTTATATATATATACTCACTTTACTTTATAAGGAGCTGAGAGATAAGTGTTTTATTGACCTTGGTTATATGTGAAGACCAATGATTTTGTTGACATAGGTTTTGTGAAGACTCGAAGAGCATTAGGCACCCACTTTTGTAGTTTTAAATCTTAGTTTTTGAGTTGTAAATAGTAAGTCTCACTTTGAGTTAAAGTTATTCTCCTTTATAAGGTTTATGTAAATAACATGCTTGTAAGTCCTTTAAATCAGGTGGAAATGTTCAAATGCACATCTTCATAAGTTTGAAATCATGATGCTCTAACCTTATGAGCAAGTTTTATAGAGATAAAGTTATGATCCTTTAAGCTGGCTTTCGAGATTAATGTTATTTAGTTATATTTAGAAAGATATAAGGTAGCACTTAAAACTTAAAAGATTGGAGTTGATGGATAGAAATTAGGGATGATGGATGTTTTTTGCACGGACTTGGGATAAAGAGTGTTAGAAAGTGCTTTTGGAGTTATTTCTATTGCGAGCTCTTTTGGGAACTATATGCATTTGTTTATGGTGAAAGGGATGTGTTATGAAATACTTTTATTTTAAATGATACTATATGAAGCTAGCAATATAATCTTAAATGTATAAGCTTGTAGTATCTTAATGTTTTGAACAAGTTGAGTAAAAAAGTTCTCTAAAAGAATGGTGAGATATAGGAATACAAGTTTTGATTTAGGTTCAAACTCTTAAAAGAGCATATGGAGAAATAGATGTTTTAATTCATTAATGTGATGTAAAGATATATTGGTATATCTTTTATAATAGGTGTTGAAAAACATTGAAATTATGTCTTGACAAGTTTTAAGATATAAGATTAGTTTTTTTTTTCCCTTTTGGAATAAATCTTTACTGTTGTTTCATGTGATGTGGAAGGTTATTCTCTAATTCTAGACATTTGGAGTTGTAACTTAAAAGGTTGAATCATGAACTTCGAAGATAAAACGGTAAGGTAGAAGTAATGTGATTAGAACTTAGAAGATTAAAGTTCTGAGGTTAAACATGGTGATTTGAACATAGAAAATAAAAATTGTTTTATAGAAATTGAAGTGCCTTAAGAATACATGAATAATATGTTGTGATATAGGTTCTGAGCTTCTTAAACCTCAATCGTTACGTTAAAATGGCATAACAACTGAGGATGTAACTAGATAGGTTGTCATAAGATACCTAATTTGCCTAACTTAATAGAAATCCTACTGGATAATACCTTATAAGATTTTCATAGGGTTTTTGGTGATAATTCAAAATCTTATAATGTTTATGATTGGGTTTTGGAACTATAAAAAAACTTGATGGAAAACTTGATCTGGTAAAAAAAATATATTAATAAAATATTTGCTTTTAACCTATGCACTAAGTAATCCTTGCACTAGTTTTATGCTATGTAATGCATTTAATTTTCAAAGTTTATTTATGTGTAAGTCAGTAAGTTAGTCTTAGCTTATCTAGTCACTTTTTACTCTACTCTCTCTTTCATCTCTTCTAAGCCTTACGGAAACACACTCTTATAAGGTTGTTTAAACCTTATGAAAACCTACTCTTTAACCTTGTAGGAATGAGTTTTGATAATAGAAGATAAAACCCTATGGGGTTTTGTAGGATTTTAGGAGACGTTTAACCCTATAGGGGTAGGTACAGGTTTCATAAGAGTCATTCCAAATCCGCTTTGGTTGCATCTCTAATAACAACTTGCCTTTTAGGTACCATGTTTAAAGAATATTAGTTGAATAGTTACTTAGAAGGTAGGTAGTTATGTAGGTAAGTTAATTAAGGTGGTCACTAACTTAATGGCATCTAGCAAAGGATTTTGGATTTACCTTTATTTATTTCCATATTTGTAATTGAATGTATATTCACCTAAGTTTATTTGGGGCTTATATATAAAGTTGTAATAGAGTTTCGTGCATAAAAAAGAATACATGCTTATTAATTACAATATTTAATAAATTGAATATGCTACTTTGCCCTTGGTTTTTTTATTCCAAGTTTATCTAGTCTATTTTTTTTCCCCAATCTCTTTTAACTTTATTAGCAATTGTTTATATTGTAACATTTTATTTATTTTGCTTTTGTATAATCATATATCTTTTATTATATAATTTTGTGTATAAGCTTGATTAAATGAAAATGGATCGTTTTTGACATATTATAAAGAATGCTATGTTAGATTAAAATGTTGATAAATAAATCATAATGGATTTTGATTCATAAGCACATAAATATGGATTTATTGCAATATGCAATAAATTATGGGCTAAGCTTAATACAAATCAAATTATATCCAATGCTAATAATTTAGATTAATGATAAGATTGATGGAAGCAAGCATAGTTTTAAGGCAATTTAGAAAGTTTTAGATTTGTGAACTTGAAATAGGATATACTAAGTTTATCTTAAATGCTTTAATGTTAGATTATTTGATTATATGGATTGGCATTAATTGGTCATTTAGAATATATCTCTTTGAATTATTAATAAATCAATTATGGAATTATTATTTAATTATAATACTTGACTAATATATCTTTTTGAATAATTGATTTCCTATTAGGAAGATAGTAGTTTTCTCTCACACTCTTCACAATTTTATATAGAAAAATATTGTTATAAAATGAATCTATCTATAATTCTAAGTACAGAAGCCTTACTCTTACTCTCTAAATATATCATAATTTTCATACTATAAATTTTGTATGTACATGCAATTTATTCTGGATTTATCTATATATACTTAAAGATTTTCTAACAATTAGTATTAAAGCCATTATAGATCAGATTATAATTATTGGTCTTATATTTATCAAAATTGAACTGGAATTTATAAACCCTAATTTTGTTGGTTTTGATTTTGACTATATTAACAAGTTAAATCAGGGATTTTATCCCATACATATTTGATGATAAAGTTATTTATGTATGCGTTTTTGAGGGATATGTAAATTGGCTCTCTTTAAAACTATTGTTAGTTAGATTCATAGATTGATGTTTTATGATGGAGGAAAAGGATAATCTATATTTGTATTCGTATTCTTGGTTAGATTTTTCAAAATGAAAACCCTTCAACATTGTATGTTTTAAGAACACGCAAAATTCCTTAAATATGTGAATCATGAATTTTGATAATTCTTACAAAACATGAATCTTTGAATAATTAATTTGTCCAAATCTATGAATCTATTTTGAGATGTGTGAATATGCCGATTCATAAAGTACTCCATCCTTATAATTTTACCATCTCGTGATGGATTTAGTCTCGTATTTGCGATGGATTTATGATTGATAAGCTCTCTTTTGATCTTAATAATAATGTTATTGATATTTGTGGTGAAGTCATGCTAATTTGTAATTGTACAATTTTTTATCCCATTAAGGGAGATGAATGCTTTTCTATTTTTTATTTTTTATTTTTGGTAAGTATCCTCTACTCTATTTACTTTTCAAATGTTTGAATGATTCTTTTATCATGTGGATTTGTAATTCATTATGTTTTAAGATTTTGAAAGTTCTTTATGAATTTTGTGTTGTTTAAATCCTAAAAAGGATAAACTTCATTGATTTGATTATGGAACATTGATGAATGATTAAAAAAAAGGAGTCTAATTTGTGACATGTCAAATTAAGGATTTGATTTCACCATGAATGTCCATATACATATTTAAAAATATATTACTATAATTATGAAAAAAGGGTAGTCTTTCACTCGTCATGTATAAAGTTCTAAACTTTTTTGAAAAATCAAGTTTTGCTTTGTTTATGTCTTATTTAGTTAAATTTAATGAAAGAGATGATAAAGTTATTTAAAGGTATTTTCTTGAACATAAAATTAAGTTGAGTATAATAAAAGAATTAAAATAATATTATTCAATAGCTTCTATTTAACGAAGCTTCTTTTATGTAATTCTTCGTTTATGGAAAATTTGATGGATAAAAAGAATAAATTAAAACAATACCATTTAACGTTTTTTCCAATTGACAATTCAATGTGCTTACCAGTATTATTTCAAATTAAGGCAATATAATGATTTATACCTCAACTTTGCCACTTTTTTACAATTATACATCCGAAATTTCAACTTATTTAATTATATATTCAATTGAAAATTTAGTTGTTACAGTTTATATTCATTTGACTTCAATTTATACTATTAGTCTAGTCAGTACAATCTGCCAAATGGATAGTCATCCATGACCTTAAGGGGTTCCTGTAACCCTTATAAGGTTGTAAATGGCCATAGATGGTTGCTAATGGGTTGCACGACATGCATTTCTAAAGTAGGCTGTTACTTACAATTTTGTAGGGGGTGGTCAGTAGCCATCTATGGGAGTCTAGGCAAGACCCTTAAGGTAGTACTTAGCTATCCCATTAGTTAATTGTGTCGAATGGTCTAATAATATGAATTAGAGTGAATTGAGGTATAAATTGTGACAACTAAATCTTTAATTAGAAGTATAATTAGACAAATTAAAACTTTAGGTGTAGAATTGCAAAAATTGGCAAAGTTGAGATGTAAATTGTGACATTAACCCGATCCAAATTAGTACTACAAAGTTCTTCCTAGTTGTCATTTAAAGTCATTATGAGAAAATAATCCATATTTTATTTGTTGTGATGAGGAAGCTTGACCATCTAAAAATTTGTAAATCCAACCAATAAATTTTCAAGTGAAGAAAGTAAATAGAGGAAAATAAAATCTAACACTATAGATTGATATTGGTAGCAAAGTGATTTATGTAGTATCCTAAGGAATCTATTAGTTTATGTATTGATAGTAATATGACTATATATATATATATATATATAGATCATTCCACTTATTAATTTGATTTTTGCTTCCTTTTGACTTTTATGAGCATGTCGGTTTTAATTTGTTTTGTAATTTTGTAAATATTGTATTTTACGTATGAATCTTAAAATTGTGGTAAGAATATTACTAAATTTGAGAGTGTATATGTGATAAAATGCATTATATTGATTTGGGCAAAATCTATTTGGGTAGCAGCCATAAAAATGGTTTATTAATTTAAACTTATATAATTGTTCTGTGATTATATCATGACTTTTATCTTAAAATATATTACTTTTTTAAAGGGGATATATATATATGTATATATATATATATTAATTTTTTGAAATGAAGTAAAGCATTATGTAGATATAGATGGGTCTAGAGAATTTATCTCTATAGGAGAAATTTTCAAAAATTTGTGCATCTTATTGGTTCACTTTAAACAATAAAATCTTAATGTTGTTCTTTTGTTTAAAGGGATGTATATGTGATGCATTAGACTCTTGAAATAATTAAAGTCATTAGTCTTTTTTTAAAGAGAAATTAATAATTTACCCAATTTATTAGTCTTTTACATTCTTGTTATAATTCTAGTTAATGTTGATGTAAATAATAAATATTGCTATGATAAAATTTTGAAAGGTACTAATAACAAGAAATGTAAATAAAACATTAACTTTACTTTGGTTTATTAGGTCTTGTAATAAAATCCTTTACTTTAAGGATATATAAATCCTATGAGATTGTATTTATGCACTTTACTCAATTCTCTAAATCTTTTGGTACTAAAAATAAGAAAAGTCCTTATTGTTTTCTTTTGCTTTCTATAAAACTTTTGGAGGACTACAATTCAACATAATCTACCAAACAAAAATCTTATTTGGTACTATAGGATATTCAGTAGTGTTAATTAGGCTGACATTTATTATGAGTTGAAAATTGACATGATCATCATATTTTACCATATCTTTTTATTATTCTTGTTATCATTATGAGCTTAATTTTTTTTAAGACCTCAGATGAATTAAGTATTGTATTCTATGTTGATTGAATGCCTTATTATGCATAATATACATGATCATTTTATGTTAGGCATGATTATTAGCATTTTGTATAGTTATGAGCTCATGTATCGTGGATAAAATCATAAAAAATTTTGTGTGAATTAAATAACTGAATTTCTTTTAATTTTAATTTATATTGCATCAATAATAATTATATCTTATCAATGTGTTGCTATTGATGTAATCTTTGTTGATGCAATGTATCATCAGTTGTATTCTTATGTCAATTTTTTTTTTCAAGTACCCTAATGGCATTGAAATTTTGATAATATGAGATTTGTGCATCGTATCATTATATTTTTTATTTATTATGATTTGGGTTTTTTAAGCAGAATTATAATAAGTAAGAAATTTGTATTAAGGGCATGTTTAGTTGTACATATAGAATCATTTAATTCTCTAGTTGCATGATAATAATGTGCATATTAAATACTTCCTTTGTTAACTTAATGTTAACCTCTTTACTTATGCATTAACTTTTATTTAAGCCTTAAATGGGACAAATTTTAACAACTAAAAAATAGTGGGAGAAATTTTAGAATTTTTGTCTTATATGTTGATGACGTATTTCTTGTTAGTTGTTGTGTAAAACTTTGATAAAGACAAAAGAGAAGCCACTTTGACATGGACCTTGATGATGCTTCAGTTGTTTTAGGCATCTAAATTTATCAAGATAGGTTTCGTAGCATTCTTAACTTATCTCAAAGAAGATACATTGAAAAGGTCGTCAAGTAATTTAACATGCAGTTTTACTCATGTGTTGTACCCGTTCAAAAGGGTAATAATCTTTTTAAATTTCAATTTCCCTAAAATGATAAAGAGAGAATTGAAATGAAGAAGCCCCCATATGCTTTTGCTATTGGTAGTTTGATTGCTCAAGTTTTTTTGTCGTATCAACATTGCTTTTGCTATTATACTTAAGTAACCCAAGTTTGGGTATATGGAAAGCCATAAAAAAGTCCTAAAATATTTGTAGGCTACTAAGAATTATATGCTGACCTATAAGAAGTTTGATCAACTTTAGGTCATTAACTATTCTGATTCTGATTTTGTATGTTGTCTAAATGTTCGAAAGTCTAATTCTAGTTCTATATTCATGATGGTAAGATGAGCTATTTTGTAGAAAAAGAGTCAAATAGACACTTATAGCTACTCCTACCATGAAATCGGAGTATATTGCTTGTTATATCAGCTATGTGGTTTTTAGGCTTTCAAATTATTGAAAGCATATTTAGGCTACTTGTAATATACTACAACAATACTGTTATTACGCGTTTCTTTCAAAATTATAAAAGCTCTTTTGGCTCAAACTACTTTGATATAAAATATCAGTTTGTTAGAGAGAAATTTCCGAAATTTCATACTTGAATTTAATATCTTGCTATAGAGAACATGTTAGAAGATCTACCAACTAAAGACTAACTATTGGATTTTTAAAACCATATAACTCATATGAGCTTAGTTAAGTCTTTTGATATTTTAAGTTAATTGGAGTTCGAAATTGTATATTGGTTGAATATTTTGAGATATATATGTAATAATGTCACTTTTATTATCATATCTCCCATAACATTATTGAAATGCTTGGACCATTCTTTGAGATGGCACATTTATATTATTTAATTGTGAAATGAGAGCATATTAATATGTATGAGATATACATCCCTATCGGATACTATATTTGCTGAGCTTTATATTTCTTAAATTGTTGGTAATATATGCTTTGATCATAATTGATATTCTTGTCCTAATAATTTATATATTTATGATAATTAACTAATGCTATCTAAGTAGGAGAATGTTAGATTATTTAATTATGTAGATTAGTATTAATAAATTATTTAGAATATATCATTTTGTATTATTTATAGCATTTGACTAATATGAATATTATAATTGAGCTTTTAATGTGGATAGCCTATAATGGGTCGAACTAGTTACTTTGTTGCCTAATGAGAGATTCTTACTCTCACCTGATAAGGCTATAAAAATAGTTTTCCCATTAAATAGTTTTAACCAAACCTAACATTTTGTCAAGAAGAGAATAGTCTTCTCTTATACTCTTCATAATTCTATATAGAAAAACATCGTTACTGGATGGATCTTTCTTAAATTCTAGGTACACAAACCTTATTCCCGTTCTCTAGATATATTATAATTTATGTGTTATAAATCTTATATGTATATACAATTTGATATGGATTTATCTATACTAAAAGATTTTCTAATACTTAATCTTTCTTAGCAAGTTCAAATAATACCTTAGTTTCTCAATAGGACTGTTACACTTCGAATAGAAAGGGTCATAACAGTTTCGTCGTTTAAACTAACATAAGGTAGAAGTTGATCTTATAGCTGCTATCGTAGATACAGTTCACACAAGGCGTACACAACTTAACTAGCTTTAAAACGTCTATTCAGACACCTATTAATAACCAAACCTATAGTATAACTTTACAAAATAGCTGTTTTATATAACCTGTTGTCTAATATCATAATAGTATTTACACAAATGTTTTATGTCCAAAGGTAAAGTTTACAATCGGAGTTTATTAAAAACCTAAAGGTTTTGCAGTCTATATACAATAAGTTAGGAAACTAGTGGGCTCCCAAGGGAATTCCCAATTAGTTTCCTTAAAAACTCAAAAACAAAGTCAAAAGCTTAGGTTCAGTTGATTCCCCGATCCTTACTTTCCCAAACAGCAGTATACTAACCTGGAAACGGTAGTATCTGAACATCCTGACGTCACTCAATATTTACAAAATAGTCTATAGGGATGTGAGCACAACTAGCTCAATATGTGGGGTAGAGTCAGAAGAGTACTGTATAAATACAAATAAGGTTAATAATTATGATGAAATGCAATGCAATCAATCAAACGAAACATCGTATAATGTTATCCGGCCCACTGTGAGGTTAGAGAAATTACGTCTACTTCAACTTGGATTGAGGAGTTTCATTGCGACTCAAGTTAGACCAAACCTGGGCTTGTGCAACCACGACTCCCAACCTTGCCATGACCTCTTCGCCTATCACTTAGTTGAACTAAGGATGTGGAAAGGATCATTTTAGCTATCCTTATTGAAGGAAGTCGGTATTTGGCTTGACATTCTTAATCGTTTCTCCTAATGGGTGTTATGCATGTCCAGTTTCATTTTAGTTGAATAAATGTTAGTTTTAATTAAGGGTGGCCAACAAGTTCATATAATACAGAATTAATGCAAACATGCAGAACAGCACACCAAGGAGTTCAACCCCTGTCATAACTGAGTATCATTCTCATACCCGACATGTGTACAGTTGATTAACTACAAATATAGCCAGAAGTACTCTTGGGTCTCCAGATACTTTTAAAATAGTATCCCAACGAGCGATGAAGCTATAATCTTAACTTACTTGTTTAGATGCTTACTACTGCTGACTCGAGTCGTCAATCGTCTTTGTACTGGAAGACCATATTTACATAAAGAACCCAAATTTAGTTTTTGTACTAATTATGAAAACATTAGGATTTAATCTAAAATGGTTATATATATATATTATTTCCATAATATATAGTCGTATTATTACTATATATCGAATTAAGTTATTAATTGTTGATACTGTATATCTTATATACTATTATGTATTATATATTGTTTCAATCGTATCGAAACGTACTTTGAATTTATTAATTTACATTTTAATTTTGGTAAGGTTACTGAAATACGTACATTCTTGAATATGATAAAGTTATAAGTTATATTACTTAAGGTTGTCTGATTTTAACAAAATTAGTGTCGTTGAGTTCGTATAGAGCTAACGACACGTTTTACGAATCCTGTTCCTAAAGACAATTTTTATCGGGTAGTTCGAGTTTTTAATATAAGTTATACGTAACTATATAAATATTATCGTATTATATGTAATTTACGTTATTAAATTATATTTTACCTAATTTGTTTATATAATGTTGCGATATTAGTATTATCTAACCTTAATATACCTAGAGTGTATCCCAATCAGAAAATATTAGTAAATATAATAAAAATACTCATTTAGTCCAATCTGATTAGCAATCACATATATAGTTTTTATTTAATTGTATAATTCATTTTAGCTTATTAATATAAAAAATACACCTCAACTTGTAAATTAAGCTAGTTTACTTAGTATATTCGTAATAAATAGTTTGGATTACCAAATAATTTTCCGAAAATTTCTATAGACTCCTAAAAATATGGAGAATTCAATTATTACTTAGTTTCAAGTTTCTGACCTATCGCCCATATATTCGTATTGGCGATTTTACTCCCAAATTATCATAACTTACCCAATTATTATTCATTAGAGATTAGTATATGTCCATTTCATCAATTAATTTCATAATTTCCTATTTAATTCATAATTTCAGCCTATTTTCGAGCTATTTTTAGGCAAAAAATGCAATAAATACTAAAAATATTCAAATCAAAATTCAGGCTACATAGCAATTATCTATATATCATAAAAATCCTACACAAAAATTTTCAATTATAAACAACATCATTTAGTACATTTATTTTACAATTCTAAATTCGGATTAATAGTAGATTTCTTAATAAAGTATATTAAATATTACGAATTTTTCAAAAATAAAAACATTACGTAAAAGCATGTTCAAAATAACCTAAGTACAATTTCTTTTCATAATTTTTTGGGTGGATTTACTAATTTTTAAAAATTATTGAAAAACATAGTAGAGAATTGACCTTGGTGTTCTTGGGTACTCCGGTGGCCGACAGTGGTTGGGTGGTTGTCGGAAGGCTTAGGCACGGTGGTGACCGGTGGTGTTTGGTTGGGCTTCACAGCAGAATCAATTTAGGTTAGGGTTCTATCCTAATTTTCCCTTGTTTTTGTCTAATTTTTGTAAATTGTTCTATTTTCCAGAATTTTTTTTCTTAAATCTTAGTTCCTAATTGCTAAACTATTGCTGGTTTATTGAGGGTTTAGTATTTATAGGGTTTTTCCACTGCTTAGGAATTTTTTTTTTAGTTTTTCTTTTGTTTTCTCCCCAATATTTAAAGTAGGAGGTGTCCTTAATAGATTCATTTGCTCTTGAATCAGTAATTATTTGACTCTAAGGCTTGCTATGCTGATTCTCCAAAATTTCCAGCCACAAATTAATTTATTAGGATAGGATTTTAATTATTTTAGTATTTTAGGTGTATTTTATTAATATTTAGTTATTTAGTAATATACGAGTATATATTCTATGTAAATATCATGTGTAATATATAACTTTACTCATATAATTAAGTTTCTAACATATCTTTTATTTTTAGGATATGTTCTAAAGTTAATTTCATGAATTCAACATGATATATATATGATTACACAATTTAGGATTAATTTACCAGTATAATTATTATTTATACTGGGTATACACATAAAATTACGTGTATATTCATATAGTAAATTATACTATATTATCTCATTTTATAGCTCAATTAACTTATTTCTAAGTTCTCATCGCAATCTAAGTTTGATTTTAAGAGTTCCAAGTATTTTAGTGCTATATCAAGTATTCTTACTTCTAAGGGAAAAATTGAGATTTTGGCTCATTATTTATAAAATTTAACTTCACTGTATTATCTCAACTAACTTTTCTATCTTAATCGTAAAGTTTGGGCTTAATTGGATAAGTTTCAGGCCCAATTGTCCTAAATTCAATTTGTGGGAGCTTATAAGGACCATAGGCCTCTTTATCATATCTAAGCCCATTGTGCTATTAGAAGAAATCCTAAGTAATCCCGTCCATTAGTAAGATACACAATCTAATATTGACCGTTAAGTCTTAAAAGTATTCAATTATATTACTTAGGCGGAGGGATTTGGACTTAGTTACTCTTTAGTTATAGTCTCTGATAATTCTCCTGTAAGAGAATTATCTTATTGTAATACTAACTTATATGTGATTCAAGTGAATCTTGTTGACGAATATTGATTGTCGAGCCTAATTTTTTGGTTTCTTATTTTAATTTTATTTCCTTTAATTTAATTTAAACTAAACCCTATGCATATTTAATTTAAACCCTCGACTAAGGTTAAAGGAAACTCGATTTCTTTATTTTTGAAAAATTTGAAATCACCACCCAATGAAACTAGAAAAGGTGATTAAATTAGAACTGATTAGGTGAACCAATTCTAATTTAGTTATTAGTTTGCGTTTTGAAGAACTTTTTTTTAAAAGAATTCAAGAAACTAGATTTTTTGAGTTTGGGGGTTATCATATGAAACCCTTACGAGTATTACTTTAATTTTCTGAAATTTGATTTTATTTTCAAAATTTACTCTTTTTTAAAACAAAGCTTAATCACTAGTAAATAAATTTAATTGTATTTATCTTTAAAAAAAGGGCAATTTGAGTTATAAAAAACAATTGGGCCAGATTTACGTTTATATTAACCATTTGATTTTTATTAAAAAAAAATCCCTAAAAACCTAATTTTCATTCCCAACTGAAAAAAAAATTGAAAACCTAATTTAAAATGTCTCAAATGAAGATTTTTATTTTTTTTTAAAAGAAACAACTAAGTGATAAAATTTTTTAAGATGATAAAACTTTTATATGGAAAAGATGCCTAATTATACAAAAGATGCCTAAATCGTGGGATAGAAGCCCAACTATACAAAAAATTTCGAAACCATTTAAACTATAGAAAAGATGTTTAACTGTGAAAAATGTGTTTAAATTATAAAAAAAATGACTAAATCATGAAAAAAAAGCCTAAACATATGAAAAATGTATAAATTATGAAAAAAAATCTAAACAATAGAAAAAATGTCTAAATCATTGAAAAAATGTCTAAATTAAGATGTTTAACTATGGAAAAAATATCTATTAAAGATTTTTTTAATTTTATGGAAAATTCTCTAAAAATGTCTTAGTTTAGAAAAAGGGTTTGTTATTATTATTATTTTTATATTTTTTCTTTTGAAAAAAGTATTTTTCTAATTGGGAAATTCTAAAGACCTAATGCATAAAAAAAAAGTTTAGAAAAGACATAATTTCCTAAGCTAAAATATTTTTCCTTTTATATATCTTAAAGACGACTGCTAATTATTAACTAAACCTATAACAAGTAAATAAACCAAAAGAAAGAAAAGATAAATAGATACAAAGAATAAATAAATGACTTAACTTACTTGGTCGTGCATGAGATAGAGCAAATTACTGTACTTTGCGCATCGTTTTATGTTGTTGTTCACTTTTGATAGGATTGCATGTGAACATTGGGGTCGTGTGTGTGTCACCACGTTGCATGAGAATCGAGTGACCGTATGGGGATATAGTGGTTCGAATTGGATGCTGTTGTCTATACTGCTGTGCTGTGGATGTGCGTGAGTATGGAAGTACGAGGGTGTGGAGTTTGGGACATGTGTGTAGGATTGGGAACTATATAAGAATAATTGTGTAAATGTATGTGTGCGTGTGTGTGTTTTTTTTTGTGATCCTTTCCCTTTCATTGCTCGATCCTTATTTATACAACTTAAAAACGAATCTCTTGGATTACTTTAAATCCAAACTGATAAAGACCAATCTAGATTTAAATTTGTCCAAATATTTATCTTAATGAATTTAATATTATCATTTTAGATTTGTGTTTTTTAATAATTATTTAGTCATGATTCTATTAAATTCATTTTGAATAATAATAACAACTTAATCTAATTAATCTTTTTGATTTTTTTTTCTTTTTTAGTTTTTTTTCCTTTTATGAAAATTTTCTATTTTTTTTTTGTCTTTTTATCATTTTTCAATTTTTGTTATTTTCCAAATTATGACCCTTTAAAAACAAAAGTTAAAACTATTAGGGAGCAAAAATGGAGTGTCTACTGTTGCCCTTTTTTATGACAAAGTTTAAGTAAAACTTTATAACAAAAACAAAAAAGATACCTAATTTTTGCCTTAGGGACAACCTTGTCTTAAGAAGTGTTACGACTAGCTATCTATTCTAGGCTTGATTCACTGGAGGTTTAGTGATGAAAAGTTAAAAAAGAAAGGTGGTAAGAGTAGTGCCCATGTGAGCCAATAGGAACTCTAAAAGCTATGGAAAGGAGGGTAGTACTTTGTGGGCTCGTAAGAACCCTAAAAGATACTAAAAAAAGAGGGTAGCACCCCATGAGCTAGCTAGCCCTAAAAGATACTAAAAGGAGGGTAGCACCCAATAAACTAGTAAGAACCTTAAAAGATACTAAAAAGAGGGTAGCTCCTTCTAAGCTGGCTAACCTTAAAAGATATTATAAGGAGGATAGTGCCCCATGAGCTGGCTAACCCAAGTGAATGGGTAAAGTGCTCCTTGAGTTAGCTAAGACCCTAAAGAGAACTTAGTTGTACCTTTTTAAGTTGACTAACATAGGTGGGAATATCTCTAAGGGACTAACGACCTTAATTGAAGGGTCGAAATGAAACCCGGTCGTGCCCCTTTGAGTTGACTGACTTAAGTGGTAGTGTCTCTAAGGGACTAATAACCATAGCTGAAAGGTCAACATGAAACCAAGTCAGACTCCTTTGAGCAAATTGACTTAAGCGGGAGCATCTCTAAGGGATTGGTAACCCTAATTGAAAGGTCGACATGAAACCTAATTATATTCCTCTAAGCTGATTGATATAGATAGAAGCGTTTCTAAGGGACTAGTAACCTTAACTAAAAGGTTGACATGAAACCTAATTGTGCTCCTTTGAGCTGATCGACATAGGTGTGAGCATCTCTAAGGGATTAGCAACCCTAATTAAAAGGTTGGCATGAAACTTAGTTATGCTCCTTTGAGTTGACTGACCTAGGCGAATGAGCAAAGTACTCCTTGAGTTAGTTAAAATCCTAAATGAGAATTTAGTCATACTCATCTAATTTGACTAACCTAGCTAAATGGGTAAAGCGCTCTTTGAGTATGCTAAAACCTTAAATATAACCTAAGTTAGGACATTGCTTTATGAGTTGGTTAGAAACCTAAAGAAATATGAATTAGGATAGTGCTCTATGAGTTGGCTAGACCCTTAAAAGAGAAATGAATTGGGATAATGCTTTGTGAGTTGGCTAGGCCCTTAAAAGAGATATGAATCAAGATAGCGCTCTATGAGTTGTTTAAAACCTTAAAAGAAAATGAATCAAGACAATACTTTATGAGTTAGCTGGACCCCTAAAAGAGATGTGAATTAGGACAGCACTCTGTAAGCTGGCCAGAACCTTAAAGAAACTGTGGATCGAGATAGCGCTCTATGAGCTGGCTTAACTCATAAAAGAGAAATATGAATTGGGACAATACTCTATGAGCTAGCTAAATCCCTAAAAGAGAAATATGAATTGGGGTAGCGCTTTATGAGCTGGCTAGACCCTTAAAAGAGAAATGAATTGGGATAGCGTTATGTGAGATGGCTAGAACCTTAAAGAAAAAATGAATTGGGATAGCACTCTATGAGCTGGCTATAGGCCTATAAGAGATGGACAAAGGATAAGCACCCTACGGGCTAGCTAAGAACCTTAAGAAGCAAAACTAGGGGATGATGTAACCTTTTGAAAAACCTCTTGACTTGAGAAATTTACAAACGAGGAATTTTGGTGAAAATCATTTATAACAAAAAAGGTATCAAGGATAAGGTTTCTTGACTTGAAAAAGAATTAATGGACATAAAAAACCACATCAAGGAGAATGACTTAGAAGTAGATGACATGAATTGAAGATTTGACCACTTAGGTCGACATTGTCTTCAAAATGGACGGAAAAAAATTCTAACAAACCTTTACTTTCATTCTCTCCTTTTCCTGTCTTCCTTTGTCTCTCTTCTCTCTCTCTCTTTTTTTTTTTTGTATTTCTGTTGTTGTTTTTTTTTTTGAAAGCTTGCTAACGAATATAAATTCTTATTTTAGAAGTAAGTGTTATAACCATTCTCTTCCTTGATAATCATGTAGGGCATCTCATATTTTTCTTATTCTTTGAAAATGTCTAATGTTGAGTTTCTTGGTAGAGCCTTATGATTTTAAAACACTCCTTTCCTAAGGAATAAGTAACTCATGATCAGTTTAGTTGAAGAGGACTTTCTTATGCACTCTTTGTTTAGATTACACTCTTGATTACTTTTCCAAAAAATTATAGTTTGGTTTGCAAGTGATACACTTTGATCAATCTATTAGGTCTTTTTGGGTTTAGTAATTAGGCTTTTAGTCAAATGGTTTCAAAAGGGATTAATGAAAGGGCCTATTTTGAAATAAATACTTTTATCTAACCTGGGTGTACAAGATAAGAACCTCTAGGAAAACTAGAATTGTATTTGCCTCGGTTTCAAAAATAATTTTTGTTTTAGATAAATTGTTCTTTAAGATTAGAAGAGCTTTGAGTAAGGAGGTATTGTAGGTGAGAAAGTCTTGTGTGATTCAAGATAGACAGGAAGGTTTTGTGTTTGTGATTTGGATTGTGATTCTGAAATAAATATGGGGTTTTATGTTAGTGGTTAGGAATGTGATTTAGGACCTTGTGCTTTTAGAGTAACTTGGGCTTTTAGGGCTTCTTTGGTTGGGGCTTTTCTTAAGCTCGATATCTAGACCTTTCTTCCTTTTTCTTTCTTCTGGTCTTTTTCTATTTTTCTTTCTTTCTTCTCTTTTTTTTTTCTTTGCTCCATTATTTCTTGCTTTTCTCTCCCTAAAAGTAATTATCTCTTTTATTGAGTCTTTGTTTTTAGATGAATTAAGGTCTTAAATCTATGGGTTCCGAGTATATGGGCTTGGGTAAGGTACGTGTGGTCTTGAGGCATAAGGAAATAATTAATAAAAAACAAAAGTTATTCTTGAATTGTCATTACTAAGGTAAGCACATACCGGTTTTATCCTTCTCTTCTAATTAATGATCCTAATATTCAAATTGCCCTATTATGGGGTGGTTCTTGATAGGGTTTATATTTGAAAGTATTCAAAATTGGTTCAATAGGGTTAACAAAGGATAATTGTGTTTGAGATTTGAAAATAAATGCCTAACTTCATTTTAATCTACATATCATTTTCAAAATGGACCTCCTTTAAAAAATGAGTCTAAAAATCCCTCACCATGATGTCTCTCATCTCTTAAAGTGTTTACGGGTTTGTATGTGGGATGCAGTTTGCCTCTTTTTGTTCTAAACTTTTTTAAAGATAAGTTACTAATCCCCTACGTATGGATTGATTTGCCATAGGGTAGAGATTGGCCTTGCCCTTAGCCTTAGTTCCTTGAAACATGCTCTAATTGTGAAATGATACCTTTCGTTCGATTTGAGTTCAAAATGAAATTTCAAAGACCAAATTCCCCGTACTTTTAATGTTCTTGCTAAAATTGCCTAAAACTTATAGGTCTTAATGCCCCTTAGCTTCCACATGTGATTTCGAGCTTAATCCTTTAGAGTCAAATAGGCCAGCATTGACATCTTTTGAGGTAGAAGGGACTGTGAATTGCCCCTTTTGTTTGTATTAGGGGTCAAGCTTAGGTTTGTGTTCATGGCTAGGCTCAATGGATAAGAGGTTTTGAGTTAGGTCAATTGCATTAATGGACTAACTGGTTGGTATTTATGTTGGCTGCCTTAAAGAGCCATGTGGTTAGTGTTTGTCCAGAGTCCTATAAGGATTTGTAACTGTTAGCAACTTTCTTTTTTTCTTTTTCTTTTGAGAGAAATAAGGGTTTATTTTACATAGATCGAGTAATTAAATTATAAATGAAGGATTGCTTTCTTAAGATTCTATATACAAGCCTATATAATTTATTTACATATAAAACAACACTACTAAAAGTCTATTTACAAAAGAGGAATACTAAAGAATGAAGAATAATAAACTAAAAGATCAAGGCAAAAAGAAACAAAGAAAATGGAGCTTAACATTGTGCTTGATTATTATTTAGTAGAGCCAAAGATCACTTCTAAATCCTATATATTCTAAATGAGGAAGCTTATTTACAAGGTGCTAATCTGTCTGAAAAAATGAATATTCCTAGCTTGTAGAATTCTTGGCAAGATGACAACAACCTAAAACTATTTTACATGATTAATTCTTTTTGTTTTTTTTTTTCTTTTCACTTTTGATCACTTAAGAACAAGTTTTTAAGAAAAGTGTAGTATTTTATAGGATAGCAAAACATGATTACTTGTGAATCTAAATTTTAGAAATTAGGATATAATTATCAAACATGAATATTTGTAGGTAAATAAAGATAAGGACAAAAAATGAAAAATGAAGACATGAATGTAAGGAATCGATGATCAAATAGTAATGTCATAATATTAGGTGTTTAAGGTTGTAATTATATCGGAATTCCATTATTATAGTAATTTTCAAGAAAGATGTTACATAGAAATAGAATTTATAAGGAATTTTTATATTTACAAAGACGTAATATACAAAATAAAATATAAGGAAAGAATGAACAAGTCCTATATAAAGAACCAATATACATGGAAAATTACATGGATAATATGTGAATTTCGACATAATATCAGCCCTCGATTAACATGCCTCGTTATTATTTATTTATTGACCAGAGTATATAATTAGGGTTAAAGGTTTTTAAGTTCTGCGACCTCATATATTTTTCAAAGTAATGATTCTGTAGTCACATATAAACTTGAGTATGGTAGCTTGATTAGCTCCGAAAGGTGATTACCTCACAACATTTGAAGATTACACAATGGTCCTCTTCCTAAGGTCTTAGGACGGTCTAGTTCTGACTGTATCTACTATATGTATGATTCACATAATAAACCCTCCAAAAAAGCCCCATAGGTAAGTTGTTTCAAAAAGGGTTAGTACAACAATTTTTATTTTAGAACAAAAGGAAAAAAGAAAATTTACATGAATAATTGATTTAGGTATTTTTGAAAAATAATCCTAATTTCAAGAAATTCATGTAGCCAGCCCTCTTGACGTCCCTAGTGAAGTTGCCAAACTATAGAGCCTAATTTTTTGGTTTCTTAGTTTAATTTTATTTTCCTTAACTTGATTTAAACTAAACTCTATATCTATTTAATTTAAACCCTTAACTAAAGTTAAAGGAAACCTAATTTTTTTTTTGAAAAATTTGGAGTTGCCACTTGGTAAAACCAGGAAAGGTGATTAAATCAGAATCGATTAGGCGGATCGATTTTAATTTAGTTACTAGTCTTTGTTTTAAAGAACTTTTTTATGAAAAGAATTCAAAAAATCAGATTTTTTGAGTGTGGGAGCTATCTCATTAAACCCTTATGAGTACCACTTTAATTTTCCGAAATTTGATTTTATTTTCAAAATTTACCCTTTTTTAAAACAAAGTTAACCACAAGAAAATAAATTTAATTGTATTTATTTTCTAAAAAAGGGGAATTTGAGATACAATTTACAAAAATGAAAAATAATTTTTTTACAAATTTTACATCACCCTAGAGGTGTCTACGTACCCGTTAGTTGGGATAAGATGTTCATCATTCATTTTTGGAAAAACTTTAACAGGTTGGTTCTTTTTATAAAAAACAATCGGGCTAGATTTACGCTTTTATTAACCATTTTAATTTTTATTACAAAAAATCTCTAAAAGCCTAATTTTTACTCTAAACTAAAAAAAAGAAGCTAAAAACCTAATTTTTGAAAAGTCTCAAACGAAGATTTTTATTTTTTTAAAAGAAACAACTAAATGATTAAATTTTTTAAGAATTATTTAGTCGTGATTCTATTAAATCCATTTAGAACAATAATAACAACTCAATCTGATTAATCTTTTTGTTTTTTTTTAGTTTTTTTTTCTTTTTAGGAAAATTTTTCATTTTTTAAATCATTTTATAATTTTATAATTTTTATTATTTTCCAAATTAGGATCTTTTAAACACAAAATTTAAAACATAATACTTATAACAAACCCGTGTATCTTTATAATTAAAATCCATGTATCTTTTTATGAAAAATTTTCTTTTTCTTTTATCTTTTTTATCATTTTTCAATTTTTATCATTTTTCAATTTTTATTATTTTCCAAATTATGATATTTTAAAAACAAAAGTTAAAATTACGAGAGAGCAAAAATAGGTATCTACATTGATGGACATAATACTTATAATTAAAATTCCATTTAAAGGTAAGATTAAATCGACATTCCAGTGCTGGCTTTTGAAATTTTATCCATGAAACTATAAAGCACCATTTGATTGGGCTCCCTTCTTATATGCCAAATGTACTGTCATGTGGTAAATTTCTCAACAGTGTATTATGCAAAACACGCTCAGGGCAAAAAAAAAAATAATAATAAATAAATAAATAAAAAAAGATATCTGCATGTTCTCTCTCCGAAAAAATACAAAAAAATGGAAACGACAGCCATGGGGACAGATTTCATCCTCAAACATGCTTTGCAGAAAAAGGGACGGTTAAAAGAACACGATGGACGGTTTTCCTCTTCCTCTTTTTCCTTTTCTTCCTTGCCCTCATCAAACATTAGACGAACAACTTGTGTTCTTCTTCTTTTTTTTTTTTTTTGCCGACTTTTGTGCTAGATGCACCTTGAACAATAAACAAAGTGGACAATATCATGCGGCGCAGTGTCGTTCAAGTTTTGTGCGTAACCGTTGGTTCGAAGATTTAGTTTCAGGCACTCGATCAAAAAGCTCAGAGCCGCAAAATTTGACGTAAATACCGAAAGCAGACCCCATTATGTACTCGACTCGGCCCCACATGATATTGCCTCTACATGCCTCGGATGAATTGACATCATAGCATCAATGAATACCCAGAATTCCGGCTTTACATCATACTAATCGAAGAACTTTTTGGTAAAACCAATTTACCAAGGTGCCCCGCTCAACACAAAATTATAAAAAAGTCTTCAGTTTTACATTGGAATAGCCTCCAAACCGGAAATTCATAACTCAACCCTTCAAGTTTGCATAAGGATTTGATTAAGTCTTCTCGTTATTATATCATTGGTCAAAGTTTCTTAGGTACCTTTTGTGTTTATTTTGCTTTGTACGTGTTTAGTCTTTTTATCTTAAATTGTGCACTTGAGCCATTAAATTTTTTAAAAACTCAGCAAGTTATAAATTTCAAGTTATAGAAAAATGGAAATAATGCAATAAAATTTGTCTAAGTTTTGTTGTTAAAAACATATATAGCAAAAAATATTTAAGCACAAAAGTACATGTAGGACAATACAATATAAAGATAAGTATTTTGTACTTTCTTATAATAACTTTACAAGATTGTTCTTTAAGTGCTTATAAAAATATCATTTTCAATATAAATTATCACACAATCTGTTATTCAATAATACTATTCATTTTCATAATATTTATTTTCATAAGACTAGAGCTCTTGTTATATAGAGAGTAGTATTATTATTTATGGGATCGCTATCCATAAATAAGAAGCTTCTAATAAGAATTTGTTAATTAACTACTGCTTGCAACTTGAAAAGGTAAAATAATTCTAATGTGATAAGAACTTGTAGGGAATGCACTTAACCACTTAGTGATATCTATCTTAGTGAAATTATTTGCTTTTACAATATAAATACGGTACCTATTTTCTACCTTTTTAAAAAATTTTGTACGGTTATTTTATTTTATTTTATTTTTTTGAGTTTGGATGTAGTATTCCAAATAGATTTTCCAAAAACATTCTCATTTTAAGTTCAAACTTTACAATAAGATTAAAAAAGTTAGTTTAGGTAACCTTGTAATGTTTTTTTTCTTCTTCAAAGATAAAGTTTTATAAAAGCTTTATTTTGATATAAATATATATTATTGAACATAGCTCATTATTCTTCCAAATTTAAGTTTTGAGGCTGAACGTCTAAAACTAACATTTAGGTTATAAGAGAAAAATAATATGGAGTCAATGTGCAAATAACGAATATGTAGATTCATTAAATATTCTAATGGTTAATAATATTTGTACACATATATAATAGAATAATTACTAAAGTGTAGATAGAATACACCCTTAAGACACTATATTCATCAAAATAAAAAAAAAATAAAAAGGTCACAATCATCGTTTATTTGATTGTTAAATGATGAATTAAACAAACCTATATTTTAAGGTATAAAGAGTAGGTTTTAGGCTATCTTATATCTAGTTTAAAATTTATTAAATAATAAATCTTTGATTAAGAAAACTAAAAGAATGAAAATAATCTTATATTGACGTTAAAAAGAAACAGATCAAACCCAATACAAATTGCAAACTTAAAACTAATAATTGATACCTAAAAATAGTAATTTTAAACTTTAACATGTAACATTTCTTGTTAGTTCTAAATGACTTGTATATTCTTTTGTTTTATGCATGCATCCTCATGCATTTTTCCATTTACTTGTTACTAATAAATGGTGTCATTTAGCATCAAGTTTGTTGACAGGGCTATTTAGACATAAATCTCTTAGGCCTGTCTAGATTTGATGTGTCTTGTCACTTGTGGCTTACTGTTCTAGGCTCAAGCCTTAGGCTTGAATTGACTAAGCCCAAAAAACTCTAATAGCTAGAATATGTAAGATAAGAATAAGACACTAAGTCAACAACCATCTTCGGTATAAGTAGGATATGTCAGGCACTATAACCCCACTCTCTTATACTTATGTGAGAGGATCTCTCCTACTAATTGTCTCCCAACTGCTAACGCCACTCCATTATAAATACCCGGTCACCACCTAATGGTAAATCTCTCTACTTTTTGCGCATTAAGGCTTGCTTATTACTCCCAAGCATCCTTTACTCTCCAGAAGATATTACTAACTTAAGTATTAGAGTGGCCACATTGGATAACCCCCTGGTGTTCTCTTACAGTGTTTTATTTTGTAGGCTTACCACACACAAAGCCTAATTACTACCGGTAAATATTCTGAGATAACATTTGGTGCTGTCTATGAGAATTGAACCTAAAACCTTTATTCTAAACCCAATGTTAAGTGAAAGTGTGAAATCGTTAGGTCGTTGGCCTATGTTTTTTCTCATTGCTTTGATCTATTTTTGTAGGAAAAAATTTAGCCGAGAGAGTTCCTTATCCCTTTGTAGATAAGCTGATGAGCCATCGATAGACGAGGAATAAGGCGCCCGAGTTGAAGGGCAAGGCGGTATGGGTGAAGTCATGGGGTGGGCAAACTAGTAGAGTCTAACCAATGGCTATTCCTCAAGTGCCATTGGTCTTCGGGATGAGCCGTTGGCTGCAGAGCTTGTAGGCATAGCTCTTCTTTCCTTCGTCCTCGTCCTCGCCGCTAAGATTATTCTTATGGGGGACGAAGGCATCGACGTTGAGGAGTTAGATATTCAGATGCATACCTCTTTAGGGGTGAGGGAAGAAGAGAGGGTCAAGGTTGTTGCCTTGCTTGAAGTGGTAAGGCAAAAGAGGAAGGCTCTTGAAACAATAAGGGAGGTCAGGCCTAAAGCCAAGAAACAAAGGACTTTGGCGAGGGTGCCTTTGAGTTGTATGTCTTAAGCAGAGCGGTCGACGGCTCATCCTTATAAGTATATAGACTAACTTAGGGACGAGTTTTTTTACGTCCTTAATAAATTTAGATACTTGGGGATTAAGCTGGACTGGTTCAAAGAGGTCCTGTACATCTCTCGGAATGAAGAGCTGCTCAGCCAAGCTCCCGAGTTTGAGATGAAGAGGCTTAGAGGGAAACCCCTGAGGCCTAAGTGAGCAGTCTGGGCTAATGACCTTACGTTGTGGCATTAGACTCTCAGCTACCAGGCTTCATTGGTTCGTACTTAGGGACTATCAGGTAGGTAAAGGTGAACCCATGGAGATGGCGAACCATTTGAGCATGTTCATGCGGTAGGTAAGCCTTCACCCCTTTACCTTAATGAACTTCATTCCTTTCATTGGGCTAACCTCGGCTTGCATCTCTATGTAGTACCACAGCTAGCTGTTGCTTTAGGTAAGCAAATATTATGCCACTCAAAAAGAGGTAAAAGGGCTTTTGAGAGACATTATGTAGGGTTGAGAAGAACCTGCGAAAGGCAAAGTCCTCTACTGATAAATATTTGAAAAAATTCACCAAAGCTAACTGGCGCTTGGGCTTAAAGGGCGGTTGAGGGATGTAAAGCGAGAGAGAGGGAGTATTGAGAAGGCCGCAAAGAAGGCTAACAACTTGAAGGCTCAACTAGATGATGTATAGAGGACCAAGGCTCACCTCCCTCAGAGATTGGATAAGAAGAGGGAGGCTAAGGCCCAACTTGAGAAAAAAAAATGCTGAGTTGAAGGCATTGGTTGTCAGATTGCAAATTGATCTGGCAATGAAGGCGTCCGAATGTGAAAGTGTCAAAGCTACTTCGCTGGAGTTAGCCGGTTTGAAGGTAAGGGTTAGAGTAGTAAGTCCAAGAGCTACAAGGACGAGTTTTGGAGATGGAGGAGATCATCTCTAGGATGGAGAGTGGAGACGTCCTCAGCGACGTTGCCATAAAGAAGGCCATGGCTGATTATCGGACGACGGATGAGTGATTGGATGAGATGGAAGACCTATTGGTGGTTCTCTATGTGTACGACCCCGGAAATGAATGAACTGAAAAGGAAAAAGAAAAGAAACTAGCAAAGTACGGGCAGCTACTAAATGAATATGACTCACCACTTGATCCTATTTAGCCTAAAACCTATCGAATATGATACATCGGTTCGAATTGAAGGGCCACTTACCACTACTCCTTGCTAAAGGGAATAGATAAAATTTGAATGATAACAAGAACACTAAGGCTGCTCAAGTGAATAAATCTATATTGGAAGCTGAATCTTTGCGTATAAGGAAAGTAGGGGTTTATATACTTGTTCACTAGGGTTGCTTTACATGTGTGAAAAGACAAAAGGGTATTCTATATTAGGTTACATAAGACATTCTAAAATGGGTAAAAGAGACAAAGAATATACAGTTTAGAAAAGAAAGAATCTATCTAGAACACTATGTCAGAAGATATGTATTGCTTAGTGGTTGGACATCTGGGATATGATACAATGTAGGCGAAAGCAGGAATGTGTTATAGTCAAGGGTCGACCTGATTTGGATCAGGCTGTAGGCCGATCAGCCTAGCAAAAAGGTCAGCTGTCTTGAAGTCAAATGCCAGTCAATCAGGTTAGTAGCTCGGCTCGGCTAGTCCTAGGCTGTCTTCTAGATTATGACTTTACTGTTGGTTAGGAGCATGTTGGATACATGTAAAGATCTGATAGATAGGTTAGTAAGAGGTTAGATTGGGATAGGAGTCTCTATCTTGGTTGTGGCTTAGAGTTAGTATTTTCTATACGAGCCCTTGAACTCCTTTAGCTTAGCTTCTTGCGATTGGTCTAGGGGGTTGGTTTCTATCATTTGCTTGGGGGTCAGAGAGATTTGTCCTCAAATCTGAAGCGGTTTCGACTAGTTCTTTTGAGGTGCTTGTAAGGTCTTTTATTGGTTGATGGGGAATCAGATCGGATACATTGAAGGTAGAGGAGACTTAATTGTTATTAGGCAACTCGATCTGGTAGGTATTGCACTCGATCTTCTTTAGGACCTTGAATGGGCCATTAGCTCGAGGAGATAGTTTACTTTGTCTTAAGTGTGGGAATCACTCTTAGCTGAGGTGAATCCATACTAGGTCTCCTGGTTGGAAGGAAATAGTTCGGCGGCTTTGGTTGCCAATATCTTATTGTCTTTGATTGAACTTAGCAACCTTCCTCATGACAGACTGGTATAACTCATGCAATTTTTTATCTCGGTTTACTTTGGATCGGCTTTCTTTGATAGTTGTTGGGGTACTGATCATATCTAAGGGAATGGTAGGGTTAAGGCCATAGACGATCTTGAATGGAGTCTTTCCTATAGTGTTGCGGATAGTTCAGTTGTATGCGAACTCCATGACTAGTAAACACAGATCCCAATCCCTAAGATTCTTCCTTGTGATAGCTCTGAGTAGATTGTCTAGTGTCTTATTCACCACTTTAGTTTGAGGGTGGTTACTGGAGCTGAACATTAGTTTAGTCCCAAGTCTCCTCTAAAAACTCTTCTAGAAATAGCCTAAAAATTTTGTATCCCGATCTGAGATGATGGTCTTTGGTACTCCATGTAGTTGAACAATCTCCTGCAAAAATAAAACAGCAATACATAAGGCATTGTTAGTTCGATGGTATGGAATGAAGTGCACCATCTTGTTGAAGCGGTCCACTACAACAAAGATTGAGTCTTTTCCTTTGGATGCTCGGGGCAACCCTAGGACAAAGTCTATAATGAGGTCAACCTATGGTAAGGTTGGTGTCGGAAGGGGCATGTATTTCCTATGGGGTTCTCTCTTCCCTTTTGCCTATTTGCACACTTCACAACCACCAATGACATTATGGACATCTTTAGCCAAACTAGGCTAATAAAAGTTTTCCTTCAACAGATTAGCTGTCTTGGTCTCCCCGAAATGTTTAGATAATCTTTTGCTATGAGCTTCCCTGACCAATAGCTCATGCGTAGAGCAGTTTGGTATGCATAGCCTTCAATCCTTAAATAGGTAACTGACCTTAAGATAATACCCTTTGACAGCAATTGCATCTTTGTACTGTTCTATGATGGGGCTGAAATGAGGATCATGAGCATATTGCTCGGTAATGAGTGAAAATTCCAATAATTTCGCTTGTAAAGTGGTTAGTAAGGTCTTCCGTTGTGACAGAGCATCGATGACTACATTTGTACTTCCCTTCTTATGCTAGATGACATATGAGAAACCCTTCATGAACTCTAACCACTTGACTTATCTCTTTAAGAGCTTATTTTGACTCCTAAGATGCTTCAACGATTTGTGGTTAGTGTAAATAATAAACTCTCATGGCAGCAAATAATGTTGCCAAATAGTAAGGCTCGATAAAGAGAGTACAACTCTTTCTCATATATAGAATAGTTTAAGACAGGACCATTAAGCTTCTCGTTGTGGTAGGTGACTAGTCGTCGCTCTTGCATTGGGACAGCACCGATTCTAATTCCCGATGTATCACATTCTAATTTGAAGGGTTTGTCAAAATCTGGTAGTGACAGGATAGGTGCTAAGGTGAGTTTTCCTTGATTTCTTTGAAGCTCTATTCAGCTTGGTTGTTCTACTTGAATCCTTCACTCTTCTTCATTAACTCGGTCAATGGGGTGGCTATTGTATTGGAGTTCTTAATAAATCGTTTGTAGAAAGAAGCTAAGCCATGGAAACTTCGAACTTCAGTGACATTTTTTGGCATTGGCTATTCCAGAATAGCTTGGATCTTCTCCTCTTTTGCTCAGATTCCTTCCCCTAATAGTACAAAGCCTAGAAAAATCACCCCACTCTTGTAGAACGTACACTTCTTCATCTTCCCATATAACTTTTCAACTTTTAAAATGTTAAATACTTTACTAAGATGTTTAACATGATCATTTAGGTCGGCATTGTATACTAATATGTCATTAAAATACATGACTACATATCTTCCAAGAAGAGGGTGCATCACATGGTTCATTAACCTCATAAATGTGCTTGGTGCATTTGTAAGCCCGAATGGCATAGCCAACCATTCGTAGAGGCTGTACCTAGTCTTGAAGGCGGTCTTCCATTCATTACTTGGCCTCATGCAAATTTGGTGGTAGCCACTTCTTAGATCAATATTTGAAAATATCTTTGCCCCATTAAGCTCATCTAATATGTCATCAAGCCTTGGTATTGGGTACCTGTACTTGATAGTAATTCAGTTGATTACTTGGCTATCGATGTACATATGCCATGAACCATTCTTCTTTGGAATGAGCAAAGTTGGTACAATACAAGGGCTTATGCTTTCCTTCATATATCCTTGATCAACAAATTTGTCCACTTGTTTTTTTAGCTTGGTAGCTTGCTCAGGGTTCATCCTGTATGTAGGTCAGTTTGACAGGGCAGCACCTGGTTGCAGATCAATATAGCGCTCTATGTCTTAGATTAGTGACAGTCTTTTAGGTAGTTCTTCCGGAAAAAAGTCAAAGAACTCATTTAGTAATCTTCGAATTTCTTCTAAGAAATTCAGCAATTCCCTCATCTCCATCAATCTTCTAACTAGTAAGAACATTGATTTATTAACCTTCTTAACAAATCGGAGCTCTCTACGGCTCATTACTAGGGCTTTCTTCTTACTAGCACGGGTGAGTAGATTATGGGTTTCATTTACTTGGGATGGGGTTAGTGGTTGCAACATTATCTTTATTCCATCCTTGACAAAGGCATAGGTGTTCTTATACCCATTATAAGTGACACGTTGGTCGAACAACTATGGTTGTCCAAGCAATAGATGCGAAGCTCCTATAGGGATGACATTGCACACAACTTCATCCTTGTATACGTTCCTAATATTGAACGGTACGGTCACTTGTTCAGTTACACGTAAAGCACCCTTATTATAAAGCCAGTACAGCTTGTAGGGTCGGGGATGCTTTGAGGTTAGTAGACTCAACCTCTACACAAAGGAATGTGTAATGACATTAGTATGACTTCCTTTATCTATGATGATTATGCACAACTGACCTTTGATGGTACACTTGGTATGGAATAGATTCTATCTTTGGTCCTCCTTAAAGTTCAGTAGGGAACTCAAGATTCACCCAAGGATTAGGGTCATTACTTCTCCCTGGTCAGCATAGACATAAGTCTCCTCTTCCTTTTTTACCTTGGGTTCTGCAACATTCTCTTCTTTCTCGGGTTCGCTCTCATCAAAACTATCCATTACATCTCCTTAGAGTACCATGACACGCTGGTTCAGACTTTCAATAGCCACGTGTCCAAAGCCTAAGCATTTAAAACATTTCACTTCGCTGGTCTTTCATCTAGATGGTTGGCCTTTCTCATAGGTTCTTAGGGTTAGCTTAGCCTCGGGTCAACTCGATTGTCCTGCTTGGGCATGTTTGTCTGCTCAGCGTTCATCAGGTCGGTCATTCCTTTCCTTGGCTTGGTATGGCCTTCTTAGGTCGGCTTAAATAGGTCGGTGTGATATGAGAGCTCGGGAGAATGTTTGCCTAGGTCAGCTTGGAGCATTTCTGCTATGCTTTTCGACCTTCTATGCGATTTTGATTGCCTCTTCTAAAGTGTAAAACCTCTGTACTTCAATGATATTGCGAATTTTATACTTGAGTCTAGAAATGAACCTTGATATCGTATGGGCCTCTAGTTCTTCCATGTTGGCTCGATGATTAACATCTCTCTAACATAGTCATCAATAGATCAGCCTCTTTGGCGAAGCTCTTGCCTCTTTGGCGAATGTATCTTGTAGGTACTTCTCGAGCACAAAATTGCCTCTTAATAACCTTTTCATCTCGTCCTAAGTTCTGACACCTCATCTTCTATTCCTTGCTCGTACTGCATTCAGATTTTTCCACTACATTGTTGCATACCCAGTAAACTCTAATGCAGTAAGTCGAACCTTAATAGTATCTATGTATCCGTGATAGTCAAACATCATCTCAACCTTCTCTTCCCATTCTAAGTATTCATCGGCATCTCTACTTCCACTGAAGGGTAGGATTTAAACCTTGACATTGTCTAGCCCTTGAGAAGCTCAGTGTTCTCATCCTTATAATAGGTAATAGTTAGCTTCCTCTTCTTCCTCCCTAAATTCTTTAACATCCAGCTCCTTACCTTTTTCCTTAATCTCCTCTAACTCCAATATTCGTCTAGTAGCTTAACTCGCTACTCCTTTAGTTTGTTGTAGTCGAACTGGGCGGTTAGTTCGATTACCTTAACCATAGGGTCTCTTAGGGGCATTCTCTTACGGGTTAGGTAGCTGTTTACCTTGGGGTTCTGGCCTATTTACTTACATTAACGTGATTAGGCTCTTAACAAGGTTTATGAGCTTGTTAAGTCTGTCATCAATGGACCCTGGGGTATTATTACCATTATGACCATGACTAGGTTGACCTCCACTACCCTGGTCACCGATAACTCCTTGAAAACTTGAATCTGACATAGTATAAAAATTTTTTCAAACAGATTAACAAACTACTAACAACGTTAACTCCCAATAGTTACTAAACAGAATAGAAATAAACTTGCTTTGTTTTTGTGATGAAAAACAGAGTAAGACGGAGTAATAATGAAACCATACTTACGAATACACATAACAAACTGCAGTAGCTATGGAAGCAACATAGCAACCACAAATAGTAAGGCAAACAGAAATTTCACTGTAACTTTACACACTTACTCCCTTGCGGAACTGTGTTCTAATACCAGCGAAGTTGATGCGTCTTCGAGGTCGTATACATGGAGAAGCACCACAATGAATGAACCGAAAAGAAAAAAAAAACTAGCAAATTCCGGGCAGCTATCGAATGGATATGACTCATTACTCGATCTTACTTCGCTTACAACCCACTAAATATGACATACCGGTTCGAATTGAAAGGTCACTTGCCATTACTCTTTGTTAGAGGGAATAGATAAGAGTTGAATGATAACGAGAACACTAAGATTACTTAAGTGAGTAAATTTGTATTAGAAGTTGAATCCCTACGTATAAGGAAACTAGGGGTTTAAATACTCGTTCACTAGGGTTGCTTTATATGTATGAAAAGATAAAATGGTATTCTATAGTAAGTTACATAAGATATACTAAAAGGGGTAAAAGAGACAAAGAATTTATAGTTTGGAAAGAAAGAATCATTCTTGAACATTGTGTTAGAAGACATATGTCGCTTGGTGGCTGGACATCTAGGATATGATATAGCGTAAGCGAAAGCAGGAATGTGTTACAGTCAGGGGTTGACCTGATCTGGACCAAGTCGGGGGCCTATTAGCCTAGCAAAAAGGTCAGCTATCTTGAAGTCAGACGCCAGTAAGTTAGGTTGGTAGCTTGGCTTGGTTAGTTCTGGGCTGTCTTTTGGATTAGGACTTCACTGTTGGGCAGAAGCATGTTAGATACATGTGAGGATTTGACAAACAGGTTGGCAAGAGATCGGATTAAGATAGGAGTCCTCGTCTCGGCTATGGCTTAAAGCTAGTATTTTTCGTGCGAGCACTTAAAGTCCTCTAGCTCGGCTTCTTGTGATCTGTCTAAGGGGTTGCTTCTTATCACCTGTTCATCGATTGCGCTCGCTATATAAACAGATAGGTGCTCTCCTAACATTTGGACCTCAACTTGAGCTTCTTCGATTTCTTAGATTCCCTCACCTTTAGGGAGAAGAGATAGGTTGAAGGCCGAGAAAGGTTGGCCGCTCAGGTGGCTGGCGAAGTCTAAGGTGCCCCTTCTGCTACTATGGGTGGGCAAGATAATCCTTCGTTTACTTCTACCCCAGTAGTTTTGTAGGAGACAGCCCTAGAGGGTACTTCTTGGGGTGATTAAGATTTAGGTGGTCCTCCTACTGACTTACGAGAGTAACCTTCAAACCCCGCTTCAACCTAAAGCTAACCTCCCTAAGGGTTAGCTACAGATTAATGCTCCAAGCAGATTGAAGCTTTAAACTTTTTGGAGCTGCTGAAGTTAATTGATCTAAGGTAATAGTTTTGTTTTTCCTTTTTGCATTCCTGATCCATATGTCAACCTTAACCTTGTAATTTGAAAACTATAAATGAAATTCCAATTCATGAACCTCCCATATTGTATATTGTATTTTTTTTCTTTTTCCTTACTTTATATAATTATTTTGTGTGGGAGTTCCTATGTACAAGGGGTGTTTCCCCTTGTCTAGGTTATTTAAGGGGGGTTAGGTCCATGGCATTCTAACCTGCCTGAAAAGTGGGAGTTTCTTTGTATAAGGGATGTTTCCCTTTACTGAAGTTACTCGAGGGGGATCAAGTTGGTAACGTTTCGACTTACTTGAAAAGTAGGAGTTTCTCTATGCAAGGGGTGTTTCCCTTTACTGAGGTTACCCAAGGGGAGTTGGGTTGGTGGTGTTCAAACTTATTCGGTAAGTGGATCCGTTTACCCTTTTTGTGGGCTAGTATGTTGAGAGAGAAAGAATAGTGGACAAAAATTATAAAATGTAATTTTCATTCAATATTCATAAAGAATTTACAATAGTGTGCTAATCAAAATAAAGTTAAAGATTATTGACGTTCCATGTACGCGGAATGAGCTTACCGTCCAGTTTTTCTAATCTGTATGCTCCATTGCCAAAGTTTTCCCTTACTTTGACTAGGTCTTCCTAATTGGGGGCTAGCTTACCCTATCCTTCTCGTGAGCCAGTGGCTTCTAACTTCCAACAAACTAGATCATTGATCTTGAATTCCTTATATCTGACCTTCTGATTGCAACATCAAGTGGTTCGGTGTTGGTATGCCGCTACCTGAGTTACAGTGAGGTCTTGGATCTCTTCAATAGTATTGGCACTAGCTTGCAACAGGGACTTGTTAAGGGTGGCATTGAAACTTTAAGTCCGAAGGTTGGGGAGTTCAAGTTCAATGGGAAGGGCTGCCTCGGATTTAAATGCTAGGCAAAAGGGTGTTTCACTAGTGGAAGTTCGGTGAGTGGTCTTATACTCCCATAGAATGTTAGGAAACTCATTTGCCTAAGTGCTACAGGTTTTGTCTACTCGCTTCTTTAAGCTGTTTAGTATGATCTGGTTGGCTACCTTAACTTGTCCATTCGACTGGGGGTGGATGATAGGCGTGAAGTGAGGCGTAATATGGTGCTTGGCATAAAATTCCTTGAATTTAGGGTTATTGAATTATTGCCCATTGTCCATAGTAAGGGCATAAGGAACCTCAAACCAAGAAAGGATGTTATTTCTAATGAAGGATTCAACACTTCTCTCCGTGATCTTTGCTACTGCTTTAGCTTCTAGTTACTTGGTGAAGTAGTTGACAGCAACAATTATGAATTGCCGTCCTCCTGCAGCCTTGAGGAAGGCCTCGAGGATGTTGATACCCCATTGTGTGAATGGCTAAGGGTTGGTCAAAGGCTGGAGACTGTTGTTAAGTACATGACTAATAGGGGCATGCTTCTAGCACTGCGAGCACTTTTAAGCTACTAATTTAGCATCTTGCCTCATCATAGGCTAGTAATACCCAAGCTGGAGTGCTTAGAGGTAGAGAGCTTGGTACTGAATATGGTTATTGCACACTTCGACGTGCAGCTATTCCATGATGTTCAGGCCTTCACAATCTCGTGGGCATCGAAGCAAGGGGAGGCTGATACCCTTACGGTAGAGGATGCCATCGACCAACGTGTAGTTGGTGGCATGATATCTAAGCTTCTTCGCCTCTCTCTGATCTTTTGGGAGCGTACCTTACTCTAAATAACTCCGGATGGAGTCTATCCAGCTTAGCTCTAATGCAGTAGTTGTTAATTCTAAGACGTTAGTTGAGATTGGAGTTATGTTCTTCTCTTGTAAGTACTCTATAAAGATCTTCCTATCATTTACCTTTGGTTTTTGTATCTTAGTAGAGGTGAGTTTAGATAGCCAATTTGTTGTTGAATTCTTGATTCGGGGGATCTTTGTGATACTCTGCAAAGGGAATTCAGTTAGAAGGTTCTTTACCTTCTCTAGGTACCCTGCCATGGTGTCATCCCTAGCCTCATAGTCACCTTAGACTTATTGGACGACTAACATGGAGTTCAAGTAGATCTTTCAGTATTTGGTGCTAATTTCTTTGGCCAACTTGAGACTAGCGATGAGGGCTTCGTACTTGGATTCATTATTGTTGGCATTGAACTTAATCATGAGGGCATAATAGATCATGACCTTGGGCAGCCCTACCAACATGAGACTTACACCTTCACCCCTCGAGGTAGATGATTCATTGACATGGAGAGTCTATACCGATTTGTCATTGCCCAAAAGTGCTTCTTCTTCTCTTGTGTATTATACTACGAAGTCGGCCAGCACTTGTGCCTTATAGGCTATTTGTTACTGGTATTGGATTTCGTATACACTTAGCTCCTTTATGTACTTCATCATCCGTCTAGATGCATCGGGTTTCCGCAGCATGGACTACAGCGGTTGATCTACAGACACGATAATTTACTATCCTAGAAGTAGGGCTTTTGCCATTGTGTTGAGATGACAATGGCTAGGGCGAATTTTTCTGCCCGAGTGTACCTGACCTCAAGCTTATAGTGTATGACCCAGTAATTAGGGGTGTAATATCCCAATGACGCCTAGTAGCTAAGAGTTCGGTATTGCAAAGTAAGATCATTAGCCCGGACCTCCCACTTGGGCCTTAGGAGCTTCCCCCTGACCTTCTTCATCTTGGATTTGGGAGCCTGGCTAAGCAATTCTTCATTTTGGGAGACATACGAGACCTTCTTGAATAAGTCTAACTTAATCCCCAAGTATTTGAACTTATTGAGGAAAAAAAAAAAAACTCATCTCCAAGTTCGTTTATGCACTTGTAGGGATGAGCTGTTGGCCACTTTACCTAAGACGTATGGCTTAAAGGCACCTTCGCTAGAGGCGTTAACTTTTTGGCTTTGGGCTTGGCCTCCCTTGTTGTTTCGGGAGCCTTTCTCTTTTTCCTTGCCACTTCAAGTAAGGTGGCAACCTCGGCCCTCTCTTCTTCCTTCACCCTTGGAGGGGTAGGCATTTGGATATTTGGTTGCTCAACATTAGTACCCTTGTGCCCTTACAAGAATAGGCTTGACGATGGGAATGAGGGCAGGGGTAGGAAGAGCTATGCCTATAGGCTTTGCAACTAGTGGCTAGTCTCGAAGACCAATGGGGATCTCTTAAGGAATACCCATTAGTTGGACTTTGTTGGTTTCCCCACCCCTTAACCTTACCCGTACCACCTTGCCCTTCAATTTGAGCGCCTTGTTCCTCACTTACCGGTAGCTCATCAACTCATCCATAGAGGGACAAGGAACTTCTGTTGACCAAATTTTTGCTTATAAAAATAGATCAAAGTCATGAGAAAAAGAAAAATGAAGCAAAAACAAAAGAAACAACTACTACCATTCCTCAACTCTACTGTGACCAGCATGGATAAGGAAGATCCCCCATTTTAGAAAGAAGTCGGATGAAGCATTCTTACACTAGCACAACAAACAAAAGCGTTCGGAAAAAAAAAATGAACTTGTACCTTCGGCCCAATTCTTTACCATAGCTTTCTTCATGCTAAAGAAGAGCTCAGAGATCGGATATTAGAAGCATCTCTCCATGGCCTCCGCAGCATTTATCTCCTGGTCGTGTCTGAAGGCCATGAAGGCTTGAATCTCTTGTGCGGCCTCTGTATTACAGGGGCCAAGCCCCTTTTGAGCCCCAGTCAGGACCATCTTGTCCACTGCATCCAAAAGTTTGCCTCCTCAAGCAGCTAGACTACCATGTACTAGTTCTAACATCCCTTCATCGAATTTGTAAGCCCACAAAACAGCTTCTTTCCTGGATGTGGTTGGAGGTATAACAATCCCCCGATGCTCTTCTACGTATAAAAATGGTTGAAAAGGTTGAGAGTGACCTTTATTACCAGGTACTCATAGAATGCTTGGAAAGCTTTTAATACCCTCTGCCCATTGGGAGGGACTTGTATTGGTGATAGTTGAAGAATTCTCTCTTGAAGTGACTTGGAGGGAGGTACTGCCCAAATTTTAAGCACTTTTTAAACACTGTGAAGTGTCTTCTTGATAGTAGGGCCACTTGCTCATCCCTACTTGGTAACCATATCTACCACTTAGGGATGACCTTGACGATAAAGTTTCCCAGGATCTAACTGGGAGTAGAGGGTTTGCTCTTACTCACTTGATTACTAGGCCCCTTGCCCAGTCTAGGTGCATCGAGCAAATCCTTAGGAGGGGACAAGGAGGCATATGCATATACATCTCTTAAGATGGCGTTGATAAGCCTGGCCTTATCTAGTGCCTTTCCTACCATCCTAATGGGCTTATCAAGTTGTGCCGGTGATGATACTTCGTCTTCTCTTGCTTAAGGGGAATCACTCTTTGTTGATTCAGAGTTAGAAATGTTGTACTGTGATGAGTCAGAACTCTCCTCACCTGTGTTAGCTAACATGGTTCCTAAGGATGAAGAAGAAGATTCAAGTTTAAAAAGCTCTCAAAGAAAGTTTGATGCAAAAGAGTGAAACATAGTAATAGATAGAGAGATTGTAGAAAAGTGATCTCTCATTATAATTGTGATATTTATGGGGATTTGTATAAGCACAAATCCCTTGGAATGCTGTAGAATAGACATGTAGAGTGGGT